>JAJJWW010008171.1:0-426071 GCA_023531295.1 Papaver armeniacum
TTCCCCGACTCCGACTCCAAACGACAAAATGTACCTTCAAGTCAAAGTCAAACAAATCTTGCAAGTTGATTATTATTGTAAATACGGTAAAACTTCGATAAATTAATAGCGTCGAGACGAAAGAAAACGATTATTTTAGTGAAATTATTAATTTATCGAATTAGTTGGCACCAGAGAATTTTATTATTTTAGCGACGTAATAAACTTATCGAGATTAAATTTATCGAAGTCCTACAGTAATGAGTAGTGCTAAGTTGACCATAGGAAATCCCGGGACAGACAACACGGGGGCCACCATGGAGTTAAATGGGGGTTGGTTAAGTTTCTCCCTCCCGGAATTTTGCATGGTAAGGTAGAGTTATCAATAAATAATAACAATCATAGGTTCTGGCGAATATTTAGGAAATGTACTTAAAATTCGTTGTCTTGTACAATTTCACTTTTGTTTAAGGCCACAATTCTCTTCTATCATTCATAGCATGCATTGCATTTCTTATTCGAGACCGAATATAAAGATCTTGGTAGCTTGGTCTTTTCTCACCCCAAATTGTGTCTATGAAAACCATTTGCACATGGCAAGGACCAAGGCCCCTGCAATTTATGTACCTGATTTGTGGTCTTCTTTTATTGTCTCTGGTAGTGCAGGTTTTGTTTTCTGTAAGAAGCTGCAATTATTGAAGCACCAACTAAAAGGGTGGAGCATTCAGGAATTTGGGGATATAGAGAAGGTTTGAAGAGTTGGAGATTGTTTTTGCTGATTTAGATGCTGAGGATGATGCTAATAATGAACTGAATGAAGATCAATGGAATGAAAGAATTCAAGCAAGACAAGATTACTGTAATCTTACAATCACAAGGGAAGAAAAGTGGAGATCTAGATCAAGAGTTACTCATATTAAAGACTTTGAGGACAACACTAAATACTTCCACAGAATTGCTAATGACAGAAGAAGGAGAGAGAAGCTTTATTGGTTCAATCAAGGTTAATGGCACTTTGACTTCTGATGAAAGTGAAATTAAAACTGGTATTGTATCTTTCTTTCAGGATATTTTCCAATCTCAAAATCCTAGAACTGTTAATATGGACGGCATGAATATTTCAAAAATTTCTGAAGAGAGATGTGACTGGTTGGAAAGAGACATTGATGAAGAAGAATGTATTTCAGCTATGAAGATGCTTGGCTAAAAGAAGGCTCCAGGGCCAGATGGCTTTCCCATAAGATTTTATGTTCTTTGTTGGTATATTCTTAAAGATGACTTCATGAAGGTGGTGCAAGAATTGCAGCAAAATAATTTTTTGGATTGGAAACTAAAGAATACCTTTATTGCTCTGATTCCTAAAAGAGATACTATAGAAGAAATTAAGGACCTAAGACCTATCAGTTTAGTTCATGGTGCTTATAAAATTGTTTCAAAAATTCTTGCTGAAAGATTCAAGCATTGTCTGCCTGATATTATTTCTTCTAATCAAACAACTTCTATCAGCAAGAGGCAAATGCTGGATGGTGTTTTGGTAGCTAATGAATTGATAGATTCATTTCTTTGAGAAAGCATTTGATCATGTTAATTGGGACTTCTTGGATGGAATTTTTCTTCTCATCGGATTTGGGGTTAAATGGAGAAAATAGATTAGAAGATGTGTGGAATATGTGAGATTTTATATTCTTATTAATGGCAGTGCTGCTGGTTACTTCAAAAGAAAGAAGGGCATAAGACAAGGTGATCCAACTTCACCATTTTTATTTCTTCTTATAAGTGAAGCTTTAAACTTCATGATTAAACATGCTCAAGATCAAGGTATTCTCTCTGGTTTTCAAGTTAAATATGATGACATGATGGTAAGTCATCTGCAATTTGCAGATGATACTTTAATTTTTCTTGATGCTGATGTGGAGCAAGTTAGAAATCTTAGATTGGTTTTGCTTTCTTTTGAGCTTAAAGATTAATTTTTCTAAAAGTAAAATATATGGAGTTGGTTATGATGGAGATCTCACTACTTTTTCTTCTATTTTGGGCTGTTATCATGGCTTATTACCTACAATCTATTTGGGTCTTCCTTTGGGTGACAAATATGGTGGTATTACTAAATGGGATAAAATCATTGAAAGATTCTTAACTAAGCTGGCTGGTTGGAAAAAGTGTTTACTTTCTAGAGCAGGAAAAATCACTTTAATCAACAGTGTGTTATCTAGCTTACCTGTTTACTATATGTCTCTCTTTGAGATGCCTGTTGCAGTTATTAAAAAGCTTGAAAAAATAATGAGACACTTTCTCTGGCATGATAGGAAAGGTAGAAGAAAAATTCATCCAGTTAAATGGGCTCTCTTGTGTAGAAGGAAAAAGTCTGGTGGTTTAGGAATCAAAAATCTTCAAAAGTTTAACCAAGCTTTACTTACAAAGTGGTCTTGGAGATATGTTGTTGAAGAAAATGCACTGTGGAAAGACATTACAACTGAAAAATATGGTGCAAGGGATGTTGATTGGGTTTCAAAGACTCCTAAAGGTCCTTATGGAAGGTCTGTGTGGAAAGCCATCATGAAATACAATACCATCTTTGTCAGGTATGTCAAATTTAAAGTTAACAATGGCATTAATACCAGATTTTGGGATGATAATTGGTTGTATGATCATCCAATAAAAACTTGCTATCCCAATATGTATGCTCTTTCTAGAGCAAAACATTTATTTGTTGCTGCTATGGGTTCTGTGTCTGGTAATTCAATAATCTGGGATCTTATGTTGCCAAGGAGAGTCAATGCTGCAGCAACTGTTGAGCTGAATCTTCTTCGTAATGATCTAGCTTCCTTCAGTTTTACTCAGGATGTTGAAGATGAGATTATTTGGTCTTTGTGTAAGTCAAATCATTTTACAGTCAAGTCCTTGTATGATAGACTTACTTTGGAAGATGAAGATGTTCCAGTCAATCATATTTTTTCAAAAATCTGGAAGATGAAATGCCCTCCAAAAATCAGTTTCTTTATGTGGCTTATATATCACAACAGGTTACCCACAAGAAATTATCTAATTAGAAGAAATATTGATGTTCCTTCTACTTGTATATTTTGCAATGAAAATGAGACTATTTCTTATTTGTTCCTCCACTACTCTTTTGCTAGAATGGTTTGGAATGAGTTTTTGGGAAAGCTTCATTGGTTCTTTTCAATGCCTGGAGATACTACTTCTGCTATTCATGCCTGGCACCTGCAACATCATAGTAAAGTCAGTACTGCAGTTTGGAACTTCATTCCATCAGCAATTATGTGGTGCATTTGGAAAGAGAGAAACGATCATGTTTTCAAAGATTCAAGGCTTAATGTTCATGTTGTGGTCAATAAAGCTATTTACTGTATTTTCACTAGGGCTCTTGCTTTTAAAGATTATGAAGCTGTAAACTCATCTGAAGTTATGAGACAGTGGTGTAATATCTACTTTCAGCCTTAGTTGAGTTTGGTAGCATGTTACCATCTCTGTTTTTGTTTCCTTCATGTACTGTGTTAGGGTGGTATAATCCTGTTATACCCTTTTTTTTTGATCAATTTCTTTATCGATCAAAAAAAAAAATAATTACGTACCTGATCCTAAGTAATTAATTTGTGTGTCTTTTTTCAAACTAGTGATTTTAACTTGCTCATGGTAATTCCTACCTACCAGCCTACCACTGATACTAGGCAATAATGCTATTTTACATCGGGGGCTACGGAGTTTTGATGTCTCTCTCCAAATTATTCATTTTGATCGGTAAAATAATTCACACAATAAAGTCGGTGTGACTCATGTGAGGGTGCAATTTCAGCTATACAATTCTTGTCTGTATGTACATGACTTTCAAATGACTTACGGGTAAAATTGTTTCCAATATCTAAGGTTGCATTTTGTGCTTGTTCTAATTTTCCGCCAGTAAAAATGGTAATTTGTCACAAAGGGTGCGTGTTGTTAATGGCATTTCCCTATATTTATTTATTTTTTTGATTGGTAAATTTTATTGGGAAAAAAAGCAATGAAGAAGGGTAACTTAACCCAATAATTACAACCGAACAAAGAACAAAAAAAAAGGGGAACTGAAAAAAAAAGAGTACCTTAACCCAATGATTTCCATATATGACAAGCTAGTTTATTTGGTCCCTTCGGGATACCTACCGGCAACAAACCGGGTTTCTGCTTGCAGGTGATATAACACTTTCCAATAGTAGACTTCAGAGCTAGGAAGTAAAGGTCCAAAAAATCTATGCAAGTGGTGAATTTCAATTTCGCTGACGTAAAATTTAAGTAGGGAGTCCTGCGACAAGTGTGACATTAGTAAAGTGTTCGGGGCACCCACTTCTCTAATTCATTGATAAGGTGTATTAAATTGGTCATGTCACTAAATATAGACTAAATGAATACATGCTGTTAGCACAAGTTTTCAACTTGCGTGCTCATACATACTTCATGTGACGAACATCTCAACTTGTATAAATAGTTGAAATTCAACTTGACGCAACAAATGTTATGTTCTTCTATTTACAGTCCAGCATCTTCATTCCCATCAAAAAAAAAAAAAAAAAAAAATTAAACTTCCAAAGATCCAAAACGAGAGGAAAAAAGAAAGAAAAGAAAAGGCTGAGATGATGGAGTAAATTGATAATCTGGGCTCCTTAATTGGATGATTTAATTGGTACGATTTACTCCTTTTTTGAAAGTTCCACACATACCAACTTGATGTCTTTTCTTGACAAATCATCCGTTCATATCCATGTTTTCAGTGGACCTATATCAGTTGTCTTGTGCCAGACCATCTGGAAATTTGATTTTCATACGAAGGCCGAATAAACTACTTGTTTATATTTGGGTAAAAAAAATCCTTATGTGATACCACTAAGAGCGTCCACAATGGACGACCAAAACTATAATTTTGATCGAGAAACCAATCACAGTGGAGACGGACTAAAGACCAAAGACCGGACTATAACCAAAACCCATACCATATTTAGTCTTTAGTCTGGTCTTTAGTCGGGCGCAATTCTAAAATTACGCCTGATGGAGCGGGGTGTTGGGATTGCGCCTGATGATGGGGCGTAACTCAAAGTTACGCCCGAATTAAAAAAGAAAAAAAAATGAGACTGATTGGGGCGTAACTCAAAGTTGCGCCCCAACAATAAAAAAAAAAAAAAACAAAAAAAAAAGGACACAATTTGGAGTTGCGCCTGATTGGGGCGTAACTTAAAGTTGCGCCTGATCAAATTTTAGTCTCCTTCCACTGCGTTACAACACGGACTAAACCCAAATTTTGATTTCTTTTTTTTTGCTCTTTGCTCTTTGGTCTTGTTATCATTTTTTTTTGCTCTTTGCTCTTGTTATCTTTCGGAACATATATAATATTTTTAGGGCGTTCCTCTATATACCCTCAAAAATACTAACCATACCCCTTTATCTATATACCCCACAACTTATCTACCTACCCCATCACTTCTGTTAAGTTTGTATACCCCCGACCAGAAAGGAAAAAGCAAAACCCCATGTCGTCTCTTTCGTTTGAAATTGATGAAAAACTATGAAGTTCTTCGTCATCTCTCTTCTCTTCACGGATCCATAGAGAAAAACCCATATTTTGAACAAGCCTAATTAATCTAACCTTAAAACCCCACAAACAGACCATAGGAACTTAGTTTTTCATCTTGATTTCTCCTCTTCTTGTAACAACAGAGAGGAAGATCTGAAAAAAATGGCATCTTCAAAGGGGTTAGTAAAACAAATAAAGTAAATAATTTTTTTAAAAAGCTCATAGAATAAAATCTAAGCAGTCGAAACCCAAACATTATAAATGATTTTCCTCTTAAAATCATTTTTTTTAAGAAACCCTAATGTTACATTCAAACATAAAATTTCAGGATTGATTAAAATTCATCCAGATAATCAAAGTATTATCCACACGACTTTGCGGGATAGCTTCCCGCAAAAGCGGCTTCTTTACCGTTAGATCATTTCTGAAAGTGGTGGGTCCTTCCCTGAAAGTGGTGGGTCATTTCTGAAAGTGATGGGTCCTCTCTGAAAGTGGTGGGTCATTCCTGGGTCCTTCCTTGAATATGAATGTAACCGTTAATTTGATCATCCAACGGTAAAGAAGCCGCTTTTGCGGGAAGCTATCCCGCAAAGTCGTGTGGGATAGCATTTGTCATCCATAAATATGACATCATGCTGAGATGTTGCTTAGGGTGGTACTGTGGTCATTGACTTTGTGATTTTTAAGATAGCCCAATCTAAAAACATTTGATGGGGTTGGTGACGCATCAAAAATCACCACCTTCAACTTTTCTCTCTCCTTATTTCTTCTTCCTCTCTAAGCGATTTCAGGCGAGGCAGAACTTCTTCTCCATGAAGCTTGTTTTGCTCTGATCTACTCAATCGGAGTGGATCCGAGCAAGATATTTAGTTTTTTTTTTTTGCTTTCTCTAGTTCTAGTTAGTAGTATTTCAGAGGTTAACTTAGGTTGTTTTACTTGTTTTTTTTTAGATTAGGGTTGGGAGATGTCTCCTTCTGCTCGTCCGTCCAGCTCGACCGCGCCTTCATGGCGTTTCTCTGCACTTTGTGTGCTTCTCCTTTGGCTTTAATGGCTATTCTTATTTGGGTATTAGGGTTTTCAAGTTCATCTTCAAGAAGCTCCTGTCGCAGGAATATGGTTTTCTCCGGTCAAGAAATTGGCAAAATACTCCTCATACGATGGAAATCATCTTACTCAAGAAGAAGAGTTATCAAATGGTCAGACTACTATGTCGTGAAGACCATCTTTCTCCCGATTTTATCGGATCTTTCATATATGTAATTGTCGATTTCCAGGTATTCCTTCTCTTCCTCTTGTCGGAATACTTGGCCATGTACTTATTGCTATATGTTTTTCTTGTTCTTCAAATGTTCTTGATGTACTTAAAATCTATGTATCCTTGAATTGGCCATTAATGAAATTGGAGCTTTTTATAAAAAAAAAAAAAAAAAAAAAAAAAAAAAGATAGCCCAATCACTCATCAAGTATTCTGATCCTCAAATTTAGAAGAAGACAAAATTGTGTAAAAGATTTTATGTTAAAAGAAACGGGGAGAGGATAAACAAACAGGAAGGAAATGAATAAAAACCATTTGGGTCATGGATTTTCCCTAACCTAACTAACTAACTTAACTAACTACCGAAAATATCAACAAAAAAAAAATACAGGGATTCTCTGTTTGTTGAAATGAAGGGGTATCGGTATCAAAATTATCAAAAAAAAAAAATTATGATTTCATGTTGACCGAACTATAACTAACCTAACTAACTATTTGGGGTATCGTTAGTATTTCTAGGGGTATATAAAGGAACACCCTATTTTTAATTTACTTATTGTTTTTTTACCTTGATATTTTGAAATTCCTTAAATGAATGTTTCAGGTACATGTATTCAGAATTTTAGTCCTTTGATGTTTCTCAACACCAAACAAGGTGTGTGTGAATCACAATTGTCCTTGTACAATTTCAATTTTGTCCAATATCACAATCCATCATTCATTGGGAGCTTGCACTGCATTTGTTGTTCAAGACTGAAGAGAAACTAAGATCTAGGTAGCGTGGTCCGTTCTAAACTCAAATTGGATCTAGGAAACGGAAATGCTTAACGTAACGACTGAAGATCCCGACCATTATCCCGCAAGACAGAGAGATTACAAGACCCACTAGAAATTACGGGACCTACTTTAACCTTTGGGAACATTAATTAAATACCCCTCCTTTTATACCCTAGATGCTAGAACCGCTACCTTACTACCACCCACCCAATCCCTAGTCGGATGATTCATCGGGATTTTTTGTCGGTCAATGTAGCACTCCTCTCTAGGAAATGCATTTGCACGTGGCAAGGACCAACCCCCTGCGATTGACGTACTTTATCATCCTGAGTAATAAATTTTTGTCTTATTTCAAGCTAGTGATTTTAATTTGCTAACTAGCTGTCACTGGGAAATGATGCATTTTTTGACCGGGGAACTATAATTGGGTTCACTATTTGTCTCCATTTTTTTAAACGGTAAATAGTTTATTAACATATAGTTTGGGGGTGGGAGTGCATGTGTTCAACGATTTCAGTTGTAGAGTCCTTGTCTAAATGTAAATTACTTTCTGTTAATTTACTGTTAAATTGTTGAATGTTGATGCCAACATCTAAGGTTGTATTATGCATCTGTTCTGAAATATCAAGCAGTCATGTCCAGTGAATTATTAATAATCTGGGATTTTGTGGAACTTGAATGACAATTTCATCCATAAAAGTTACATAAGTGAATGAATTTAGTTAATGTCCCCTAATTGGATTTGTAGGACTAACTGGTCGCGCACACTAACAAGTAACAACAAATCGTGTTTTTGGCTTTTGCAAGAAATAATAAACTTCAGAAAGAGAAGAGAAAGAAAGAAGAAGAGGTTTTAATTATCTGAAATAACCCCTTTTTGATAAAATCTTCTAGAAATATCGTACAAATAAAAGAATACACAAAAATAGGACTCATGGACATATATAGACAAACATTAGTAATTATTTACTATGATACCACTATGGTCCTGACTTTTTATGCATTGTCACGTTTGGGTGAATTACAGTCAGCTAATGCATATTACAGTCAGCTGCCTAGTTGGATGGAATAGAAGTATTTAAACGGGAAGCGGAAATTTTGTCTATTTCAGTAGCCCTGGCCGAATGAAACTGACCTCTAAAATCACTTGATCGGTTAAGAAGATCAGTCGAAGAACAAGGAAAAACTCTCAATTAATTTGTCTCAAGCATTATCACATTTCCCTCGCTGCAAACCCAATTTGAGGTACGATCCATTTATTTTTAATGTTTTTAGTGTTTCAAAACTAGGGTTTCATGAGATTGTATGGTTTTATAACTAGGGTTTGCTGATTTCTTGGTATTTAAATCTAGTGTTTGAAATATGCACTTTAGGAGCAACGACAGAAGAATCAATAGAACCCCTACACGGATTGAGATGGAAAAATCCATTTGTTGTCGAAAACTAGCTATTTGCGTTTCTGTTATCGTGATGAAACATTGACATCAATCTTCATTGTAATGGGTCTGGCTTTCATGTTTATGACGCATATGTAGTAGTTGTCGCCTTCATGGATTAAGTATTCAACCCGTTTCCCATGACTGGCAACTGCCTTATATTGAAATCATTTTCAACATCTTCCTGGGTTATCATGAATTCGGTTGCCTAATGGAACCTTCATAATACTTTGGGATAGTCATAAAAATTGAAATTGGGATTTTTGTACACTGAAGGTAAACATGGAAACGTACCATCTGTAGTCATTTTATGAACTGATACAGGAGGTGAAATCTTATAAAACTTAGTTGTGTAGCTAGAAAGACTAGCCAAACATAAAGCAACAGTGTCGAGCCTAATCTAGATCACTGGAATCTGGATCCATCTGGGTGGCTACTTGATGAGATGAGTTGCATCATTTTGATATTGCCGGTGAAATTGGATAATGAGAAAATTCTATGGATGGTGAACTTATCTCTAGCGCCTCGTGCAATTGCAGGTTATCAACAAAACATTGCTCCTGTTGCGAAATTATAAGATCTTTACCGAGAAAATCATACCCGGACACTCTCTGAAACCTATATTCTAGCATGGTTATGTAAAATCAGATTATACTTTCTACTTTTTTATATTAATGCATTTTAACTTAGCTTCGTTGTTGTGGAACAGAATATTCTTGAGACCGTCGCCAGCGTCAATGTCATGAATAAAATCAGACTTGGAGAAGCTCTGACATGTGACGTGGCTCGTCTAACCCTTTGGGATGTGGTTTCTGATGACTATTTTATATGGTGTGCTTAAAAAAAAAAAAACTGGTAACCATTGCTTAGAAAAGATTGATTGGGTTAAAAACAATATATATGGTAACTAGAAAAGATTACTAAATCGAGAGAGTATTTTTTTAACTTCAAAAAAAAAAAGACATTTGTTAGGGAAATTCCTTTCATATGGAATGAATTTTGTTCATTTTGTTCCCACAATGGACTCAACAAACATGAAAAACGAAGATGGTTTGTTCACAGCGGACCAATAACAGGCGCGCGTTTCAATTAAAGCCGCGTGGACGAAGTAAAGGTGAATTAAAACCGCACGGATTGTGTTTACGCTCCAGTGGGTAATGTTAATCCTCCAAACGTCTAAACTTCATACTCCAACAACTATATCTCAATTTGATCATCCGACGGCTCTTACTCTTTTCACTATAAATTCAGCTCATTTCAAACTTAAATCTCACACCTTCTAAACCTCTACCTCTAAAATTATAAGTTTCATACCGTCTTAATACCTTTTTTCCCTTGTTTTTCATGCACAACTGCTCATACCATCCCAGTCTATAAAAAAATTTTGCGGACAAATATGGCATCTTCCTCGCAATAATCACAACAACAAACACAATAATCACAACAACAAAGAACCACTAAAATTTGTGGTGTTAAGTATACGATGGATGAAGAGTCGAAGACGAATCAATTTGTAGAAATTATGTATTATTTACAGTAAATCAAATTAATTGTTGCTCACAAGAAAGAAATATATTTTATGGTTTGTGAAGAGACCAGTAAGATCAATTATCGTGATGCCGACGGGTTGTCCCATCGTTTTCATGCAATTAGCAAAAACGTTAGTTAATACGTAGCTTTGATCATGCAAATGTGGCGCTCCAAAAGAAGTGGCGAAACTGAAATGGATGTGGAACGAAGATGTCGGGAAGAGTAGTAAAGATCCCATAATATTGATTTCCAACACGAATCTTGTTTCAATATTCTAAAGGTGTTTGATAGGTGTTAATTCCATGGAAATAACGTTTTTTTCGTTGTTTAATCAAAATCATGTTTCAATCAATTGTAAAAAAAAGCGTGGTCTAACGTATGTTTTAAACTTAATTCCATACAAAAGTATTTCCTTGCCTACCACAAGAAACTGATTCTGTGGAATCACTTTCATGGAATTGTTTACTTTCTTTATTATCAAACACAACCAAGATGAGTCAAATAGTTGTTGCATATCTTTTGCAGATTTATCTTTGTTACCAAATGTTCTAGCATTTTTCTCTTTCCATATGAGTCAAATAATTGTTACATACACCAAGATGTTTTGAAGGATTCAATAAAATAGTACGATCTCGAGCATAATTTAATGTTAATCATTGTTACTTTTCTATGTTAGTGGTTCAACAAAAAAATACTTAGTGATATCTTCTATTAATCTGAATCTAGGTTGAATGTCTAAATCTACTAATGTGGACCAAAATATACTTCATAACATCCCCGATTAATTAGAACTTATGCTTGAACTCTAAATGTAAACCAAAAATATACTTGATGACATCTTCGATTAATCAAAATCTACAACAAAGGTCTAAATCTATTGATGTGGTCCATAATATACTTCATGATGACATCTCCGATTATTCATAATTTATGGTTGAACTTGTTAAAGCACTGCTCGGTCGAACTCGCAAGCGTTGCTATCTCAAGCTTGTTTGTCAATGTTAGTGATCAAAACTATAAGTCTTGATTTCTAGTCTACTTATAGATGTCTCGGACTTGGATAGATTGTGTAGTTGAGCATTAGACTTCACGACGTTCATCAATTGAAGACGAAGAACTACTAAGGAAAGTTTGTGGAACTTTATCAACAAAAGGTATGTGGAGACTGAAACTCATCTACCACTTGGAAAGTCTATTTCTACTCTATCTCCTATATTGAGACATAAGTCGTGTTACGATATAGTTTTCTATTATACACATTTGAGATTTCAAGCTGAGTTTAACTCGGTTACATATTTCTCGGAATATGTGTTGGTAAGCTTTTGCTTCAACCAAGTTGATCATGTGAAAATCGTTGAGTAACATCTTACTTGGTTTGTGTGATACAATCATTTGGTGTGTAGTCTTGGAATGTTTCGATATGATTATACCTAAACTTTAAATTCCAACCAAAATATGCTTGATGACATCTTCTATTAGTCAGAATCTACGACAAAGGTCTAAATCTACCCATATGAACCAAAATATACCTCATGACATCTCATATTAATTAATCAGAAACTTGAACTCTAAATGTCAACCGAAATGTACTTGATGATATTTTCGATTAATTATGATGTACGATGAAGGTCTAAATCGACTAATGTGGACCAAAATATAGTTCATAACATCTCCGATTAATCAGAATTTGTACTTGGACTTTAATTGCAACCATAACATCTCCGATTAATCAGAATTTGTACTTGAAATCTAATTGCAACCAAAACCTAGTTGATGACATGTTCGATTAATCAGCAGAATCCATACAATAGGCCTAAATCATTGGATTTCATTCGGAATCGGAAGAAATTAATATTCCTCGAATTCTTCTTCTAATATACTCCCTCCGTACCACATATATAGGCGGAGGGACAAATTCTCTTAGATTAAGAAATTTTTTGGATTTCATAAATTTCTATGTTTTTTCCTGTTTTACCCTTAGTCATATTTCTAATGTTAGAGACATATACTCAATTGTGATGATTTCCAAGCAAATAAATAGAGGTAATATAAGTAAACTATCGTTTTGAAATTTGGGCTCCGCCTATATAGTGATACAAGGCAAGATGAAAATTCCGCCTATATAATAGGTACGAAGGGAGTAATTGGATATCAGGTGGGATCGACCTAAGTCAACATTCATCGTATTCGTTGACAATTGTCCCAACGGAATTTTATGGAATATAAATAATTTAGAAGACATATACAAAAATAATTGTTAATTAAAAATATAACCATACAAATTAGCAATAAATAAATAAAATAAAATATGTCATAATAAAGTGTGAACGTGAGATCTAAAATAAAGGACGTACAATATTATGTTTTGTTAGAGTCAACGTAGATCCAATAACAATGAAATGTCAAATGTTCTCATACCAACAAAAAAAAGGAAAAGAAAAAGAATTGGCACATGGATCGCAATCCGTATGACCAGATAAAATGAGATCCCGGCCATTGTTAAATTTCAATCACACGTCCCCTTTTTCTCATCAAAATGAGATTGCAATCCGTATGACCAAATCCGTGTGAATAGGTTAATTTTTCAGTAAATCAGATCCCGCTCTCTATCAATTTTCCCTATAAATACGTCTACATCACCATCCGTTTTCTCAAT
The DNA here is from genome assembly GCA_023531295.1 of Papaver armeniacum. Taxonomy (NCBI): domain Eukaryota; kingdom Viridiplantae; phylum Streptophyta; class Magnoliopsida; order Ranunculales; family Papaveraceae; genus Papaver; species Papaver armeniacum. Next base: position 13,194 of record JAJJWW010008171.1, read on the forward strand.
TTTATTTGTTTCTTCTAATTCGTTTTCCTAGTTACCTTGTTGTTTGTCTTTCACTTTTTAATTTTTATGTTTGGGCTTGTTTTACTGTTTCTCATAAGTTTGATGATAACTCAAAATTTAGAGTTTCCCTTGTTATTCATGTTGGTTGCGATGAATTTATTTTCTTCTTTTTGTTTAGTTTTTTAGGGCTTACTTAATTATATAAATGCATTTCAGCTTCTTTTACTTGCTCGTCAGATCTTTTATTTGCTATTTAGATGTATATTAGGTTTGCCGGTTATTGTTTTATGTAGTCTAGGAATGGGGTTCAAGACTTCAAGGTTTTCGAGTGCTACCGATCTGCCTTTCAATTTCTCTGATCATGTGAATTTTAGTTTAGTCTGTTTCGACTTTCGAGAGCGAGTGAACTCTTGGAATATTTTGGGGTTTCATTTTGTAGGTACAATCAGAAAAATAGAAGAATGAACTAAATGAAGCCAAAGAAAAAGAAAAAAAAATTAACCATTTTGGTTTGGACAAGTTCGAGAATCATACGCTATTGCTTAGTGTTCCTTGTTACTAGCTCGGAGCGCCTAGGCGCCAAAAACGCCCTAAGGAAACATCCAACGACCGAGTAACTCAATTCTACATTACTTCCCACGCGCCGAAGGCGCCATTTTGGCGAGTTTTGCGAATTTTTAGGCGAACAAAAACTCGACCGTTTGATTTTTTCCCATCCTAAATTACCTTTCGTCAAAATTTTATTCCCTTAACTTTTCTTTCCATATTTAATGATTGATTGTTGTGTGAAGGGTGATTTATTCTCATTGATGAATAATATTCTCCATAAGTATTTAGTGTATCAATTTCAACAACAATCAATGATAAAAATATGGAAACACAACAACAATCAAGGATACAAATATGAAAACATCATTAATAGCGAGATAATAATATTGCTAAACATATCGATTTCATCCTCAATATAGTAACTGAAATGTGGAATGGTTAGATAATAAATTTGCTAGTGGTTAAAATATGGAAACTTCATTATCACGGCAATGTCAACCCATTGCATGGACAACGCATGATTAAAGTATGGAAACTTTATATACAGTGAAATGTCAACATTAATGTAAAATCAATCACCATGGATCAATGATCAAAAAATGGAAACAAATAAAATCAAGTATTAAGAGAATAACGTGATTATGTTTAAGGTAAGGGACTGGTCGAGCATTCTGCTAGTGGTAGACGATTAGGAATTGGAGATGAGGCAGTACAGATAGATTTGTACTCTTGATTGAATTTGTGCGGTCATGTATGTGAGAAAGAATAGAGCATGAGATTCACTTTTGTTAATGAGCAACTTATCCACTTAAATTTATATCAGAGACAAAATAAGTCAGCTATACTCAATCGTGTTGTTAGGCTTTGTTGGTGACCTGATAAGAAGTCATGCGTTTCTTGGCACAGTTGAGGTTAAGAAACAAATGACTTGGTTTAATATTTTCTTTACAAACTAACACACATCTACATTCGTATATATTCAATCACCTATCAACTAGAAATACATAAACAACAACAGCATGCCGTAAAGCTCGATATACGAGAAAATGGTTAACTGATGTTGTTTTGCAGAGCAATGGGTTACTTCATAAGGTTGCACAAACACGAATTGCTACAAAAAATCAATCTGGTGCCTTAACACAAATGAATGGATTGGATATTTTTGATCTGCAAGGGTGGGATTTCAGTATAAAACCCATAAAAAGACATACGATCTTGGACTAACATAGGAGTTTCTAATACAAAGTTCAATGAGACATTTTCCCAAACAGTTAATAGGCTAGTTGTGAATGGTTGTACAAGACTGACATAAGTTGGAAAACAAAACTTGTGCAAGTGCAAAACATTGATAATCTTCCGAAGATCATTTAAACACTCAAAATTATAAGAATTTCAAAAAGTAAGAGTTACCAATTTTAAATTTGAATGGTCCAGACCTTAGTTTTAAAAGTGAGGACCTTCCTAAGCCTACCTGGTGCTTATCTAGCACCTAAGGTCCGGACTCTAGGTCTTATGGTCCAGACCTCCTCAACTTATGTGGCCCCTATGTGGCAACCCATATTTGGGATTTTTTTAAAAGGTCCAGACGTTAGAAAGAAAAAGTCCGGACCTTTTGGATCTAATTTTTAAAAAATGAATAATCTCAAAAAATCCAGTTAGAAAGTCCGGACTTTCGTTTATGGACCTTAATAATACAAAATATTTTATTTGTTTTTTGATTTTATTCTTTTTGGCTAAAAAAAGTCATGATTTGATTAAAAATACAAAATTAAGTTAGATACAACACTATCAATTTTTATATATGTAGCTACACAAAAACCAAAAGTTATACAGCAGGCAAAAAAAAAAAAGATAAATTAGTAAACACCTTTTCGACAAAGAAAAATTAGTTAAAAAATTCGCTTTATATCTAAGTATAGTTTTGGTCTCATTCGCTTAACCTTCCTCAGTCACGAAGGCACTAGCCTTAACCAATTTATTTACTCATGATAAAAAAAAAAAAAAGAAGGTCCACTAAATTTTAGGACAAAAATGTAATAAAATTATTTGTTAGGGGTAAAAATGGTACACAAACCCATTTTCGTGTATTAATTTACGTTTCCATTATTTTTGAAACCTGGCGAGATTGGGGTATACCCAAACTAATTGGGGTATACCCAATAAGACAAAATCGGGTCATTTTGAAGTAAAACCAAGCCACCCCTTAACCTTGTTTTTTCTAAATGGCTAATATGCCCTTGGTTAATCAACACTAAAATTCTGATTAGGTTAATTAATTGAGTTTAGATTAAAATTTTCAAATTATGAATTCAGTAGATTAACCTTTTGATCCGTCTTATGAGTTCGATTTCGATCCAAAAATTTTGGTTTTGAAAATGCATAAAGCCGGCAAGGTCGTGGTTTGAATAAGCTGCCGACCAGATATCCGCTGGAATGGTCAACTTTGAATAAGCTGCCGATCGCTCTTCCGCCGGCAGGGTCAACTTTGAATAAGCTGCCAACCAGATATCTGCCGGAATGGTCCTCGGATGAAGAACATGCCGACTATCTTGGGAAGCAATCTAACGGTCGGCATGTAAATATTTCCTACCCTTCCGGCTATCTTAAAGTCAGCATGCAAAAAAATACAACATTGCCGGGAAGATGTAATTTACCTTATTCATGCAATTTTGGTTACTACATTGATTGAAACATAAAACCTAATCCTTGTCGACAGAAAAACGAATGCACTTAGCATGTGCATCAAGCCTTTGAACCCCTAGGCGACCCTATTGGACGAGTTATAGTCTCGTGAGGGCTTACATAGAGGTATACCCACAAAACCTACACTAAAACTTCTAAAGCCATCAATTTTCCTCCGAACAAGACGATACATCATCCAAGTATTCGGGTTATCCATAGGGATTCTTTCGGCCAAGAAGTGATAGCTTGCATCGAACGCGAATACTTCCCCTTTACCTCCAAGTAGCGCCCTTTCACGACTTCATGCTTCAAAAACACAAAAACATTTGTTAATGGTGTTTCAACAACATGGGTTGCGAGAAAAAATACCACAAAATTACTTACAAATTGTGCAATGGACAAGGTGAAGGGGCGAGTGTTAAAAATCCGAGGTTGGAGCGCTAAAAAAGCAAGTATCGCATTTTCGATTACTAGGTGCCTAGCGTGCACTTGTTGAACACTTCTTGCGTTAGGATTCCCAAACTCTTGGCTAAATTTGTTGTGTACCCTAGCCCAAAAGGTTGTGGAATCCACCCTTTCGGAGGACTGCCTTCGAACTCTAGTCTCCGCATACCAAGCTTTGGTGATTGCCAAATCTTCATTAGAATCAAATGAAGCCATTTCTTGTGTGTAGAGAGCTATTGGGTGAGTTAGATGGAGTGTGTGATGATATGAGCTTTGGAGAGTATATGCAAATAGTTGTGTGTTGTTTTGTGGAGATAAGTAGTGTATTTATAGGATGGTGCCCAAATTTGGCCGTTATAGTGTCCAAGTACAAGTGAATCAATGCAATTTTACTTGCAAAAATTTGAATTTTGAACCGCACGGTGGGTCGTAAATTTGCTACAATCTTAGGGGTTGTAAAACGGCCGGAAATGTATGGGTTCATTAGTATGCCGGCCAAAATACCGCCGGCATTTTATAATTTTGTTTCCCTCCCGACCTTACATGATTTTAGGCATCAGAAGAATGGTTTTTTTTTCAAGATATGGTCGGCAGGGTCTCTATTTTCGTACCCTTCCGGCTACAAAAACGCCGGCTTAGTAGGAATCGTATTACCTTGCCGGCCCTGGTAACTACACAATTTTTTGTTGACAGGGCCGGCAGTCTGACATTTCACAACCTTGCCGGCCCAGGACAGCCCGACAGGGGTAGCTTAAAAAAAGCATGCTTAGGCAAATGTATTGACACTTTATATAGCTACACAAACCATTCATTCAACAACTAGAAATCCAACATTTTTTGTCAAAAATACGAAAACATGTCCCATAAACCGTAAAAAAACATTTGTCCACACCATTAACTTAAACATTTGTCCACCACAACATAAATAAATAAACTAGGAAAGCATTCATTGGCCACGACCACGACGACCACGGCCCCGTTTTTGAACACTACCTTCACCACCACGACCACTGCTGCTACCTTCACCACCAAGACCACTGCTGCTACCTTCACCACCACGAGCACTATGAGTCCTCTTTTCATCAGCCTTTATCTTGGCTTGTGCTTCCTTCATAGCTTTTTCTTCCGCCTTTACTTGACCAAGTTGCTTGAACAATAGTGGGCATCCTTATTGTCAACATTGCAAGCATAGTCAATGTGCTTGCTTTGGCGTTCTCCTCTCGCAACACAACACCCTCACAAATGTCTTCAACTGATCCTTCTATATTCAATTAAACAACAAACAATTAATAGAATGATTCGGTAATGCAATCAATCTTAAAATAGTAAGAGCAACTCTAAAATACTTACAAATATCTTAAGCAATGTTGTTGGGTCTTTCGATTCCATCTTCTTCTTACGAGCCATTTCTTCAATAGTCATTGGCCTAATCACAGTAGGACGAGCCCAACCCAAGTACCACGCCATGTATTTCTCAGTAGATTCATGACCGGTGGTCACCTCGTCCATAAGACTCACATCGATTTGACCGCGACGCCTATCATCCCAATGTTCTTGAGTTGGTCTTTGGAAGGTAAGAGACGTTCATACCTTTTTTTTGGGACGTGCTTTGCAATCATTCATATCCGAGTAAAGGACGGCTTTCTTTGCATCGAAATGATGTTCTTCTTGGACGTAACCCAATTGTCGCATTACCCGATGTGGATCGTACATTGAAAATCCTTCAAACACAGTCATCAAGGGTCCATAGTATAATGCAACAACTTCATTTCTCCTTGGGATTAAACCTTGATTTCTATCCTATCGATACGGATCAAATATCACCTCTTCCGCAGTCAATTTTTCGATGGCGTCTCGAGTTTCATAATATTTTGCGGCATTTCCTTATCCTGAGTACCCTTAAAATTGTACCTTCGCGCTCTTGGCAAATGAACCGGAACACTGTTATCCACTTTGACGTAAGAGTTGTCTTTGAAAAAAGAAGGGAAGTGCTCATATATCCAAACCTATGTGAAAAAAAGTTTAGTAAGAACCTTATCTTACGAGAATTTTGCGAATATAAATGTTCTAGACAATAAAATTACCTGGAAGAGACATGTGTTTCCATTAACTTGCTTAGTGAGTGCCCTAGAACATTTTGTCAACTCATTGATCAAGAAGGCGACCACCGCACACTACACCAAATCAGGAATTTTGTCACAGGCTATACCTGTTACTTATTAAATTTGTAACGGGTATAGCCTATGACAAATAGGCCGTTATTAATAATTGTGATGGAGTTTTGTAATGTTTATATCTGTGACAATTGCCAGATACAGTCACATTTAAAAAGCGTTACAATAATTAATAGCCACAATTAACCTAATTTTATGATAGCGACACGTGTCATTTTTGTCACATTTATCTTAACGGTTTTAACCGTTACTCTCTATTAACCACAATTCGGAGTATGACACGTGTCTTAAAGAGTCACATTTACTGACAACGCTTATAATCATTATCGAATCCTTGCAACTATTGCTTCGGCGACACGTGTCCTTTTTTGTCACGGTTAAAGTAACACATATTAGTGTTGCCATTAATTTGTACTGATTACTCATAGGACACGTGTCGTCCTTTTGTCACGGCCTATGATGACGCGTGTTATTTTTCTTCACAATTTGTGTCACAGTTATAACGCGACAATTCTTTGTTACAATTACAATTAAAAAAATGGGTAGCCCGAGATCATTTTCATGGACAGACTTCAGGTTACATGAGCCCGTAATATAATTAAAACCGAACTTGGAACCCGGGCTGCCCAATTTCTTATTTTCAATCAGCAGTTCATGCATTCTCAAAGAAGATTCATACATTCATTACGAACACAAGTACAACAGAATCGTTCCATTCGTTATGAAATTTAACCCAAAAAAATTCAAAGCTAATACTCTGAGCTGCCATAAAGCTTCTTAAAGTAATGCAGCCCTTTAATGACGCGTAATCTGTCTAGCATGTGCCTCACCATCAAGCCTTTTGTATGTAAACCCAAGTGAAGAAAAAAATGGTATTCAACAATCAATGATCGACAGGATGACCGATTCAATCATTCAAGTGAAAGCAGATTGTTCCGTAAAATTTTATTAAGAGCGATAATTGTCTGTTGTCCTAGTGTTGGCTTGAGCCTTGGGAGCAACGATTTTTGGCAAATCGAAATGACTTGGTATAGGTTTGGCCGCTCGTCATTCTTGGAGATTAAGAGGAATGCTAGTCACTAACTAGCTAGTACCTAATCTAGGCTCCGCGTAATTTTCATCCAAATGCCAATTTACAGCATATCAGAGTCTTTTTTTTTTGGGAAAGCTTACTACTCTTCTCAAACACTCCAACAATATAAGGTTCACATCAACAATGCACTGAAGTAATCTATCAGGGAAGTAATCTATTGCTTACATTACGAAAAAAAAGGCCCGACCATCTTGTACCATCTAAAGCGGTTGATCAAAGTTATGATACAAATATTCTTACTTGAGCAAAGTAATTCACGAGATTGCTCACGGCGGTAGGGCATCCATATTTCCAAATGATCTACCTTATCACTGTTTTAAAAGAATGCTTTCCATTAGATACAAAACTTGGACTAACAAACATAGTCTTGTAATGCAAAAGTATCAATTAGTAGATAAAACTTACATTTTGTCAGCCTTCTCCTCTATTATCTTGATAAACTCCTCAAGAACAATTCGTCTCGGTTATCTCGCAATGCTTTTGATAATTATTTATTTGAATAAGCTGCCAGGTGCAAAAAGTTTTAACCCAAATTTATAAACTAAACACGAATCATAATCAAGAACCGAGTAAGATTGAGAAAAATGAATTAAAGAAACTGAAGACAAGAAAAGGAATTACTTACTCTAACCCTTAATTCAATTTCCAGGGGATACAGTGGTGAAAATTTCAATTGAGTTGTAGTAAGAAGGTTCGTTGTGACTTGTGAAAGCAAAAGATTTTAGATTTAATAAAAATTCAAAATAAAGAAAATTTGATTCAAGATTGATTTCAAGATATTAGGAATATAACCAAGACACTAGAATCCACTATTACACATGAATGATATCAAATATTTCATAACTCTAATTATCCTTTTAATCCTTTATTTCTTAATCCACAAATAATCAAACATATTCTCAAAAATTAATTGTATCCCTAAGCATAGATTATCTAACCAAAGCATAACCTATCTAATTGATCACAACTAATGAAGAAAATTATGTAAACTTTGAAGAACTCTCCAAAAGCGAGTGATTGAGTGAATTATAATTAAATATTAGAGAAAATAAAATAGTTACCCATTGTTCATGTGTGAATAGCTTCATCCATTGCCTTGGTTACGAGAGAATTAGCCGCTCATCATGTTGGAAACACGCTCAAAATTTGATTTCATTTATGCTCAAAGGGTTACAAATGATGAATATGGAGAAAATGATGAAAATTGGGTTTGCAACGATTATAGATGTTGCAAACACTTTGTTACAAGGAAGGGTTGAAACTATTCTGATTTTAAGTCTGCCTCCCTCCGTATTCGGCCGCACGGCTAAGGGTCTGCATCGTAGAAGAACGACTGTCCTTGAGAGTCTGTTCTTCACGTTCTTGGTTCAGCAGCAGCAGCAGAGAATAATTCTGCAACTTTGATTTTTTTGCTCTTCTCGCGTTCTAATCTCTCCCAAACTATCTCCTCCTCCTCTGTGGTGCACCAGAATCCTTTATATAGTCGACAGGGCATCAAAATATCACTCAATATCTTCAAATGATTCTCCATTACTCGGCATTGATAAGAAAATATTCTCGGGTATTTTCTTTCCATTTTGTAGCAAAGACGCGTCTGTGGCAATCCAACTCACTCCGAAATATCCCTGTTTAACTCATTCACGTTCCACAAGTCTTTCAAACACGCTCAAATGCTTTGTAAACCCGTGACATACCCATGCAAACCCGTGCTCCTCTGTTTTCTTCTCGTGGAATAACTTGACCAAATCTAGTCGAACAAAAGGCTTATACCTGCTACTGTTTATCTAAGAGGACATACCCAATGAGTTTCGGCCATTGAATCGCCTGAAACGCCTTCAAATTCGCAACCCTAATCTGCCGGTGAGTTTGCATGAGTTCCAAAGCTGAATTTTGAAATGGAGAAGATGAGCGCCCCTTATCCCGTTCGGGGTGCGAATAGCAAGTGCCTCCTTGGGGGTGTCCCTTAGTAATGGGTTACCCCCTTATCCAAAGACGAGAGTCAGAATAACACTTGTCCTCCGGGGTGTTAGCGCAACTTTTCGAGCCGATTTTTTCCAAAAATATTTATTTCCAAAAATACCTAAAAATGCATAAAAACACAATATTAGTACAAAAATCGAATTCCAACAATACCAGCACTCAGGACAATTCAGACACAAAAAATGTGTCTATCATACAGCAACAAGAAAGTAATCAGATAACGTCACTATGCATTCCAGAGACTTTTCCAAAGGAAAAATCCTATTCCATGTAACAACATACATAAATTTTATCAGTTAATTTGAAATTCATTGGCTTGAAATAAGATCCAAGTAGAGAGAAATTCTTACTTCTTTTCCAAGTGCAGTTAACTGATCCATTTGGAGCAGCTGCATGCCATAATGGAGTAATTAGGGCCTCCTAGACTCAAATTCAGCACTTCCTTCTTGGTTGAAATGGCATACTTGAACATGTAAAGGAACTCCGATGTATAAGATACTTGCAATAGACCGAATGCATACTTCTCAACTTTTTGTATTTGCAAATAGTAACATTTGACAGCAATAATGTACTATACATACTTATCATATTAGCTCTATCAATCTATTTAATGTGAAAAAAAGATAATTATTTCTAATATACTGGGTAATCCATAACCAAGTAATCTGCAATTATTACCTTGACATGAACGAGATACAACAAGTTTCTTTTCAAGTGGAGGTTGGTCCCATTCACTAAAAAAAATTCGAATGTGACTTCGAAACCTTTTTTGTCACTTTTTGAGTCGAATATAATTAAAAACAAAATCCCGGAAAATTTGCAAGTGTCTTCATCGCAACTTCCCATTACATATAAGAAAATCTCAAATCGAAAAAAATTAGCAATACCTCAACAAGATTCATAACCCTTGAGAGACGACATTGAATTGATCAGAGTGAGATTGCTTGATGAAGCTCTGGCTGTTCTTTTGATTCTCTTCTGTCATTAAACTCATTCCATTTATCCGTATCATAATACAACGACTCAAACTGGGGACCACCTGGATTAGTTATGTTTTTAGATTTTGGATGAAAAGTACTGAAATAAAAGTTCATCATGTATCTCAATGACAATGAGAAATAATCAAATCTATATGTACAACAACTTCAATCACATAGTTTGAGGAATATTACTAAACTCATTAATGAAGTAACAAAAGTACTAAACAGTACCCACTCAATTTTCAATGGACTGACATAAGAAAGCAAAAAACATCCCGGGTTGTCCCATATATACTAAACCAACAAGATGCCATTAACCTTCGTACGAAACCAAACCAAAAAACATCACAGGTAGACAAAATGCTTTTACCTTCAGTACATGGAACACCATAGATGTGTATTTTATACTTTTTAACTACTCTAAGGGAAGAGATCATTACCGCATACACAATTTTATGTTCAAGCACTGTCGGTTTAAGAAAATAAAAACCAAATAGCAATCAATAAGAGGATATCAGCGAAAACCCTCCAACATACTTGACAACCACAACTAGAAACAAGTTGCAGGAATTTGCAACAAATACTGGTTATTACGAGATATTGAAGTAACTAATTCATAAAAAGCCAAAACCCCAAAAACAATCCAACCGCCAATACCACCAAATAGAGAGTTCAAATCGAAACCCTACACCTAAGTGACGGAAATATCAAACACTCACATGGATAACATAAGAACAAGATTATCATCCCAACTATTCTTGGTAGCAACAAAAACACTTTCCCCCTCTCCCACCACTTAAAACGTATATTCTGCTGTTGATACCCATACATCAATGTTGAAGTATTGATTAACAATAACACTCTCATACGACGACCAAGAGCAAAATCAGCACATAACATAAGAACAAAGATGACCATCCTAACCAATATGGTACCAACATAAATGCTCCCTCTACCCTCTCTATTACCAACCCAAATACTACTACAAATCACCACCACCACCATATTTAGTATCATTCTACAACGAATCACAAGCACCACCATCTCCATTACCTATGAATGACAATCAAAAGCACCACCATCTCCATTACCTGAAAAGAATAATCAAATTAGTACCAAAAGAAGCCTTTGACGATAAAATATACCTTAATATATAAATTATGAACAACTGAATATAATAAACAACAGAACATAAGCGGAGAAATTCTAAAATTATATACAGGACTTCTCCCGATTTAAAAAAAAAAAATTATAAACCCAACATCAAAATCATTAAGAAACCCATACAATTATGTTGAACAATAAAAACTTTCAAACCCATCAGCATACATAGTCTAAAAAAACCCTAAAATTTAATTAAAAAAATTCTGGATCTAATTACTTCATTAACACAAGAGTAAAACCAATTGACTTCTAATAACTCATCAACAAATAATCTGATTACTTCTATAACTCCGTTAACAAAAAATTGAAAAATGGGGGAGAAGTTATACACGAAAATCTTCAACAAATGCAATGAAGATGTTGGATGCTCTTCTACCGATTGCTACAACAAAAAAACAAGCGATAAATTTATACTTACGACCCTATCTACAAAATCAAACCCTACCTTAAACATTGAAAATAGAGAAAATACATTGCAAACCCTAACTTTACCTGATAAAGTTTGTAGAAATCAAACCGCCTTTTCTACGAAATCAAAAGAAACCCTAAAAAAACCCCAAATCAAAACTCTAATTTCAATCCAAATCTTAAGAGAACTTGAGATCTACTGGGTTCCATTAAAAATAGGGTATCTATTTCCAATGAAATTAGAGTATTGATTTATGGGTATATGGATTATGGTTTTATTTCTCGATTTGGAGAAGGGAGATGAAGATGATGGAGAAGAGAGTAGCGTTACGGTAAGGTTGAAGCATATGGGGTTATTGCCTCCTCCTTGTTAGTTTCGGTTAGAGATGGAGACCGAGAGGAGCACAAGAAGAAAGTGATGAAATTTGTGTGTTAGGGTTTCAGTCGAGTCGAAAGAGAAGAAGATGGGTGTGTTAGGATTTCAGTGAAGGAGCAGAAGATGGGGTGAGGGAGGCGGAGAAGAATTTAGGTTTAGGTTTTCTATTTTGACTTTCTCTCTCATACTTAGAGAGAGACGAGATGATTTGAGCGAAATTGGGAAGAGTTGGGAAAGGGATAAGGCCAAGTCCTGTGGTTGAGCTTTGTCCATCATAAAGGAAAGGTTCAACGGTTGAGATTTGTCCATCAAAAAAACACAGACGACTAGCATTTTTTTAAAGTTCTCATACGGATTAGGGGGTGTGTGTGAGAAGCATGTGTGTTCTTTTGAGAAGCATGCGTTTTTAGATAAAATCACAAACCGTACAACCGAAAAAAAAAAAAAAAAAAAAAAACACTTTTTGTAAGTTAGACATATTTGCGGTTAATGATGATCGAGTATCGATTTTGTTCGGTTAAATTCTTTTGCTTTCAATGCTCTAAATTCTAGATAGAAATGTAATATGAGTATTTTCGATCATACGATTTGAACTAGTAATCGCTTAAAAACATCGATGTAGCTTCGAAATTTAGTTGAGTTTAATTAAGAGAAAATTACAAATTGTCCAACAGATTTTAACATCAAGTTAAGAGAGAACTAGAGATAGACTTGAGTTACTCATTCTGATGAACTAAAGATGTAGAATATCAAATTTTACCGTCTCGGGTTGAGAAATAACTAGAGATAGGCCTGAGTTTCTAATTCGGATGAACTGGATCAGAAATTTATCAGATTCAAACATCCCAGGTTCAAAGATTACTAGAGTTAGAAGGCGAGTCTCTCGTTCGGATGAACTGGATCGAAAATATATCGGTTTTCAACATCCCGGGTTCAAATATTACTAGAGTTAGACTCCGAGTCTCGTTCGGATGAACTGGATCAGAAATATATCCGTTTTCAACATCCCAGGTTCAAATATTACTAGAGTTAGACCTGAGTCTCTCGTTTGGATGAACTGGATCAGAAATATATCAGCTTTCAACATCCTAGGTTCAAAGATTACTAGAGTTAGACCTGATTTTCTCCTTCGGATGAACTAGAGAAGAAATATATCAGTTTTCGACATCCCAGGTTCAAAGATTACTAGAGTTAGACCTGGGTTTCTCATTTGGATGAACTGGAGAAGAAATATATCATTTTCAAACATCGCAGGTTCAAAGATTACTAGAGTTAGACCTGAAATTCTCATTTGGATGAACCGGAGAATAAAAATATCAGTTTAGAACATCGCAGGTTCAAATCTTACTAGAGTTAGACCTGAGTTTCTCATTTGGATGGATTGGAGAATAAAAATATCAGTTTAGAACATCCCAGGTTCAAAGATTACTAGAGTTATACTTGAGTCTCTCGTTCAGATGAACTGGAGAAGAAATATATCAGTTTTCAACATCCCAGGTTCAAATATTACTAGAGTTAGACCTGAGTCTCTCGTTCGGATGGACTGGATCGAAAATATATCAGTTTTCAACATCCTAGGTTCAAAGATTACTAAAGTTAGACTTGAGTTTCTCATTTGGATGAACCAGAGAAGAAATATATTAGTTTAAAACATCGCAGGTTCAAAGATTACTATAGTTGACTACTCTAAGTCAGAAACTTGGTAAGAACGACGAATCCATCCATTTACAGGTAAGATTCCTTCGAGATATTCTACGAAACCTTAAAAAACCCTATTTATCTGTATTGTATGCGTACAAGGATCCGAGATCGAAACCCGGCATCGAGTTGACTACTATAAGTCGAAACTTGGTAAGAATGACGAATCCATCGATTTACTGTGTAAGATTCCTTCAAGATATTCTACGAAACCTTAAAAAAAACCTATTTTCAGATATTGTATGCGTATTAGGATACGAGATCGAAACTTACGCGAGTTGACTACTCTAAGTCAGAAATTCGGTAAGAACGACGAATCCATCCATTTACAGGTAAGATTCCTTCGAGATATTCTACGAAACCTTAAAAAAACCCTATTTCGGCAAATTGTATGCGTACCAGGATCCGAGATCGAAACCTGGCCGCGAGTTGACTACTCTAAGTCAGAAACTTAGTAAGAACGACGAATCCATCCATTTACAGGTAAGATTCCTTGAGATATTCTACGAAACCTTAAAAAAACCCTATTTCTCGCATATTGTATGCGTACCAGGATCCGAGATCGAAACCTGGCCGCGAGTTGACTACTCTAAGTCAGAAATTCGGTAAGAACGACGAATCCATCCATTTACAGGTAAGCTTTCTTCGAGATATTCTACGAAACCTTAAACAAACCCTATTTATGCATATATGTATGCATACCAGGATCCGAGATCGAAACCTGGCCGCGAGTTGACTACTATAAGTCAGAATTTCGGTAAGAACGACGAATCCATCCATTTATAGGTAAGATTCCTTCGAGATATTCTACGAAACCTTAAACAAACCCTATTTATGCATATTGTATGCGTACCAGGATCCGATATCGAAACCTGGCCGCGAGTTGACTACTCTAAGTCAGAAACTTGGTAAGAACGACGAATCCATCCATTTACAGGTAAGATTCCTTCGAGATATTCTACGAAACCTTAAAAAACCCTATTTACGCATATTGTATGCGCACAGATCCGAGATCGAAACACGGTCGCGATGACTACTCTAAGTCAGAAATTCGGTAAGAACGACGAATCCATCCATTTACAGGTAAGATTCCTTCGAGATATTCTACGAAACCTTAAGAAAAACCCTATTTCTGCATATTTTATGCGTACCAGGATCCGAGATCGAAACCTGACCGAGAGTTGACTACTATAAGTCAGAAATTCGGTAAGTACGACGAATTCATCCATTTACTGGTAAGATTTCTTCGAGATATTCTACGAAACCTTAAACAAACCCTATTTATGCATATATGTATGCATACCAGGTTTCGAGATCGAAACCTGGCCGCGAGTTGACTACTATAAGTCAGAAATTCGGTAAGAACGACGAATTCATCCACAGTTAAGATTTCTTCGAGATATTCTACGAAACCTTAAACAAACCCTATTTATGCATATATGTATGCATACCAGGCTCCGAGATCGAAACCTGGCTGCGAGTTGACTACTCTAAGTCAGAAACTTGGTAAGAACGACGAATCCATCCATTTACGGTAAGATTTCTTCGAGATATTCTGAAACCTTAAAAAACACTATTTACGCATATTGTATGCGTACCGGGATCCGAGATCGAAACACGGCCGCGAGTTGACTACTCTAAGTCGAAACTTGGTAAGAATGACGAATCCATCCATTTACGGGTAAGATTCCTTCAAGATATTCTACGAAACCTTAAAAAACCCAATTTCGTATATTGTGCGTACGGGATCCGAGATCGAAACTGGCCGCGAATTGACTACTCTAAGTCGAAATTCGGTAAGAACGACTTAATCCATCCATTTACGGTAAGATTCCTTGAGATATTCTACGAAACCTTAAAAAAACCCTATTTATTCATATATGTATGCATACCAGATCCGAGATCGAAAAACGGCCGCGAGTTGACTACTCTAAGTCGAAACTTGGTAAGAACGATTTAATCCATCCATTTAAGGTAAGATTCCTTCGAGATATTCTACGAAACCTTAAAAAACCCTATTTCGCATATTATATGCGTACTCGGGATCCGAGATCGAAACTCGCCGCGAGTTGACTACTCTAAGTCAGAAACTTGGTAAAAACGACGAATCCATCCATTTACAGGAAAGATTGCTTCGAGATATTCTAGGAAACCTTAAAAAAAATCCTATTTCTGCATATTGTATGCGTACCAGGATCCGAGATCAAAACCTGGCCGCGAGTTGACTACTCTAAGTCAGAAATTCGGTAAGACCGACGAATCCATCGATTTACAGGTAAGATTTCTTCGAGATATTCTACGAAACCTTAAACAAACCCTATTTATGCATATATGTAAGCATACCAGGATCCGAGATCGAAACCTGGCCGCGAGTTGACTACTATAAGTCAGAAATTCGGTAAGAACGACGAATCCATCCATTTACAGGTAAGATTCCTTCGAGATATTCTACGAAACCTTAAACAAACCCTATTTATGCATATATGTATGCATACCAGGATCCAAGATCGAAACCTGGCCGCGAGTTGACTACTATAAGTCAGAAATTCGGTAAGAACGACGAATCCATCCATTTACAGGTAAGATTCCTTCGAGATATTCTACGAAACCTTAAACAAACCCTATTTATGCATATTGTATGCGTACCAGGATCCGAGATCGAAGCCTGGCCGCGAGTTGACTACTCTAAGTCAGAAACTTGGTAAGAACGACGAATCCATCCATTTACAGGTAAGATTCCTTCGAGATATTCTACGAAACCTTAAAAAAACCCTATTTCTGCATATTATATGCGTACCAGGATCCGAGATCGAAACCTGGCCGCGAGTTGACTACTCTAAGTCAGAAACTTGGTAACAACGACGAATCCATCCATTTACAGGTAAGATTGCTTCGAGATATTCTAGGAAACCTTAAAAAAAATCCTATTTCTGCATATTGTATGCGTACCAGGATCCGAGATCAAAACCTGGCCGCGAGTTGACTACTCTAAGTCAGAAATTCGGTAAGACCGACGAATCCATCGATTTACAGGTAAGATTTCTTCGAGATATTCTACGAAACCTTAAACAAACCCTATTTATGCATATATGTATGCATACCAGGATCCAAGATCGAAACCTGGCCGCGAGTTGACTACTATAAGTCAGAAATTCGGTAAGAACGACGAATCCATCCATTTACAGGTAAGATTCCTTCGAGATATTCTACGAAACCTTAAACAAACCCTATTTATGCATATTGTATGCATACCAGGATCCGATATCGAATCCTGGCCGCGAGTTGACTACTCTAAGTCAGAAACTTGGTAAAAACGACGAATCCATCCATTTACAGGTAAGATTGCTTCGAGATATTCTAGGAAACCTTAAAAAAAATCCTATTTCTGCATATTGTATGCGTACCAGGATCCGAGATCAAAACCTGGCCGCGAGTTGACTACTCTAAGTCAGAAATTCGGTAAGAACGACGAATCCATCAATTTCTGGAGGTAAGATTTCTTCGAGATATTCTACGAAACCTTAAACAAACCCTATTTATGCATATATGTAAGCATACCAGGATCCGAGATCGAAACCTGGCCGCGAGTTGACTACTATAAGTCAGAAATTCGGTAAGAACGACGAATCCATCCATTTACAAGTAAAATTCCTTCGAGATATTCTACGAAACCTTAAACAAACCCTATTTATGCATATATGTATGCATACCAGGATCCAAGATCGAAACCTGGCCGCGAGTTGACTACTATAAGTCAGAAATTCGGTAAGAACGATTTAATCCATCAATTTACGGTAAGATTCCTTCGAGATATTCTACGAAACCTTAAACAAACCCTATTTATGCATATTGTATGCGTACCAGGATCCGAGATCGAAGCCTGGCCGCGAGTTGACTACTCTAAGTCAGAAACTTGGTAAGAACGACGAATCCATCCATTTACAGGTAAGATTCCTTCGAGATATTCTACGAAACCTTAAAAAAACCCTATTTCTGCATATTATATGCGTACCAGGATCCGAGATCGAAACCTGGCCGCGAGTTGACTACTCTAAGTCAGAAACTTGGTAAGAACGACGAATCCATCCATTTACAGGTAAGATTGCTTCGAGATATTCTAGGAAACCTTAAAAAAAATCCTATTTCTGCATATTGTATGCGTACCAGGATCCGAGATCAAAACCTGGCCGCGAGTTGACTACTCTAAGTCAGAAATTCGGTAAGACCGACGAATCAATCGATTTACAGGTAAGATTTCTTCGAGATATTCTACGAAACCTTAAACAAACCCTATTTATGCATATATGTAAGCATACCAGGATCCGAGATCGAAACCTGGCCTCGAGTTGACTACTATAAGTGAGAAATTCGGTAAGAACGACGAATCCATCCATTTACAGGTAAGATTCCTTCGAGATATTCTACGAAACCTTAAAACAAACCCTATTTATGCATATATGTATGCATACCAGGATCCAAGATCGAAACCTGGCCGCGAGTTGACTACTATAAGTCAGAAATTCGGTAAGAACGACGAATCCATCCATTTACAGGTAAGATTCCTTCGAGATATTCTAGGAAACCTTAAAAAAAATCCTATTTCTGCATATTGTATGCGTACCAGGATCCGAGATCAAAACCTGGCCGCGAGTTGACTACTCTAAGTCAGAAATTCGGTAAGACCGACGAATCCATCGATTTACAGGTAAGATTTCTTCGAGATATTCTACGAAACCTTAAACAAACCCTATTTATGCATATGTAAGCATACCAGGATCCGAGATCGAAACCTGGCCGCGAGTTGACTACTATAAGTCGAAATTCGGTAAGAACGACATTTAATCCATCCATTTACGTGGGTAAGATTCCTTCGAGATATTCTACGAAACCTTAAACAAACCCTATTTATGCATATATGTATGCATACCAGGATCCAAGATCGAAACCTGGCCGCGAGTTGACTACTATAAGTCAGAAATTCGGTAAGAACGACGAATCCATCCATTTACAGGTAAGATTCCTTCGAGATATTCTACGAAACCTTAAACAAACCCTATTTATGCATATTGTATGTGTACCAGGATCCGAGATCGAAGCCTGGCCGCGAGTTGACTACTCTAAGTCAGAAACTTGGTAAGAACGACGAATCCATCCATTTACAGGTAAGATTCCTTCGAGATATTCTACGAAACCTTAAAAAAACCCTATTTCTGCATATTATATGCGTACCAGGATCCGAGATCGAAACCTGGCCGCGAGTTGACTACTCTAAGTCAGAAACTTGGTAACAACGACGAATCCATCCATTTACAGGTAAGATTGCTTCGAGATATTCTAGGAAACCTTAAAAAAAATCCTATTTCTGTATATTGTATGCGTACCAGGATCCGAGATCAAAACCTGGCCGCGAGTTGACTACTCTAAGTCAGAAATTCGGTAAGACCGACGAATCAATCGATTTACAGGTAAGATTTCTTCGAGATATTCTACGAAACCTTAAACAAACCCTATTTATGCATATATGTAAGCATACCAGGATCCGAGATCGAAACCTGGCCTCGAGTTGACTACTATAAGTGAGAAATTCGGTAAGAACGACGAATCCATCCATTTACAGGTAAGATTCCTTCGAGATATTCTACGAAACCTTAAACAAACCCTATTTATGCATATATGTATGCATACCAGGATCCAAGATCGAAACCTGGCCGCGAGTTGACTACTATAAGTCAGAAATTCGGTAAGAACGACGAATCCATCCATTTACAGGTAAGATTCCTTCGAGATATTCTACGAAACCTTAAACAAACCTTATTTATGCATATTGTATGCGTACCAGGATCCGAGATCGAAGCCTGGCCGCGAGTTGACTACTCTAAGTCAGAAACTTGGTAAGAACGACGAATCCATACATTTACAGGTAAGATTGCTTCGAGATATTCTAGGAAACCTTAAAAAAAATCCTATTTCTGCATATTGTATGCGTATCGGGATCCGAGATCAAACACGGCCGCGAGTTGACTACTCTAAGTCAGAAATTCGGTAAGACCGACGAATCCATCGATTTACAGGTAAGATTTCTTCGAGATATTCTACGAAACCTTAAACAAACCCTATTTATGCATATATGTAAGCATACCAGGATCCGAGATCGAAACCTGGCCGCGAGTTGACTACTATAAGTCGAAATCTCGGTAAGAACGATTTAATCCATCCATTTACGAGGTAAGATCCCTTCGAGATATTCTACGAAACCTTAAAAAAACCCTATTTATTCATATATGTATGCATACCAGGATCCGAGATCGCGGCCGCGAGTTGACTACTCTAAGTCAGAAACTTGGTAAGAACGACGAATCCATCCATTTACGGGTAAGATTCCTTCGAGATATTCTACGAAACCTTAAAAAACCCTATTTCTCAAGCATATTATATGCGTACCGGGATCCGAGATCGAAACATGGCCGCGAGTTGACTACTCTAAGTCAGAAACTTGGTAAAAACGATTTAATCCATCCATTTACGGGAAAGATTGCTTCGAGATATTCTAGGAAACCTTTAAAAAAATCCTATTTCGCATATTGTATGCGTACTGAGATCCGAGATCAAAACACGGCCGCGAGTTGACTACTCTAAGTCGGAAATTCGGAAGACCGACGAATCCATCGATTTACGGGTAAGATTTCTTCGAGATATTCTACGAAACCTTAAACAAACCCTATTTATGCATATATGTATGCATACCAGGATCCGAGATCGAAACCTGGCCGCGAGTTGACTACTCTAAGTCAGAAATTCGGTAAGAACGACGAATCCATCCATTTACAGGTAAGATTTCTTCGAGATATTCTACGAAACCTTAAACAAACCCTATTTATGCATATATGTATGCATACCGGGATCCAAGATCGAAACCTGGCCGCGAGTTGACTACTATAAGTCAGAAATTCGGTAAGAAGAAACGACGAATCCATCCATTCTGGTAAGATTCCTTCGAGATATTCTACGAAACCTTAAACAAACCCTATTTATGCATATTGTATGCGTATCAGATCCGAGATCAAAGCCTCGGCCGCGAGTTGACTACTCTAAGTCGAAACTTGGTAAGAACGACGAATCCATCCATTTACAGGTAAGATTCCTTCGAGATATTCTACGAAACCTTAAAAAAACCCTATTTCTGCATATTGTATGCGTACCAGGATCCGAGATCGAAACCTGGTCGCGATGACTACTCTAAGTTAGAAATTCGGTA
Source organism: Papaver armeniacum (assembly GCA_023531295.1). Classification (NCBI taxonomy): domain Eukaryota; kingdom Viridiplantae; phylum Streptophyta; class Magnoliopsida; order Ranunculales; family Papaveraceae; genus Papaver; species Papaver armeniacum. Next base: position 33,997 of record JAJJWW010008171.1, read on the forward strand.
AGAACGATTTAATCCATCCATTTACGGGTAAGATTCCTTCGAGATATTCTACTAAACCTTAAAAAAACCCTATTTCTCAAGCATATTGTATGCGTATCAGGATCCGAGATCGAAACTGGACGCGAGTTGACTACTCTAAGTCTACGAAATTCGGAAGAACGACTTTAATCTATCCATTTACTGGTAAGATTTCTTGAGATATTCTACGAAACCTTAAACAAACCCTATTTATGCATATATGTATGCATACCAGGATCCGAGATCGAAACCTGGCCGCGAGTTGACTACTATAAGTCAGAAATTCTGTAAGAACGACGAATTCATCCATTTACAGGTAAGATTTCTTCGAGATATTCTACGAAACCTTAAACAAACCCTATTTATGCATATTGCATGCAAACCATGCTCAGAGATCGAAACCTGGCTGCGAGTTGACTACTCTAAGTCAGAAACTTGATAAGAACGACGAATCCATCCATTTACAGGTAAGATTTCTTCGAGATATTCTACGAAACCTTAAAACAACACTATTTCTGCATATTGTATGCATACCAGGATCCGAGATCGAAACCTGGCCGCGAGTTGACTACTATAAGTCAGAAATTCTATAAGAACGACGAATTCATCCATTTACAGGTAAGATTTCTTCGAGATATTCTACGAAACCTTAAACAAACCCTATTTATGCATATATGTATGCATACCAGGCTCCGAGATCGAAACCTGGCCGCGAGTTGACTAATCTAAGTCAGAAACTTGGTAAGAATGACGAATCCATCCATTTACAGGTAAGATTCCTTCAAGATATTCTACGAAACCTTAAAAAAATTCCTATTTCTGTATATTGTATGCGTACAAGGATCCGAGATCGAAACCTGGCCGCGAATTGACTACTCTAAGTCAGAAATTCGGTAAGAACGACGAATCAATCCATGTACAGGTAAGATTCCTTCGAGATATTCTACGAAACCTTAAGCAAACCCTATTTATGCATATATGTATGCATACTAGGATCCGAGATCGAAACCTGGCCGCGAGTTGACTACTCTAAGTCAGAAACTTGGTAAGAACGACGAATCCATCCATTTACAGGTAAGATTCCTTCGAGATATTCTACGAAACCTTAAAAAAACCCTATTTATGCATATTGTATGCGTACAAGGATCCGAGATCGAAACCTGGCCGCGAGTTGACTACTCTAAGTCAGAAACTTGGTAAGAACGACGAATCCATCCATTTACAGGTAAGATTTCTTCGAGATATTCTACGAAACCTTAAAAAAACACTATTTCGCATATTGTATGCGTACGGGATCCGAGATCGAAACCGCCGCGAGTTGACTACTCTAAGTCGAAACTTGGTAAGAATGACGAATCCATCCATTTACGGGTAAGATTCCTTCAAGATATTCTACGAAACCTTAAAAAAACCCAATTTCAGATATTGTATGCGTACGGGATCCGAGATCGAAACCCGGGCCGCGAATTGACTACTCTAAGTCGAAATTCTAGAAGAACGACGAATCCATCCATTTACAGGTAAGATTCCTCGAGATATTCTACGAAACCTTAAAAAAACCCTATTTATTCATATATGTATGCATACCAGGATCCGAGATCGAAAACTGGCCGCGAGTTGACTACTCTAAGTCAGAAACTTGGTAAGAACGACGAATCCATCCATTTACAGGTAAGATTCCTTCGAGATATTCTACGAAACCTTAAACAAACCCTATATTGCATATTATATGCGTACTAGGATCCGAGATCGAAACCTGGCCACGAGTTGACTACTCTAAGTCATAAACTTGGTAAAAACGACGAATCCATCCATTTACAGGTAAGATTGCTTCGAGATATTCTAGGAAACCTTAAAAAAAAATCCTATTTCTGCATATTGTATGCTTACCAGGATCCGAGATCAAAACCTGGCCGCGAGTTGACTACTCTAAGTCAGAAATTCGGTAAGACCGACGAATCCATCGATTTACAGGTAAGATTTCTTCGAGATATTCTACGAAACCTTAAACAAACCCTATTTATGCATATATGTAAGCATACCAGGATCCGAGATCGAAACCTGGGTCGTGAGTTGACTACTATAAGTCGAAATTCGGTAAGAACGACGAATCCATCCATTTACGGGTAAGATTCCTTCGAGATATTCTACGAAACCTTAAACAAACCCTATTTATGCATATATGTATGCATACCGGGATCCAAGATCGAAACACGGGGCCGCGAGTTGACTACTATAAGTCGAAATTGGTGAAGAACGACGAATCCATCCATTTAAGGGTAAGATTCCTTCGAGATATTCTACGAAACCTTAAACAAACCCTATTTATGCATATTGTATGCGTACCGGGATCCGAGATCGAAGCCCGGCCGCGAGTTGACTACTCTAAGTCGAAACTTGGTAAGAACGATTGAATCCATCCATTTACGGGTAAGATTCCTTCGAGATATTCTACGAAACCTTAAAAAACCCTATTTCGCATATTATATGCGTACCGGGATCCGAGATCGAAACACGGGCCGCGAGTTGACTACTCTAAGTCAGAAACTTGGTAACAACGACGAATCCATCCATTTACAGGTAAGATTGCTTCGAGATATTCTAGGAAACCTTAAAAAAAAATCCTATTTCTGCATATTGTATGCGTACCACGATCCGAGATCAAAACCTGGCCGCGAGTTGACTACTCTAAGTCAGAAATTCGGTAAGACCGACGAATCCATCGATTTACAGGTAAGATTTCTTCGAGATATTCTACGAAACCTTAAACAAACCCTATTTATGCATATATGTATGCATACCAGGATCCAAGATCGAAACCTGGCCGCGAGTTGACTACTATAAGTCAGAAATTCGGTAAGAACGCACTTAATCCATCCATTTACGGGTAAGATTCCTTCGAGATATTCTACGAAACCTTAAACAAACCCTATTTATGCATATTGTATGCATACCAGGATCCGATATCGAATCCTGGCCGCGAGTTGACTACTCTAAGTCAGAAACTTGGTAAAAACGACGAATCCATCCATTTACAGGAAAGATTGCTTCGAGATATTCTAGGAAACCTTTAAAAAAATCCTATTTCTGCATATTGTATGCGTACCAGGATCCGAGATCAAAACCTGGCCGCGAGTTGACTACTCTAAGTCAGAAATTCGGTAAGACCGACGAATCCATCGATTTACAGGTAAGATTTCTTCGAGATATTCTACGAAACCTTAAACAAACCCTATTTATGCATATATGTAAGCATACCAGGATCCGAGATCGAAACCTGGCCGCGAGTTGACTACTATAAGTCAGAAATTCGGTAAGAACGACGAATCCATCCATTTACAGGTAAGATTCCCTCGGAATATTCTACGAAACCTTAAAGAAACCCTATTTATGCATATATGTATGCATACCAGGATACAAGATCGAAACTGGCCCGCGAGTTGACTACTATAAGTCAGAAATTCGGTAAGAAACGATTTAATCCATCAATTTACGGGTAAGATTCCTTCGAGATATTCTACGAAACCTTAAACAAACCCTATTTATGCATATTGTATGCGTATAAGGATCCGAGATCGAAGCCACGGCCGCGAGTTGACTACTCTAAGTCGAAACTTGGTAAGAACGACGAATCCATCCATTTACGGGTAAGATTCCTTCGAGATATTCTACGAAACCTTAAAAAAACCCTATTTCGCATATTATATAGGATCCGAGATCGAAACACGGCCGCGAGTTGACAACTCTAAGTCGAAACTTGGTAACAACGACGAATCCATCCATTTACGGGTAAGATTGCTTCGATATATTCTAGAAACCTTAAAAAATCCTATTTTCGCATATTGTATGCGTATCAGGGATCCGAGATCAAAACACGGCCGCGAGTTGACTACTCTAAGTCGAAATTGGTAAGACCGACGAATCAATCGATTTACAGGTAAGATTTCTTCGAGATATTCTACGAAACCTTAAACAAACCCTATTTATGCATATATGTAAGCATACCAGGATCCGAGATCGAAACCTGGCCTCGAGTTGACTACTATAAGTGAGAAATTCGGTAAGAACGACGAATCCATCCATTTACAGGTAAGATTCCTTCGAGATATTCTACGAAACCTTAAACAAACCCTATTTATGCATATATGTATGCATACCAGGATCCAAGATCGAAACCTGGCCGCGAGTTGACTACTATAAGTCGAAATTCGGTAAGAACGATTTAATCCATCCATTTACGGGTAAGATTCCTTCGAGATATTCTAGGAAACCTAAAAAAATCCTATTTCTCGCATATTGTATGCGTACCGGGATCCGAGATCAAAACCGGCCGCGAGTTGACTACTCTAAGTCGAAATTCGGTAAGACCGACTTAATCCATCGATTTCTGGGTAAGATTTCTTCGAGATATTCTACGAAACCTTAAACAAACCCTATTTATGCATATATGTAAGCATACCGGGATCCGAGATCGAAACCTGGCCGCGAGTTGACTACTATAAGTCAGAAATTCGGTAAGAACGACGAATCCATCCATTTACAGGTAAGATTCCTTCGAGATATTCTACGAAACCTTAAACAAACCCTATTTATGCATATATGTATGCATACCGGGATCCAAGATCGAAACACGGCCGCGAGTTGACTACTATAAGTCGAAATTCGGTAAGAAACGACGAATCCATCCATTTACAGGTAAGATTCCTTCGATATATTCTACGAAACCTTAAACAAACCCTATTTATGCATATTGTATGCGTACCAGGATCCGAGATCGAAACCTGGCCGCGAGTTGACTACTCTAAGTCAGAAACTTGGTAAGAACGACGAATCCATCCATTTACGGAGTAAGATTCCTTCGAGATATTCTACGAAACCTTAAAAAACCCTATTTCGCATATTATATGCGTACTCAGGATCCGAGATCGAAGCCTGGCCGCGAGTTGACTACTCTAAGTCAGAAACTTGGTAACAACGACGAATCCATCCATTTACAGGTAAGATTGCTTCGAGATATTCTAGGAAACCTTAAAAAAAATCCTATTTCTGCATATTGTATGCGTACCAGGATCCGAGATCAAAACCTGGCCGCGAGTTGACTACTCTAAGTCAGAAATTCGGTAAGACCGACGAATCAATCGATTTCGGGTAAGATTTCTTGAGATATTCTACGAAACCTTAAACAAACCCTATTTATGCATATATGTAAGCATACCAGATCCGAGATCGAAACCGGCCTCGAGTTGACTACTATAAGTGAGAAATTCGGTAAGAACGACGAATCCATCCATTTACAGGTAAGATTCCTTCGAGATATTCTACGAAACCTTAAACAAACCCTATTTATGCATATATGTATGCATACCAGGATCCAAGATCGAAACCTGGCCGCGAGTTGACTACTATAAGTCAGAAATTCGGTAAGAACGACGAATCCATCCATTTACAGGTAAGATTCCTTCGAGATATTCTACGAAACCTTAAACAAACCTTATTTATGCATATTGTATGCGTACCAGGATCCGAGATCGAAACCTGGCCGCGAGTTGACTACTCTAAGTCAGAAATTCGGTAAGACCGACGAATCCATCGATTTACAGGTAAGATTTCTTCGAGATATTCTACGAAACCTTAAACAAACCCTATTTATGCATATATGTAAGCATACCAGGATCCGAGATCGAAACCTGGCCGCGAGTTGACTACTATAAGTCAGAAATTCGGTAAGAACGACGAATCCATCCATTTACAGGTAAGATTCCTTCGAGATATTCTACGAAACCTTAAACAAACCCTATTTATGCATATATGTATGCATACCAGGATCCAAGATCGAAACCTGGCCGCGAGTTGACTACTATAAGTCAGAAATTCGGTAAGAACGATTTAATCCATCCATTTACTGGTAAGATTCCTTCGATATATTCTACGAAACCTTAAACAAACCCTATTTATGCATATATGTATGCATACCAGATCCAAGATCGAAACCGGCCGCGAGTTGACTACTATAAGTCGAAATTCGGTAAGAACGACGAATCCATCCATTTACGGGTAAGATTACTTGAGATATTCTACGAAACCTTAAACAAACCCTATTTATGCATATTGTATGCGTATCGGGATCCGAGATCAAAGCCCGGCGCGAGTTGACTACTCTAAGTCGAAACTTGGTAAGAACGATTTAATCCATCCATTTACAGTAAGATTCCTTCGAGATATTCTACGAAACCTTAAAAAAACCCTATTTCTGCATATTGTATGCGTACCAGGATCCGAGATCGAAACCTGGTCGCGATGACTACTCTAAGTTAGAAATTCGGTAAGAACGACGAATCCATCCATTTACAGGTAAGATTCCTTCGAGATATTCTACTAAACCTTAAAAAAACCCTATTTCAAGATATTGTATGCGTACAGGATCCGAGATCGAAACACGGACGCGAGTTGACTACTCTAAGTCGAAATTCGGAAGAACGACGAATCTATCCATTTACAGGGTAAGATTTCTTCGAGATATTCTACGAAACCTTAAACAAACCCTATTTATGCATATATGTATGCATACCGGGATCCGAGATCGAAACTCCGGCCGCGAGTTGACTACTATAAGTCGAAAGTGTAAGAACGACGAATTCATCCATTTACAGGTAAGATTTCTTCGAGATATTCTACGAAACCTTAAACAAACCCTATTTATGCATATATGTATGCATACCAGGCTCCGAGATCGAAACCTGGCTGCGAGTTGACTACTCTAAGTCAGAAACTTGATAAGAACGACGAATCCATCCATTTACAGGTAAGATTTCTTCGAGATATTCTACGAAACCTTAAAACAATACTATTTCTGCATATTGTATGCATACCAGGATCCGAGATCGAAACCTGGCCGCGAGTTGACTACTATAAGTCAGAAATTCTGTAAGAACGACGAATTCATCCATTTACTGGTAAGATTTCTTCGAGATATTCTACGAAACCTTAAACAAACCCTATTTATGCATATATGTATGCATACCAGGCTCCTAGATCGAAACCTGGCCGCGAGTTGACTAATCTAAGTCAGAAACTTGGTAAGAATGACGAATCCATCCATTTACAGGTAAGATTCCTTCAAGATATTCTACGAAACCTTAAAAAAATTCCTATTTCTGTATATTGTATGCGTACAAGGATCCGAGATCGAAACCTGGCCGCGAATTGACTACTCTAAGTCAGAAATTCGGTAAGAACGACGAATCAATCCATGTACAGGTAAGATTCCTTCGAGATATTCTACGAAACCTTAAGCAAACCCTATTTATGCATATATGTATGCTTACTAGGATCCGAGATCGAAACCTGGCCGCGAGTTGACTACTCTAAGTCGAAACTTGGTAAGAACGACGAATCCATCCATTTACTGTAAGATTCCTTCGAGATATTCTACGAAACCTTAAAAAACCCTATTTCGTATATTGTATGCGTACCAGGATCCGAGATCGAAACCCGGCCGCGAGTTGACTACTCTAAGTCGAAACTTGGTAAAACGACGAATCCATCCATTTACGGGTAAGATTCCTTCGAGATATTCTACGAAACCTTAAAAAACCCTATTTCTGCATATTGTATGCGTACCAGGATCCGAGATCGAAACCTGGCCGCGAGTTGACTACTCTAAGTTAGAAATTCGGTAAGAACGACGAATCCATCCATTTACAGTTAAGATTTCATCGAGATATTCTACGAAACCTTAAACAAACCCTATTTATGCATATATGTTTGCATACCAGGATCCGAGATCGAAACACGGCCGCGAGTTGACTACTATAAGTCGAAATTCGGTAAGAAACGACTTTAATCCATCCATTTATAGGTAAGATTCCTTCGAGATATTCTACGAAACCTTAAACAAACCCTATTTATGCATATATGTATGCATACCAGATCCGAGATCGAAACACGGCCGCGAGTTGACTACTATAAGTCGAAATTCGGTAAGGCAGCACGAATCCATCCATTTACAGGTAAGATTCCTTCGAGATATTCTACGAACCTTAAACAAACCCTATTTATGCATATTGTATGTGTACCAGGATCCGAGATCGAAACCTGGCCGCGAGTTGACTACTCTAAGTCAGAAACTTGGTAAGAACGATGAATCCATCCATTTACAGGTAAGATTCCTTCGAGATATTCTACGAAACCTTAAAAAAACCCTATTTTTGCATATTGTATGCGTACCGGGATCCGAGATCGAAACACGGGTCGCGATGACTACTCTAAGTCGAAATTCGGTAAGAACACTTAATCCATCCATTTACAGGTAAGATTCCTTCGAGATATTCTACGAAACCTTAAAAAACCCTATTTCGCATATTGTATGCGTACAGGATCCGAGATCGAAACACACTCGAGAGTTGACTACTATAAGTCGAAATTCGGAAGAACGATTTAATTCATCCATTTACGGTAAGATTTCTTCGAGATATTTTATGAAACCTTAAACAAACCCTATTTATGCATATATGTATGCATACCAGGATCCGAGATCGAAACCTGGCCGCGAGTTGACTACTATAAGTCAGAAATTCGGTAAGAACGACGAATTCATCCATTTACAGGTAAGATTTCTTCAAGATATTCTACGAAGCCTTAAACAAACCCTATTTATGCATATATGTATGCATACTAGGATCCGAGATCGAAACACCGGCCGCGAGTTGACTACTCTAAGTCGAAACTTGGTAAGAACGACTTAATCCATCCATTTACGAGGTAAGATTCCTTCGAGATATTCTACGAAACCTTAAAAAAACCCTATTTCGCATATTGTATGCGTACCGAGGATCCGAGATCGAAACCGGCCGCGAGTTGACTACTCTAAGTCGAAACTTGGTAAAACGATTTAATCCATCCATTTACAGGTAAGATTCCTTCGAGATATTCTACGAAACCTTAAAAAAACCCTATTTCTGTATATTGTATGCGTACCAGGATCCGAGATCGAAACCTGGCCGCGAGTTGACTACTCTAAGTCAGAAATTCGGTAAGAACGACGAATCCATCCATTTACAGGTAAGATTTCATCGAGATATTCTACGAAACCTTAAACAAACCCTATTTATGCATATATGTATGCATACAAGGATCCGAGATCGAAACCTGGCCGCGAGTTGACTACTATAAGTCAGAAATTCGGTAAGAACGACGAATCCATCCATTTATAGGTAAGATTCCTTCGAGATATTCTACGAAACCTTAAACAAACCCTATTTATGCATATATGTATGCATACCAGGATCCGAGATCGAAACCTGGCCGCGAGTTGACTACTATAAGTCAGAAATTCGGTAAGAATGACGAATCCATCCATTTACAGGTAAGATTCCTTCGAGATATTCTACGAAACCTTAAACAAACCCTATTTATGCATATTGTATGTGTACCAGGATCCGAGATCGAAACCTGGCCGCGAGTTGACTACTCTAAGTCAGAAACTTGGTAAGAACGACGAATCCATCCATTTCTGAGTAAGATTCCTTCGAGATATTCTACGAAACCTTAAAAAAACCCTATTTCTGCATATTGTATGCGTACCAGGATCCGAGATCGAAACCTGGTCGCGATGACTACGCTAAGTCAGAAATTCGGTAAGAACGACGAATCCATCCATTTACATGTAAGATTCCTTCGAGATATTCTACAAAACCTTAAACATACCCTATTTATGCATATATGTATGCATACCAGGATCCGAGATCGAAACCTGTCCGCGAGTTGACTACTATAAGTCAGAAATTCGGTAAGAACGGCGAATTCATCCATTTACAGGTAATATTTCTTCAAGATATTCTACGAAGCCTTAAACAAACCCTATTTATGCATATATGTATGCATACTAGGATCCGAGATCGAAACCTGGCCGCGAGTTGACTACTCTAAGTCAGAAACTTGGTAAGAACAACGAATCCATCCATTTACAGGTAAGATTTCTTCGAGATATTCTACGAAACCTTAAAAAAAAAAACACTATTTTTGCATATTGTATGCGTACCAGGATCCGAGATCGAAACCTGGCCGCGAGTTGACTACTCTAAGTCAGAAACTTGGTAAGAATGACGAATCCATCCATTTACAGGTAAGATTCCTTCAAGATATTCTACGAAACCTTAAAAAAAAACCCTATTTCTGTATATTGTATGCGTACAAGGATCCGAGATCGAAACTTGGCCACGAATTGACTACTCTAAGTCAGAAATTCGGTAAGAACGACGAATCCATCCATTTACAGGTAAGATTCCTTCGATATATTCTACGAAACCTTAAACAAACCCTATTTATGCATATATGTATGCATACCAGGATCCGAGATCGAAACCTGGCCGCGAGTTGACTACTATAAGTCAGAAATTCGGTAAGAACGACGAATTCATCCATTTACAGGTAAGATTTCTTCTAGATATTCTACGAAACCTTAAACAAACCCTATTTATGCATATATGTATGCATACCAGGCTCCGAGATCGAAACCTGGCTGCGAGTTGACTACTCTAAGTCAGAAACTTGGTAAGAACGACGAATCCATCCATTTGGGTAAGATTTCTTCGAGATATTCTACGAAACCTTAAAAAAACACTATTTCTGCATATTGTATGCGTACCAGGATCCGAGATCGAAACCTGGCCGCGAGTTGACTACTCTAAGTCAGAAACTTGTTAAGAATGACGAATCCATCCATTTACAGGTAAGATTCCTTCAAGATGTTCTTGAAATCACGGGGTTGGAATTGATCCAACCACTGCTCTGTGCAGTCAAATAAACTAGTTTTGTTTCAAAATTAGTCGGGCACTGTGATCCGATTTGGATCTATAGGAAATGGATTTTAAGTCTGTAAAATTAGGATGGATAGTCAAGAATTGATGGAGATACTTTGGATTTGGAAAATAGGATTTGGAATCCTTGCCTGACCTTTTTATAAATAGGATGAGGAGGCTTGTCTGACCTTTTTATAAATAGGATTTGGAATTGAGGAGGCTTGGTGACAAACTATCAACAACAAATCGTAAAGAGAATTGAGGAGGCTTGTCTGACCTTTTTATAAATAGGATTTGGAATCCTTGCCTCGCGATTTTGCACAAATCGGGAGGTGGGCACAATTGGGAAGTCGGCGTCGTGAGAGATAGGAAGCCAGGCGGCATTGAGAAGTTGTCGCGAGTTGGGAAACCGAGCGTGCTAGGCTGGCGGGACCGGCGCAAAGTGGGAAGCTGATCGTGTTAGCTGGCGGGACCGGCGCAAGGTGGGGAAGGCGAGCGTGCTAGGCTGGCGTGACTTAGGCGGTTGTTGGGAAGTTTGGGGAGGCGGCGCGAGCTTGATGGGACCGGTGTAAACAAGGAGGGAGTAGGTGTTTCTACAGATAGCAAAGTTTCCTTATTTTGCCTTCCTTCACGCGCGGCTTCAATCAGGTCATCATCCATGCCAAAAAATCTGGAAGCGTTATGTCCCTCATTACTTCCTTTCCTTCTTTAAGGTTCCGTATTCATACCCAACGTAATTGCATTATCTCCCTCGTTTGAGAAAGGGTTCTTCTTGTTAAGTTTCTCTCTTTGTCATGTCGCACGAGAGACGAATCATCTTCTAACCGCCAGATTCTCCAGGTGAAGGCGCGAGGTCGACTCTTGCGGGAGCATCCCAACAAAGGTTATTCGGGTTAAGAAAATCATACCGGTATGTTTTCTTCTTCTTGGTGGGTGACGTACGCTTCACCGCTTGTTTGATGAATGGAAAATTTCCCTTTCGTGCAGAGATATCCCGTTGGAGCATGCGTTACTGTTATCGACGAGGATGACCTAGTCGTTCCCCTCCCTTCAAATCCAACCTCGTTGACTGCTGCAGATTTGGAGAACGCTGATTTAGGGCTCTCTTGTTATGAATACCCCTATGCAGGTTTGTCATTTGGGACTCGTATGAGGTGTCTCTCCTCCAATTATCGGAATGTTGGCGGTTTCCTGGTGCGGAAAGAATTCGTGGTCCTTTATACGAGGATATGGAAGACATACGGCCATATCGCTACCAGAAGCGTAGTGAAGTGTTGTTCGTCCGCCTTGGTTTCCGTAGTGAACTGTCTTTTCCAATGATCGCCGAGATGGAGAATATGTCCATCCGTCTGTCTGCTGAGTCATCCATTCAAAGGTGGGAGAACATGGTGTCCACTGTGAATCCTTGGAGTTTAATATTAGCTGGTTGTGGCATCGTCTCAATATTGTGAAGGTCGACGTAGTGGTATTCTTCTTTGGTGTGATTCCCGCCACAAAAGCCATCTTTGGAAGAGGAGAAAGCTTTGGCCACGGAGTCTCGGAGGATTGAAGAGTTAACTCGAGACTTGAAGAGTAGGACTGAAAGATATCATGGTCGGTTGAAGATAATATTTTATAGGGATTATAATTTACTAGATGGGCTTTTCGATTTGTATCACGAGATTTGAAGGCTCCTCTTTTTTTTTTTTTGAAGAAATAAAGAAATTCCATTAATCATTGGATTGTATTGAAATTCGATAATTGGCAAGAAAGAAAGTAAAAGTAGAGAGGGTGTACGGACGTTCACATTTTTGATGTAGCATGTTGCGGGGAAGTGATTAGGCGTAGTATGCCTTAAGCCACTTTCCGTTGATGACCGCCTCTAGCTTTCCCCATCTTCTTTGATAATCTTGTAGTAACCCTTTGTCATACGCTTTACGATTATGTACGGCCCTTCCCATTTGGGAGAAAACTTCGGTCCGATGCATCTTCTTTGGATGTGTTTGGCGGTTTTTAGCACCAGAGATCTCCTTCCTTGAAAACCCTGGATTTTACATGGTTGTTGTACGCCTGGAAATCATTTCGTATGCTTGTGCATGTTCCTCTGCCCGGGATCTTAAGAGTCCATAGTATCTAGTTCGCGATTACGGCATTGAGTGATTCGGCTTCATTCCACGAGGTCCACTCGCTGCGGCGATTCCGAGACGGGATCTTGATTTCGCTGTTGGGAGGATCGTGTACATGTACGTGAGACGAGGGAGTAGGGAGACATGCCGGTGGAGCTTCTAGGAGATGTTCGTGCACGCCCGGAGAGCCATCGGCAATTGCTCGTGCCAGTCCTCGGGATTGTCGTGTATTGGCTTGGCATTTCTCAAGTAGTTCTCAAGTACTTGCTTGCTTGTTAGCAAAAGGCGTGCCGTTTTCGGTGATGACGTGTTTAGGTACGCCAAAACGGCGAGATGATGTGTTCCTTGACGAATGCCGCGATCGTGGCTCCGGTGGTTCCTTTTGCGGGACTGACTTCCACCCATTTGGTAAAGTACTCGGTCGCGGTTATTATGTATTCATCTTTGTTTTGAGGATGGCGGGTTGATCTTCCCAATGATGTCGAGTCCCTGACTATAAAAGGGCCACGGGCTACTTATCGAGTGCAAGGATGTTGGAGGCGCGTGGATGAGATTTCCGTGAATCGGCATTCTCGGCATTTCGAACGAAAGTAGCTGCGTCGTCTTCCATGGTCGGCCGATAGTACCTCTCGTTTATCTGCACAGGAAGGTTTTGTTTCCCTTGGTGTTCGCCTTTGTGCATTTCTCTTAACATAACTGGGATTTACGAACCGCCCAAACACCATGAGTAGACTTCCTCCGAAACTCTTGCGATATAAAACCCCATCATGGAACACGAATCTTTTGGACTTTTTTGTTTTAGCTTGGACGCATCCTCTTTGTCGGTAGGAAGAATGCCGTCACGAAGGAAACCGATGTACGGCTCGCTTAGTCCCAGTGTGAATGATGTTGAGGACTTCTGTCTGACATGGGGGCGCCTGGCAATTGGGACACGCCTTCTGGAGTAATCGGGATTGGGCTTCCATCTCCGGACAATAGTATCCAAGTCGTTGTAAACGACGATAGAGGGTTACTACTGATGTTATTCCACAGACTTCGGTATGAACATGTTCAAGTTGTTGTTGTGCTTCCTATTTTCGAGACACCTTGACAGAGAGCTATCTGGATTTCAATGACACAGAACATCTTGAAGCATAAAGAAATTCCGCAAAGTCTTGAGGTCGACCTTCCCTTGGAAAAGTGAGTTGTTGAGTTCTTGAATGATAGGAGTTCTCCAGTCATCGTCTTCGGCTTTCTCAGGTTGTGAAAGCCATGTTGAAGCTATGGTTCGCCGTTTTACTGTCAGGGTTTCCTAGGATCCTTCGAACTGTAGCTTTGATGCTAGTGTAGCTAGGCAGTCAACATGCTTATTACTGCAACGGCCGACATGTGTGAAAGTTGCTTCGGCGAAATAATTTAGTAGTTTTTGTGCTTCAGACCTGTATGGTGCCAGCGTCAGTTATTTCAATGCGTAAATCCCGTTTACCTGGTTGATGAGTAATTTGGAATCTCCTCTTATCTCCAAACGCGTGGCCCCGGCTCGTTTAGCTAGTGATAGTCCAATGAGGAAGGCTTCGTATTCAGCTGAGTTATTGGTGCATGGAAAGTCTAGCTTGAAAGAGTGCGAGAAGACTTACCACACTCGCTCCTCCGGTATTAGTGCTGGGGGTGGAAGAGCCGTCGAAGAACAGCTGCCATGCTTCTTTTTCGACTAAGAAGATATCCTGGAAGGTCTCGGGAGATATTCTCGTAACTCGCGGTGTTTTCTCCTAGGAATCTTTGCTAACAGTCAGCAACAGCTCACTGTCCTTTTATGGCCCTCGGGGAAACGCACGTTATGTCGAACTCGACAGTGCGGGAGCCATTTAGTAGGCCTCCCTATCGGGCGGGTTTCGAGAGAAGGAACTTTATAGGTCTCGATTTGGATATTAACACCACCTTGTTGGAGATGAGGTAGTGCCTGAACTGGATGGAATAAATTAACGCTAAACACGCCTTTTCGCTTTGGGGTATACGAGTTCGCGTCTCCCAATATTCGACTGAAGTAGTATATGGGATATTCAATTCCTTTGTCGTCTTCTTGAGCGAGGAGGGCTCCAATGGTGGTATCGCTAAAGGCTGTGTAAAGACATAGTGGCTTCCATTGCATAGGAGGCTTCATGACGGTCGGGGAGGACAGCGTTTTTGGATCTTCGACAGTACGCTTTTCTTTGAGACGTACTCCATGTGAAATTCGCTCCTTTTTTGACAGAGGGGTAAACGCAGTAATGAGCTGTGCCAGCCCCGGTATGAAGCGACGAATATAGTTTACCTTGCCCATGAAACGCTGGAGCTCTTTTGCGGTTCGTTGTGGTGGCATCGTGAGGATAGCTTGCGTCTTGACTGGGTCAACTTTTATCCCTGCGGTCGTTACTTGGAATCCTAAGAACTTCCCCGAAGAGACACCAAATGCGCATTTCAAAGGATTCATCTTCAACTTGTATTCGCGACATCTTTCGAACACTTGTCGTAGCGTTTCCGGATGATCCGCTCGAGTCTTCGATTTAACTACCACATCATCTACGTAATCTTCGACTTGCTTGTGCATCATATCATGGAAGATGGTAGTCATGGCGCGTTGGTAAGTAGCGCCAGCGTTCTTCAGACCGAAAGGCATTACGGTGTAATTGAAGTTTCCGAGAGGGGTACAGAAAGCAGTCTTACTCGCGTCGTGCTCATACATCTTTATCTGGTTGTAGTCGCTATATCCATCCATGAAAGAGAACATACCATGTCCTTTGGTAGCGTCTACCAGCATGTCGATGTTAGGGAGCGGAAATCGTCTTTAGGGCGCACTTGTTCGAGATCTCCGAAATCGACACAACATCCGATCGACCATTCTTTTTTTTAACGGGAACGATATTGGCCAACCAGGTGGGATGGTGAATAGGTTTGACAAAACCAGCGGCTAGTAATTTCTGGACCTCCGACTTGATTTGTTCTTCTACGTCGTGTCCGAATTGTCTTGGAGGTTGCTTGACTGGTTTGGATCCGGGTATCACGTGCATATGGTGGGTGACCAGTTTTTCATCCAAGCCAGGCATTTCTTCGTAAGTCCATGCGAAAACGTCCTGGTATTCTTTGAGTAGGTCGACTAGCTTTGAGCGTTCGCGAGAATGTAGAGTCGGGCGATCGAACGGGTCGTGAAATTCCTCATTCCCTATATTGACAGTTTCGAGTTCGTCGGTGGTTAAGTCGGTCCCGTCTTGCAGCTTTTGAGGGGCGTATGGAACTTCCTCCTGGTTATTGTGAAAACATTCTTTCGGGTGGAGAGACCGGGTCATGGTCTCCCCTGCTAATTGCTAACAGCGGTGGTAATGTGTGAGTTTTCCCTTTTTGCTTCGTCATGCGGTAAGGGTGCACTCTCGCTTGGTACGGGCACGGGTTACGCCCGGTGGCGGGAGACTGGTGGGTCTTCCCTCTGAGGAGACGGTGGGAGGGCGGTCTCCTATGTGGAGTATGTCCAGTTTGTTGCTATCTCTGAGCGATGTCCATTTTGGTAGCAGAAAACTGTGAATCTTGGTCGTCACGCCTTTTGAACCCTCCTTCGGCCCATGTGCTTCTATGCGGTAGACTGGCGCATAGGGGGACAGTAACGCGGGGATGCAGACAACTTCTCCGTTCAGTACTGTTTTCAGGCATTGGTGGTATGTTGAAGGAACGATCTTGATATTGTGCAGCCACGGCCTTCCCAGTATCATGTGGTAGTCTGGTTCTTTTTCAATCACTTCAAACTTCACGCTTGATTGAATCGGCCCTACTGCCAGCTCCAAGTTGATGTAGCCGTACGTGCTAGTTTGGTTGCCTTCGAAATCCGTCATCGTAGTGGGTTGTCGTACGATCTCGTTAGGTTGCACCCTGGCAGCTTTAAGTATCTTGAGAGTGATGACATTGGAAGATGCACCCGTGTCAATGAGCGCTCTTCGAAACTCCATGTTCCTGACGAGAGCTGTAACATGCAAGGACCGGTTATGACCGTCCTCTACCATCATGTCGTCATCGGTGAAAACAATATTGTTGGTGGATCTTCCGGGGATCCTTGGAGTCCCCGTGGGTGCAGGAACTAGTGATGCGTTCAGTGCTATTCGGTTAATAGCGAGGGAATTTTTTATTCAGCTGGTCCTTGGAGAGGTGTAGCAATTCACATAAGTTTTCTACCAACATGGTCGCCTCACGGTCCGCCGGCTTCCGGTTAGTGACGAAACCATTGATTTGAGAATGCTCATTCGGGATGTTAGTCCCTGCTCTTGATCTCTGGGGAACATGAGCCACTTAGCTCGATATTAGGGCTGATGAGGAAGTCGAGTATGTTGTTAATCGCATCCTTCATTAGATCCATGTTTTTGGCATGGATCTCCCGAGCTCGCATCAGTCGACCGGTCTTGGGACCTCTTCATTGGTCATATTGCTTCCGAGAAATTGACGACTTATCATGACCTTGAGCGGGATCAATGTTTGTGTAGATGGCACGATAGCCAGGACCATGCTTGCGCGAAATTTGAGGACGGAAAGCTGGAATTTGATATTGTAACAGAAAGATCAATCCTCCCATTTGTGGTCGCCAATTGTTCATGGGTAAAAATCGTTTCCGTCGATTTTGGTAAATTCGGTAGGTGAGTGAGAAACTGGTTTAAACCCTAAACAAATGTCTTTGCACGTGAGCACTTTCTAGATTCGAGAGATCAATGCATACAAGTCCGGCCTAATCCAAGAAATGGCCGTTCCGGACTTGCTTAGGTCACAAAGTGGAGGAGAAGGGTTGATTTGGGGAGGAAGCAAAAGAAAGGTGTTGAGACCGAGAATAGTGCGGGAGAGTAGTGTCTCGACTTGTATCGAAAGTGAAAGCTTAGGAAGCTTGCAAGAGATGAAAGCTTTTTGGAGATCTTGCAAAGTTGTCTTTTAAGAGTGTTTTATTTTTTTCTGGCCAAGAGACTTGTTGTCCGGTGGAAATAGGTAAGACCTATTTATACAAGTCGAGATTGAAACGTACCTGGCCTCATGAAGGAAGAGAGTAAAGGGTGAAATAATGGGAGGAGGTGGTAACCGCAAGGTGTTTATGGGTGAAAACGTTTTCACCATTATTTCCTCATTTATTTGATCGCTTTATTCCTATTCACGCTTTCTTAATGTGAGCGTAGTGTACGCTGCTTTTGCATCTTTGTGACCGCCAAACCAAGACCCTGGAAAGCATCCCCCAGTTTGTGTTGATGTCTCGAGTTTTGGTTGCACCTTGAGTGCAAATGGCGCTGCTAGGGGGGCGTGTGGCATGTGCCAATGGCATGTGCGGAATGCCTTTGTTGCGGGTTGCACCTCGAGCGCAAGTGGCAATGCCAGAGCTGCTAGTGGCGTGTGTGGCATGTGCCAATGGCATGTGTGGAATGCCTTGGTGGTAGGTTGTACGTTGAGTGTAGGTGGCAATGCATAGATCTGCTAGTGACGTGTGTGGCATGTGCCAATGGCATGTGCGGAATGCCTTGGCGGTAGGTTGCACGGTTTGCAAGTTAGGCTACCAGCGGGGGTTTTGGCATGTGCCAATGGCGCGTACGGCCAAGTTGGCCGAGGTTGCACGGCTTGCAAGTTGGGCTACCAGCGTACGTGTTTGGCATGTGCCAATGGCATGCGTGGCCAATTTGGATCATGGCCTGGTAAGAAAAGCTATCAACGAGCGTGTTGGAATGTGCCAATGGCATGCTCGGCCGTTAGGGCCACGACCTGGTAAGAAAAGCTACCAGCGAGCGTTTTGGCCTGTGCCAATGGCACGCTCGGACATTAGGGCCATGCCCACAGTGAGAAAAGCTACCCGAGCGTGTTGGAATGTGCCGATGGCATGCTGGCCAATTAGGGCCACGCCTTGGTGAGAAAAGCTACCGGCGGCGTGTTGGCATGTGCCAATGGCATGCGTGGCCATTAGGGCCACGCCACTGGTAAGAAAAGCTACCAGCGAGCGTGTTGGCATGTGTCAATGGCATGCTGGCCATTAGGGGCACGCCTAGTGAGAAAAGCTACCCTAAGCGTGTTGGCATGTGCCAATGGCGTGTTTCGGCCATTTGGGCTCACGGCACAGTAGGAAAAGCTACCCGAGCGTGTTAGCATGTGCCAATGGCATGCTCGGCCATTAGGGCCACGCCCGGTGAGAGAAAAGCTACCGGCGAGCGTGTTGGCATGTGCCAATGGCATGCTCGGCCATTAGGGCCACGCCCGGTGAGAAAAGCTACCGGCGAGCGTGTTGGCATGTGCCAATGGCATGCGTGGCCAATTTGGCCTAGGTTGCACGGTTGGCAAGCCTAGGCGAGGGCGTTACTTTGGCATTGCGCGGCTAGGGCCAAGGTAAGGGTGTTTGGCTTGGCGTGGCGTGACCAGCGTAGCTAGGGCCAAGGCAGAGTGTGTTTGGCATGGCGCGGCTAGCTTGGGCTAGGTGTGGCGGGCATGATTTTCCATTGGCACGGAGGTGGCTAGCATGGTTGGCATGCTTTGGCGCGTTTGGTGTGGGTGGCATGATTTGCCATTGGCATAGACGCATGCGGCTAGCTTGGGCTAGGTGTGGCTGGCATGATTTGCCATTGGCACGGAGGTGCGGCTAGCATGGTTGGCATGCTTTGGCGCGTTTGGCGTGACTAGCATAGCTAGGGGGCAAGGCGGAGTGCGTTTGGCATGGCGCGGCTAGCTTGGGCTAAGTGTGGTGGCATGATTTGCCATTGGCACGGAGGTGCGGCTAGCATGGTTGGCATGCTTTGGCGCGTTTGGTGTGACTAGCATAGCTAGGGCCAAGGCAGAGTGCGTTTGGCTGGCGCGGCTGGCTTGGGCTAGGTGTGGGCTGGCATGATTTGCCATTGGCACGGAGGGAATTAGGGTTTTGTTCGTTGTAACCCTAATTTGAAAAAAATACCCTATTAATTACCGACTACATGCATTAAACGTTCTAATAAATGTGTCACTCTGTGAATCGATGAGTGCCAAATAGTGCATATTTATACACCTTTTTATTGGCATTTTACTCATCTTTTGCGCTTAGAAATCAGATATTATCCCAGATTCTGTGTTTTCTTTGTTTTCAAGAATAAATATTTATATTAATTAATTTTGTGTTTTTAGGTAATAAATAAAGTCCGGAGAAACTAAGGAGCTAAAGAGCGAAGAATTGGGGTCAAACATCTATGGAGCAGATAGCCAAAGCCCGCGCGCGAATCAGTTGCAACCCAACAAGGAAGACATGGGATAGAGCTACCCACGACCCGGATCCGAGCCCGTCCACTCCAAGCCGTTGAGATCACACATGGCTACATCCTACGGTCGCTACCTCCACTCGCATCGAAGTTCGCTGCTCCCGTGCAACACCAGATCACTCCAAGTCTTCCTCAACCCATTCAGATCTTCCCCAGTTGCATCCAACGCTCGCTCCGCCTGTTCCTTTAGCTCTTGATATCCCTGCCTCACAACGAATCGACCCATACCCTATACCCTATTCGATACCCCCCATTCCTCTCTTCTTCTTCTCTTTCTTCTCCTCCCTCACCCCGACAGTTGCAGAGAAGAGCCATCTTCTTCCTGCACCAAACCCTCTCGAACACCGCCTCCATCACTACCACCATCTCTTGTCAAGACAATGCCGCCTCAACAACTCCTCCATCACCCTAGTTCTAGTCATCTTTACTCATAGCTTCTTCTAACTTAGAGGCTAGGGTTGAGATAGCTAGACTTAGGGTTTTCTCTAACAAGCAACATCAAGGGAGTCGAGAGCAGCACAATCAAGTGAAGGGATGAATCAGAGAGTATGGGTGAGAGTATTTTGTTTATTTTTCGAATTAAAAAGAAATTAGGGTTTGGTATTTGGGGATTTTCTTGCATGTATAAATAGCAATGATTGGTGTTGATAGAAAGGATGCCTGGGCTAGCCAGTGCTTCAATTAGGTTTAAATTGTAGTTTAACAATTTTATTTGATGTTTTAATTAGTTTTGTTAGGGTTTCACCCTAATTCCTTATTATGTTTTTAACTCGTGAACTGCTTCTTGAGTGCTTAATGTTATCAAATGTCTTCAATACTAAATACCCAATGCTTTTTTCTCTCACAATGGATGTCTTGCATCCATTGTAGTTAGGTCACAACTGTGTTGAGTGTATTGCAGCTCAACCTTAGATACAAATGCTTTGATTCCCTTGAATAGTTGTACTTAATTAGACAACTAGGGCTCGGGGTCAGCACTTTAGTCGTTATTAGAAGCATTACATGAGGAGAGATAGGTGGTGGAATTGACACCCCGCCCTTATCATTCACGGGACAACAAGAACCTCAACTTAGTTAATCACACAATAGGAGTTAGAGGTGGATCTCGAACACCTTAGCATTCCCTTGTCACTGTTTTATACCTTAGCTTAGGTTCATTTCACTACAAATCAGCCGGATCGGCACAAAACCCCCGTTGTCACATTGTCACTCTTGAAATCAGTTTAGAAAGCCATAAGATCACCTTAAGAGCACCACAAGTCTCGTGGTTCGACCTGCATTTGCCGCGTCTCCGATAGACGCCGTGCACTTGCGGTTATCACCGTAGGCCATAAATATAAACACCTTTCGAGGCCTACCAAGTTTTTGCGCACGCTTGGGGGACTTGGCGTGTGCCCTGTTGTTCTTCGGCTTTTCTTTACTACTTCCCACCTTGTACATATTCACCTTGTGTTATTTCTTTTAGCTCTTTAATTAGTGCAACTTAGCTTGTTTTACCATTGCATTTAGTTTTCTTTTGTTGCATTGCATCATCCATCGCATTTTTATCATTACATTTCAGTTAAGTTCTCCATTTCGCATCTTTACCTTGCATCTCTTAGTGCACATCCGCATCAGAACTTAGCTGCCATACTCACTAGCCCCGTAACATCTGCATCTCTTAGTGCACATTTGCATCTCAGAATTTAGTCGCTTCTCATACCGCAAATACCGCTTCATTGCTTAAAACTGTGTAATTTTTGAGAACCGAGAATTCTCTTTTGAGCTAGCAGTGCAAGTGGCAAAGCCGAGCCAACCCAACGGAAAGCCCAGGTTCTTGAGGTAAGCCTAAACTTCCTCGTATGCCACGTATGCCCCTGCAACCCATGTGTTCAAATCCAGCCTGAAGTCGCAAGTTTAAGCCAAATTTTTATCAACCCCGAGCATGCTCTTTTGCATCCGTGGAATGCTTTGACTGTGTATGAAAGCTATTTTCATTTCTTCGTTGAATTTGTGCTATTTGAGAATATTATTACATTGCACTAAATCGCACTTGTGAATCTGTGAGCCCTGTGAGCCTTGGAACCATCTCCACCTTGCTAGCCCCTAGGCGACAAGTGTGGAGCTTCCCCTTTTGCATGATAGGCTAGAGACCTTGCGGCATATTGCTCCACCTCTGGACTTTGTGACCATTCTATAACACTTGAGTAAATGTTGTAAGTTTGAAGCCCGTGGTTTAGTGTAACTGCGCTTACCCCCGTGAAAACCTTGTGCATCTTGAGCTGCTGGCTTTGTCACAATTAAACCCTTATGCTCGCTTTTGTATGCATCTCGTTTCATAATAAGCCGCTGGCTCTATAGCCCTTAACCTTCAATCGCCTACGAGCTCCGGCCCTCACGAAGCCGTTGAGCCTCGAGCATACCTTTGAGCTACCACCGTGGAAGCTAACCCGTTGAACCCTTGTGCTTGTGTCATTTCTTTTCGAGAGTTTGCATTGCTCTCGTGCACCGAACTACCCGTGCTGTCATTTTTTGATGTGAGTTTGCAAAAACTTGTGCTTGCATTGTGCATTGCTCGACTTGCACAATGCGGCACCTATTCTTGACCAAGTCGTGCAATCATTGAGTTGCACACAACCAAGGTCGCATGAGTTGAAACCCACACACTGGGTGTAAACTCGGCCAACTTGTCCATTTGCAACAAACCTGGGCACGCCAACCCACATAAACCAAACCACATACTGGCTGAACCTAAACAGCCTAAGCCCACATATAGTCAATTGCAAAAAAAACTAGGCCCACATCACATCATCTGGCTGTGCAATTTCACGTGCACTGGCCGCTTATAATCGAGCCTGAGTTCCACTTGGCCGTGCAATAGACTAAGCCCCCATCTCTCGGGCTGTGCACAAAGATTTCAGCCACACCCATTAAGCATTGCACACAACTACTGGGCTTCCCACAAAAACCAAATGAAACCCAATAAACCAAACTTTCCCAACAAAACCATGAGAAGCCCACAAAACCAAATAAACCCTCTTAAACCAAAAACGAGCCCACTTTCCATAACCTTTGGTTGTTTCTTTTGAGTTCAATTTGAGTGCTAAATCATGTCGGATTTTGGTCGCATCTGGGGATGGAACCAAATCCATTAGAGAGCTTGCTTACGGGCATGCCTCACAAGTGTGAACCCCCACATACCATAGTGATTTTAGGGAATTTTATGAGCCTTCTCTCGGGCCCCGACCTCACATACCCTAATCACTATGAGCACATGTATCATCCACCACGGGTTGAGAATGAGCACTTTCCTCATACCCAGTCATCACTTCTAGATCAATTAGAAGCTCAAGTTTCGCTTTAGAAAGGCAACTACATGAGCAATCTGTCAAATCTAATCCCCCTAGGCACTATGCAATGTATACTTGTACCTTATGTGGTAGCTTAGACCACCTGCTGAGAATCGCTACATTTTACATGAGTTTAGACAGGTCTAGGGAAAGCCATGATAATCCAATGTACGAAGTGTCTAGAAGTGACTATGCTTTGGCAACTATTGGGACCATAATCAACCCGCACACATGCATCATTCACCACGGTGGGGAGATGAACAATTTTATACTCCCCAACTCCTAGTTTGCAATCAATAATGGAAACACTCATGGAGCAAAATGCTAGGCTTGAAATGAATGCAATGCATGACCATCCACATAGCAACATGTCTGATAATCCCTTCTCTAGTGAACCATGTGCACACCAATGTAATGATTATTCTTATGAAACATGCATACCCACTAGTGAAGACTCCCCTTCTATGCCTATTTTGAATGGGGAGATGCATTTGTGCTATGATGATGATGATGATGAATATGATATGTTAGAAGAGCATGTGTATTTTGAAAATGTAGTAGAATCTTTAGGTTCAGAGACATTAAGTGTCTCTTCTGTGAACCCTATGAATAATGCTTCTTCTGATATTCATGCATGTGATGTTGATATGGAACCTGTGGAATTGTCCTGTGAAAGTGAACATGATTTACCCTCTTCTGACTTTAGGAAAGTGTGTGATGGTGCAAATGATTTTAAACATGAAAATAACTTAGATGTACCTAACCTCTCTCCTAAGTCACAAATTGAAACTCCTCCACCAAACCTAGGTGTAGTTTGTCACAAAATTGCAAAACCAACTTTTCTGAAAATGCCTAACTTAGGCCTAGAGCTTTGTGCTTCCCAAGTCCTCTTGGACTATTTTGCATCAAAGTATAACACCTTTAGGGAACCACAGTTGGTATGTGTATGTCCACTGTTCTTAGCAATACTCATTTTGAGTTAGACCTTTTGCATGATGTACCTTTAAAATTGCAAGATTTTGTGCTCCCAAACACACCCGTTCACAAGTTTAGGTTTGGGGAAGCTCATTCACATACAGGTCTTACTTGCACTATCATATTATATTTGTGTAAGGCTGTTAATGTGTGTACATATTTTCTATTGGGTTGACCCTCAACTCTTTAGATTGTTGGTATATGGTGAATTTTTGTATATAATCCAGTAGGACTTGTTAAATTTTTTTTTCTTTCTTGAATCGGTTGAGTCTTCTTGTACATATATTGTGCTAATCCGATATGATCTCCGCTGAGAATGTTGGATTCTAGCCTTGACTATTGAAGCTCAACCTTGCTCCCGCCGACATACCAGTAATCTCTTCCCTTTTCTCTTATCAACATAGTTCTCATGGTATGTGACTGTTTAATTTTTCCTATCTGTTGACACATTGAGGACAATGTTCGATTTAGGTTTGGGGGTGCATTTGCATTTAGAGTTTTTAGTCTTTTATTTTACCTTTTATTTTCAAAAATAAAAATAAATAAATAAATAAATAAATTAAAATTAAAACTCTTTTTGTAAAAACCTCCAACTTTTAGAGACTTTAGAGTCACTAGCATGCTTCTAGCTATGTTTACATAGAGAATCAACCGAAATAACAAAAGTTAGAAGTACCGGAGAACACAATCGGGTTCCTTAGTTGATTAGAGCGTTAAAGTTGGATTTAACCATACCGGAGGGCTAATTAGTGTCTTGTTAGATATTCGGTAGTAGAATTGTGATCACCCATAGTGGAGACTACCCAATTTACATCAAGTGAGGCACCAACCTTCAATTTTTTGCAACTTTCTAGAAAAGTCTGTTAGAGTGTGTGTCACCGTACGTAAATTCCGGGTAGGAATGGTGAGCTACCCAACTTCGCACCAATTTCAGCACTACTTTTGATCTCTTGAGTGCTAGTTATTGTCAATCATGAGGGTGACGTCTAAAGATGAAAACTCCTTCTAAATACCGATTTGCCGTTAGCATCACCTCTCTCTCAATCAAGCAAGACCCATAGAAACACATCATCGTCAACAAACGGAGCATCATCAAGAATATTGAAAGAAAAATTGATATAGTCCAAGGTTTATGTGCAACAAAGAAAAGAAAATAGGATGAGAATTAATAAAATTTATAAAATCAAGACAATACAAGTGTGGAAAAATTGAGTGATAAAGTCCTTTGTCCATGGAGTTAGTTGTTTCATTATTTGTATTTTTATTTTCACTTATTGTAATGTAAAAAAAAAAAAAAAAAAAAAAAAAAAAAAAAAAATCAAAAAAATCAAAAAAAATCAAAAATCAAAAAAATATTGTAGTTTATTTTTGCTACCACCATGGTAAAGAAGAATTTTAAAAGAAAAATCCAAACAACAAGGAATTTGAGTAGAAAAGTTAAAAATTGTCAAGTTTTGTGAAGTTTAGAAGTTCGTCATCAACATTTGAAGACCGAAGACCGAAGATTGAAGACGTTTCTATGGTTCTTATGAGAGAGTGATATTAATTGCCGATCGGGTGAGAAGTGAGTGAGTACTCCCACCCCTTGCTAATGGTTTATTTCCTTTCTTAGAGATCATCGAAAAAAAGATTCTTTTTGTCCACACTTCGTGGAGTCTCCAACATTTTATTTCGGAAGGTTATCCTTCTTACCTACAACGTGTGCGGGATTTTCTCTTTATTCCGCCTCGCACACATGAGAGACTAAAAAGCGATCTTTTTGAGTGCAATTATCATAAAACCCTAATGGTGAGGCGAAGTTGAGACTTATGATCACAATCGAATCCGAATTCTTTCATATGGTATGGTTACTTCTCGCTCAAAGACTTAAGGATGAGAATGCGTTCTTTGCTAGTTCTAACTTCATGTTACTAGCACGCGTAAACTCTATGTCCTCATAGCTTCTTGGATGCTTGAGACTCTTTTTACACTCGAAGTTGGAGAAGGTTTTGTGGGTACACCTCGTAAACCCTCACGAGACTACAACTCGTCCACTAGGGACACCTAGGGGGTTTAAAGGCTTAGTGCATACGCTAAATGCATTCGAGAGACCTACGACGGTGGTATAGTTAGGATTTCTTCATTTTCATTTCACTTGAGGACAAGTAAAATTCAGGTTTGGCGGTATTTGATGAGTGCCAAATAGTGCATATTTATACACCTTTTTATTGGCATTTTACTCATCTTTTGCGCTTAGAAATCAGATATTATCCCATATTCTGTGTTTTCTTTGTTTTCAAGAATAAATATTTGTATTAATTAATTTTGTGTTTTTAGGTAATAAATAAAGTCCTGAGAAATCGAGGAGCTAAAGAGCGAAGAATTGGAGTCAAACATCTATGGAGCAGATAGCCAAAGCTCAAGGCGAATCGGTTGCAACCCAACAAGGAAGACACGGGCTAGAGCTACCCACGACCCGGATCCGAGCCCGTCCACTCCAAGCCGTTGAGATCACACATGGATACATCCTACGGTCGCTACCTCCACTCGCATCGGTTCGCTCTCCCGTGCAACACCAGATCACTCCAAGTCTTCCTCAACCGTTCAGATCTTCCCCAGTTGCATCCAACGCTCGCTCCGCCTGTTCCTTCAGCTCTTGATATCCCTGCCTCACAACGAATCGACCCATACCCTATACCCTATTCGATACCCCCATTCCTCTCTTCTTCTTCTCTTTCTTCTCCTCCCTCACCCCGACAGTTGCAGAGAAGAGCCATCTTCTTCCCCGACCAAACCCTCTGCAACACCGCCTCCATCACTACCACCATCTCTTGTCAGCACAACAACCGCCTCAAAAACTCCTCCATCACCCTAGTTCTAGTCATCTTTACCCATAGCTTCTTCTAACTTAGAGGCTAGGGTTGAGATAGCTAGACTTAGGGTTTTCTCTAACAAGCAACATCAAGGGAGTCAGAGAGCCGCACAATCGGTGAAGGGATGAATCGAGAGTATGGGTGAGAGTATTTTGTTTATTTTTCGAATTAAAAAGAAATTAGGGTTTGGTATTTGGGGATTTTCTTGCATGTATAAATAGCAGTGATGGGTGTTGATAGAAAGGATGCCTGGGCTAGCCAGTGCTTCAATTAGGTTTAAATTGTAGTTTAACAATTTTATTTGATGTTTTAATTAGTTTTGTTAGGGTTTCAGTGAAACCCTAATTCCTTATTATGTTTTTAACTCGTGAACTGTTTCTTGAGTGCTTAATGTTATCAAATGTCTTCAATACTAAATACCCAATGCTTTTCTCTCACAATGGATGTCTTGCATCCATTGTAGTTAGGTCACAACCTTGTGTTGAGTGTATTGCACTCAACCTTAGATACAAATGCGATTCCCTTGACTAGTTGTACTTAATTAGACAACTAGTGCTCTGGGTCAGCACTTTAGCTGTTATTAGAAGCATTACAGGGAGAGATAGGTGGTGGAATTGACACCCTGCCCTTATCATTCACAGGACAACAAGAACCTCAACTTAGTTAATCACACAATAGGAGTTAGAGGTGGATCTGAACACCTTAGCATTCCCTTGTCACCTGTTTTATACCTTAGCTTAGGTTCATTTCACTACAAATCAGCCGTACGGCACAAAACCCCCGTTGTCACATTGTCACTCTTGAAATCAGTTTAGAAAGCCATAAGATCACCTTAAGAGCACCACAAGTCTCGTGGTTCGACCCGTACTTGCCGCGTCTCCGATAGACGCCGTGCACTTGCGGTTATCACCGTAGGCCATAAATATAAACACCTTTCAAGGCCTACCAGTAACATTAGGTTATTTGGGTGTTTATACGATTTTACCCTTTGTTTAAAAACCACCATCAACAGTTGGTCACAAAAAAGACTGATTCCTGGTTGCATTAAAACACAATCGGGTTATACATACCTTCTAGAAGACCGATTATGCCAAATTATTTCACGTTTTTCACAAAAAATAGTCGTTAGGGAATTTCTCTATAAATAGAGACCTCACCCTTGGACCCCATTTGCCCCAAAATTGATCATTTCATTCCCCCTCACTCCATATACTCCACAACTACTCATTTCATACATTTACATACAAGAAATGGCATCGTTTGACTCGCGGGAAGATTTAGCAATCACCAAAGCATGATATGCGAAAATCGACTTAGACGTCAATCCTCCGAAAGGGAGGATTCCACAACCTTTTGGGATAGGATACACAACAAATTTAGCTAAGAGTTTGGGAATCCTAATGCAAGAAGTGTTCAACAAGTCCCTGATAGGCACCTAGTCATCGAAAATACGATACTTGCTTTTTTAGCTCTCCAACCTCAGTTTTTTAACACTCTCCCCTTCACCTTGTCCATTGCACAATTTGTAAGTATTTTGTGGTTTTTTATACGTAACCCATGTTGTTTTATCTTCCAATGAAACACCACTAACAAATGTATGTTTGTTTTTGTGTTTTTTGTAGCACGAAGTCGTGAATGAGCGCTACTTGGAGGAAAAGGGGGAAGCATTCACATTCGATGCAAGCTATCACTTCTTGGCAGAAAGAATCCCGGAGGATAACCCGGACTACTTGGATGTTGTATCGTCTTCGGAGGAGGAAGATTGATGGATTTAGAAGTTTTTGTATAGGTTTTGTGGGTAGACCTCTGTGTAAACCCTTACGAGACTATAAGTCGTCCACTAGGGTCGCTTAGGGGTTTAAAGGCTTGATGCATGTGCTAAATGCATCCTACAATAATGAAATGAATGAAAAAAAAATTCTTAAGAAAGAGAATAATCGGTTTATATATGTCACATAAAACCCCGATTTGCGGAATCGGATTATATATATGCCATAGGCAACAGATTTTGGAAGTCCTCTATTAATTTTGAAACACCAACCCAGAATCGGTTCATGAGTGCGTGAACATAAACCGATTCTTGGTACTGTTTCAGAAAAAAATCAAAAAATTTAAGTTGTTTGATGTTTTGAAGAACTCTTTAACATTAGCTGGTCTCACATCTACAACATAATTAACACTAATACGTTTAATTAGTGCTAATTAAAAAGGGGTAAATTAGGTACTTAGGTAATTGTTGGATAAGGGATGGTGTGAAAGTTATTTCTAATGATCTTTTTTGTCATCAAGTAGTAGGCCCACACTAGTAGAAAATGGGTGTTTACCGACCCACATCGTAGACCCCAAGAGCAGTAGTTGGGCGCTTGACCAAAGAAAGCGGTCTCGATATAATAAAACCTAGGAAAAATTCGAGAGGATATTAGTACAGTCTCTCAATTGGAAAATTTATTTACCATTTTGCCATCATAAAACTACCGATTCAACCACCCCCAACCTTCGATGCAGATCGATAATCGATTATGGGCCCCACACTTTATATGGTCACGATTTGCTTATTAAAAAGAACAATTTGGATAATAGCCCTCTTTGTTTTTATCGATGTACTCATCTTTATCTTTTATCATCCAGTTACAGTATCTTTATTTTCAACAAGGATATGAAACTCTTACCATACAAGATTGTCAACAAGGAAGGAAAGCCATATGTTGAGGTTAAACTTAAGGATGGGGAGACTAAGGTTTTCAGTCCTGAGGAAATTAGTTCTATGATTCACAAAATGAAGGAAACAATTTGAAACATTGTTAGGATCTTGTCACACATGCTCTCGGCAAGATTGATAACCAAATCAAATTAATTCATGTTTGATTCCACAAGTTATTATGTGGATTTGGAAGAATTTGCAATTTGTTATGTGGATTTTTTAAATGTGGTGATTCGTTGTTGTGTTGTGTTCTACAAAGATACTTCAATGATGTTCACTACCAAGGATGCTTGGTGTGATTGTCGGATTAAATGTAGCAAGAATCATCAACGAGCCAACCGCAGCAGACTATCGCTATGGTTTGGACAAAAGACCGGAGAAAAGAACATCATTGTTTTTGATCTTGGTGGTGGTACATTCGATGTCAGTATCTTGACTATTGAAAATGGAGTTTTTGAGGTATAATTCTCACATAGTTTTCAATATTTTTTTTTGTTCTTTGGTTTATTGTATAATTTTCGCTTAGAGGTCAAACTATGCTATTAATTCTATGATATTAATTCATTAGTTGATTTAGCATAATTGCTCTAATTACGTGCAACTTGATAGGAATTTGTTTCCATTTTTAGGATTATGCTATCAATTACTTCGTTAACGTTGTATGATAAAAATATGGTAGAATAATTAATATTTAAGAAAATAACTTGATGGATATAAATGTGATTGATTTTTATTTCCTAATTTAACTGTCAATGAGATTTATTACTAATGTGAATCACGAGACATAAAAAGTGATTCATATTAACGTGATTGATTTTTATTTCCTAATATTCACAAGAATTGGTTTTATTACTTTTATAGATTTTATTTCCTAAGATTCACAAGAATTGGTTTTATTACTTTTATAGAAAATTTTGATTATATTATGTCCTTGTTGTCCTAATCTATCTCTTGTTTACCATCAACTCCTTGTCTTAGATGTGGAGGAATAAATGATTCGGGGTTTTGGAGAAGTGATGATGATGAAAATGGAGGAACAAATGGTTACGGTTTTTTGAGAAGTGATGATGATGAAAATGAAGGTGGTCACCACGACGATGATAATAATGATTCGTTCTCTTTGTTCTCTGTGATACTAATATTATAGGTTGGGATAACGTAGTTGATGTAGAACCAAGGAGAAGAGAGTTTGAATCTTTTCCGTAAGTTTTAGTAATTCAAGAATGATAATAATGATTCTTTCTTTTTTGTCCAAGACATCGCATAATGACTTAGTATACATGAAAGTAATGAAAAAGGATATTTACTTTGGATTTTTGTTTATGTTCGCCAGGCTCTAAGTCGCGCCTAGGTGACAAGGCGTGAGGTGCTTGGCTTGGCGCCTCGCCTAGCGCCTCATACAACATAGATCTCGATATACAAGTACTTTTTTCGCTGTAGCTAGAGGCGCAATACTTCCATGATCATGCAATCGTCACACCACTGTTGGGTTCGAACTAAAGCGGTGCGAGCAAATGAATGCTCCCGATCCAATTGTGAGTTCGGTTTTCCTTGAAAAAATGTTCTAAATGAGTTGATGTTTTACCAATCAGATCGCAAATCCATTGTTTGTTGAGTACACTATAATTACCTGACATTGGTTATATTTACAAAATATCGCAGATCAACACTTGTAGTGACTTTTAAAAATTCTGGCAGGAAACCCATGATTTGCATGAGGCCATAAATCTCTGTTATGCAACATTGATAGCAACTGGTCCTAAGGAAGATAAGCTTGGTGATAACTTAGAGGTAACACTTTATCATGCATATGTCTTCAATTATTATATTATTTTTGAAGAGGTCTAATTTGTGGATACGTAATGCTCATTGTGCATCACTGATGAAGTTTCCGTGCTTAGGGCCTGTTATGATGTACTGAGACACGCCATGGAAAGTGGTTCCCAAGGGTTGCGAGGTTGTTTCCTTAACTCCGTGCTTCACGAGTGTAAGTTATTCATCATTGCGACTTCTATTATTCATATGTGCTTCACTGAGAGTAAGTGTTTCCAAGGGTTGCAAGGTTGTTTCCTTCCTTGTGTATTCATATATATTTATATCTGATGCTTATTTGGATTTTGGTTTTAATGGAAGATTTTATCTTCGTGAGGGCTCCAAAACCATCATCTGGTCCATACAAATCTAGGTTTAGTTTTGATATTTAGATGGAGTAACATGTTATTAGGTTTAGTTTTGTGGATTCCAATTTACGTAAAATGATTTTTGATTTGGGCTGCTTGTAAAGGAGGTGGAGTTGTTGAAGGTGCGAAGGCGGTCAAACAGGGAGGTAATACTATTGTCTTAACATCTCGAACTTGTCCTTACTCGCAACCATTTTTCCATTCCCTCATTCACCATGGAGATAAGTTTCATCTCAAATCTTGCAGATAAGTCATCTTTGGAATCCTCTGTTGTGCTCAAGGATGTGTTGTGCTTGACAGAGACGGGTTTGCAGCAAAGGTAGGAAAGTTTTTAACTCCTTCAGTTTTTGTTCTTGAGATGTTAATTACTCCTTATTGCACTATGTTTAAGACTTTCTACTTCATAGTATTTGTGTCTTTTAAAATACTTTACTAGTGTATTCATGTCTAGCAAACAACTTGAGTGGGTATGTCTGGTAACTATTTATCATTTGTGCATGAAGACCATTAGCCTTTACTTGGGGGGTTGATTTGAAACTTGATAGGGATTTATTGCATCAAATGTCTTGTGGTTAGGTGTGTTAAATGCTTATAGAAAGGTTAGGTATTTGGTCCAATTTAATTTAATTTGTTTTTTTTTATTTCCTGTATGATGTGCGAGTCTTAAACCTTGATAACTCCTTGTGATGCAGAAAAGCTACACATTTATTGCATTTTATTCTCGAACGTAAAGAAGTGACTGAAGATATTTAGAAGGTTGTTGCTGCCTATGATTGAAAAATTGTTGAAGGTGTGCTTTCAGCCATCACCTTTTAGTTTGTGGTAGATGGGAACAAGGTTGTACTCATTGTTCCGGTTCCCGATACCAGATTAATGATGTGAATTTCAAGAAATGTATGACTTTTCTATTGCTAGATCATACTCATCCTATCTCGATTTATTTGGCTATGTAAATATTTATATCCCTTTCTTTCTTCTATTTACATTTGTTTTCAATCATAACTTATTTTGCTAAGGTATACCACCATCAAGTATGGGCTAAGTTCACCGTCGGGGTAGAGTTTGTCGTTTTGTTGTTTAATCAATTGTCTATTAGTGTATCATTTTGTTGTTTAATCTTAGAACTCACTAGCTAGCTAGGACTTCTATATTGTTCGAATCGAGGATTTCAATACTATTTTGTGTAATTTTAAACCCGGTGGATACAATGAATGAATGTTGAATTTTCAGTTTGAGTTTGAATTTGAGTTTAAGTTTTGGTTTCATCCGAATTTCAATCAATTTAATTTGACTTTAATTTGAGTTTCATTTGATGTTGATTGAGATATTTTCTCGATTTGATTTAGCTATTCGTGCATTTCAAAGAAATCAATCTATATTTTTTTATATTATTATTTAAATCGAGACCCACGGCTAAGGGTCTCGTATCTCGTTACCCTTAAAATCGCTTGTTATTTTGAGACCCATAGGTTAGTGGTCGTCCAAAATGCCTACGCTTTATCGAGACCCCAACAGAGACGGTTAGAAATAGTCGTATAACTCGTATATATGACTTGTCCTGACGGTCGCGGAACTTCTGTTTTCCACTAGTGCCAAATTAAGTGTAATAGGCCCAATTTAGCCAGGTTTTATATGCATGCTCATACATAGTTTATGTAACGAATATCTCCATATGTTTAAGTAGTTGAAAGTCAATTCTACATCTCTACTCAATGTATGTTAAGTTTGTATAGTTTTTGTTCGGTTCTCAAGATCTTCCGAAACTTTTAAGATTCAAATAGAAGTAACAAAAAGAAAAATAGCGAGATGTTGGAGTATACTGATAATCTAGTGTGCTCAGCGTGGTTTATACACTTCATAAAAATTCAATACCGACAAGAGTGATACTGCTTGAAGATTTTCTAGTTTTACGAAAAAGATTCATTAGCGAGGATGGCTTTTGTTTCGGTGATAAAAGTTTTTTTTTTGCTTATTTCACTAGGTCTAACGCATCGTATCCCAGTTGTTTTTCTTGAAAGATGCGTATGTTCCAGTTTACAGGAAAAAAATCTTTGTTCCAAAGGTTGTGTGTGGTACATAGCGATTCCCTTTATGACAAGTTGTTATCTTGGTTGTTTATGGTTGAGTTTTACCTTACATATATTGTGAAGTAAAATCATATATAGGACCTCTTATTCATTTTTGAATCTAGCAGTCATGACAGATGAATTGCATCTAAGATTTCCTTTTCTTTTTATACCAAAATTGAGCGACTTAGCTAGCTATTCAAGCTATTTGTTTGTACCATAAGTACAAATACCACTTAATGGGCCAAATTGATACTTGAATCATCTTTTGGTCCTCATCCAAGCCCACTAACCAGTCAACCAAGGTAGCCCACCAGTCTGCACAGACCGGTCAATGGTCAAAGTCGGTCAACTATCAAAGTCAATGCCCGGTCAAGATCAATGGTCAAAGTCAACGGTCGGTCAACAGTCAAAGTCAACCGTCGGTCAACTATCAAAGTCGGGCCGCACCTCTAGCCAATTTTCGTCTTCTTGTAGCCAACAATGCCGCTAACCAATTCTCACCGAAAACTCTTCCACATTACCAACTAGTCTCAATCATGCGCCAAACCAAGCCTCCATCACATCGCTACCATCATGCCTGTCAACCATCAAGCTAGTCCCTACCCATACACGTCACTGTCTTGACAAAGAATGTCCACCAATACATTTGACCATCATTTATGCAGAATTTATCATGGAAACATAAATGCAGTTTCATGTAAATTGAATTGCGATAGTTTCACCATGCGGTACTAATTACGGCGATTTCGCCATGCAAGACTAATTGCGACAGATTTCATACATGCGTAATTAACTCAACTGTTTCATGCTGAGAATTGATGATGGAGGCATGAATGAGCGATTAATGTAATTTATGTTTATATTTAGATATGGAACAGTATAAATAGGGGGAGAGAAGAAATCAGGAGTGGAGGGAGCCAATAGGGGAAAAAATATACAATGTAATTATACTATCAATACAAAATCACTCCCCAAGGGGATTCGCCCGTGGACGTAGGCAACCTATGCCGAACCACGTTAAACCTCTGTCTTTTATTTTGTTCTTCAAATCGACCCCTAACCAAAAATACTCACCAAAATCTTCCATTCATCGTGTTTCGTGCCCAAAAGTAAGTTTGGGTACAAACATTGGCGCCGACTAAGGGGAAATATGAGAAAAGAAATCATGTTTTCCCATTGAGAAAAGTTGTAGAAAATGCTTCAAAATTATGTCCGTGAAAAAGCAAATTCGAGCGTTTTGAAAATCATCTGCAGCAATCAGCTTGATCGTGAATCGCTGCGGTCAGATTTGATCATAACAATCGTGATTCAATTGATCGCACGCGGCTGGCCGTATAATCGCACATACTACGCACAGGTTGATCGTAATAAAATTGCAAATCCGATTTTGGTCACAATTGCAATGATCCGTAAAATCGCGATTCTTTAGATCCAGTTAGCTGGTAATCATTGCCGAGTCCGATTCGTTGTTCGAGATCAACAAAAACTATTACTTTCAGAAACTACTAAAACTGCATCGCAACAAAGACCGATGAAACCGCTCTTAGGACGTTCGGTCCACGGTGAAAAATGGCAAAAAAAAAAATAAAAAATAAATCATCAAGATTATTGCTGGATGTTCGATCTGCAACATGGCTTGGTCCGATTTTGTTTTCAATCACCTGCATCCAATGCTAATTGCGGAAATGGCTTGCACGCTTAATTACGATTATTTAGTCGCTTGATCGTGATTTTTTCGCATTCCAACATCGCAGTCGGAAGCCACCACTGCTGATTCACTGCAAAAGCCACCAAGATTGTTGTCAGGATGTTCGATCTGCCTGTTCGAGTTCGATGTATGACAAAATCGCTACTGTCATGATCGCACGGATGGTCAAGTTGCCTACATCTCTAAGCGCTTGAAAATCCTAGAGAAAACCTCCGGAAAAGCATCTCAAAAAGTTCCGTAAAAGGCAAAATGTTGATGGAAAGTCCATGAGAAACGGCAACAAAGTCCGTGAATCGCTAAAATTGGAATCATTACAGAAGAGTCCGTGACAAATAGTAACATTAAATAAAACTGTTGCTAAAGGTTGAAGCGTAAAAACCGTTGCAAGGAAGCTTGAAAGAAAAGGCACAGATTTCGAAAAATCGTCGCCAAATACACGGAGGAAAGATCACTTTATTCGCGCAAAACCGTGGCGAAAGACCACGCTCGGCGGCCCAAGATCAGACACCCTCTTCAGGGGTTTCGTTCACCTACCTTTGTTTTCACTCACCCACGCCAAAGTTGTCCATCACCCACGTCAGAATTCTTCGATGCTTCAAGTTACATCAAAGTTCGATGCGCAGCAAATGACCACCGTGGATTTTCTTAGGTACATCAAACTTCGATGCTCCGCGATACATCAAAATTCCATTCTCAGCAACAATTCGATGCAACGGTGGTACATCAACCTTCGATGCGCTGAACACACAGACCGTTGATGCTCCCTGGTACATCCATTTTCGATGCTCTGTAAAACATCAAAATAAAATTAAAATAAATAAATAAAATGCCGGTGGCCATTACGGGCGGCGGCGGCCAGAGCCGGATGCCTCCTGACCCATTTCTGGGGTATCTCTAACACACGTTAAAAACCCTCACCCACTTCTAGAGGTTTTGTACACCCACTTCCATCGATTAGGAAAACTTCGATGCTTCTCGCAACATCAAACTCCGATGCGCCACGAAAATGAATCGTTGATGCTCTTTGGTATATCAAACTTCGATGTTCTGCGCTACATCAAATTCAATTCTCTGAAAAAGTTCGATGCTTCATGTTACATAAAATTTCGATGATCTGCGTATGTCAACCGTTGATGCTCAGTAGTACATCAAACTTCGATGCTCTAGGCTACATCAAATTTCAGCAAAAGACAGCACATCATCCTACCACGTCAGCAAGGTTGTGCCACGTCATACTGCCACGTCAGCAGATCCTAGCTGCGTTATTAGTGCTACGTCAGCATTCCAGTCGACAGTACCGCGCCACGTCATCAATCCCATGCCATGTCAGCAGATCACGTCGTTATTCAATGCCATGTCAGCATGCCACATCAGCGTGTTAGTCTAGTCAGCTTGCCACGTCAGCGGCAGCACGCGCGATCAAAGAAATCTTGTTTCGTCGATAACTCCTTCATTTTAAGTCCGAATTAGGTGATTTTTGGCTCGTTGGAATCGCCTTTCAATTTCCTACAATATGGAGGTGAAAAATCTTAAGTTTGAAAAAATTTATTTTTTGACATTCTGAACGGCACATCAACCACTAGCAAGTGAAAACCACATATCATATTCAAAGTTCGCGAACGTTGTTGCGTCAAGTTTTACCCACAACCTACCGGGTGAAAAGTTCGTGAGTGCTGGTTCGATTCATAAACCTCAATACGAACATATTCAATCACCATCGAAATCTGCCATGATTGATTGATCGAATCACAGTAATCGGCCACAAAGAATAACTACTAGCATGTTGATCGAACTGCAAGTCCTTTTTAATTCCTACAGTCAGCTTGGTTTAATCACAGTAGTCCGATTTTTTCCCAAAACTGTCTCAATACAGTTTTTCTCACAATTGCTTCAGTCCAGTTCTATGCATAACTACTACAAAGAGAGCCGATCGCAAATGGCCAAACACGCCCGTGGCAACTATCTTCAATCCAGTTTGGACTTAACAGTGCATTCCATCCCCACAGCATAAATCAATTTACTAAGTCGAGACGAGACGCTAAGGCAACTATACTAGTCATCGTCACTGAAAACACCAAAGATAGCTGGTGGGCATCCTAATCATTTCATAAACGAAGTCGCAATAACATTTTCAATATGGTAAGTATACAATTTACAGGTTTTCGCATCTTTTCATTTATTCATGCATACTTTTGTTCAAGAAGACACCTTTAATGTGGCGAGCATCTTCTCACGAGGGATGCACACATTCCAATTCCCCGCGCATCCGGAATAGTGATTGGATTGGCCCGCCGCGAATTCCAGATAGCAGACATCTTCAAAATCCCATGCGCGAGCAAAATGCAGCAAGGCAGTGCACCCTTGTGCGAGCATTGAGCAGCATGACAATCACTATCTTCTGAGGGCGAGTTGCATATCACTTCAATGTGACTAAGTAGCACTTGGGGGCGAGATATGTAACACCTCATGATATGAAATAACTCTTTTAAGTAGCTGCGTAACACTCCATACGCTTGGGGGCGAGTTACATAGCACCTAATTGCAATGCGGAATTAAGCTTCTGAAAATCGAAACTTCAGGTAACCCAAACTTCTTAATCCTCCAACGAGTTGCAGGATTAAGAGGGGGCGAACAATACACCCTAATATTTTTACGCAATTTTTACAATCATCAAGTAATGTTAAACTGCAATAGTTATGTTGATTAAATTATTGTACTCCAGTTCAAAAGCAATCGCCGACTCGGTTGGACGCGACCGACGTGGCCCCAGTTTTGTTTATGAATTCTATACATGGACGAATCGATGGAAATTGTTGCACTCAGCTGGACGAATCGATGTCAGTTTAGTTTTATTTGTAACGGGTTACACCTAGGTTTATCGAACTATTTAAATCCAGTCCCTTAGCAATGGCCGCAGCCTCCGATGATCAAGCTACCGCAGTGGCCTCCGGTTTGTATTCCCGCAGTCCACCGATCACACCGGCCGTAGAATCGCAGTTCGCCGTCACGTACACCCACCGATCGGCCCGCTTCCCGTACTGCTTGCCGCACCAGCCGGCATCACCGGGATCAGCCCACCGCTTCGCAGAATTCCCGCAGTCCACCGCCCGGGTACCGCCGCAGCAAGTGCTCGCCGGCTCGCAGTTCAGCCTGCCCGCACACCGGCCGCAGTTGTTGCTAGTCGCTGCCGCAATCCAACTGATCACAGCTAGTGCAGCCTGAACTTTGCTCGCCGCCGCCGCATACCAAATCCGATCGTAGCCGCCGTAATCCAGTTATGTTCGTGATCTCCTCGCAATCCACAATTGATCGCGACCGGCTGCAAGGCAGCGCTTCACGTGCTGTCAGTCCAGACTGACCAAATCAAAACCGCATAAACCACTGTTTCGCAACTCCCAGAATCCATCCGATCGCAAATGGCTGCAGCCATGCGGCGTCATTGTCGCCTCCCAGAATTCACCGATCGCGACACTGCAATGCTCGACGTCGTCGCAGACTCACTCGATCGGCCGCCGTAGCCTAGCTCGCGTTCGCAACTCTCGCAAACTCACACTGATCGCAAATGGACGCAGCTGCGCTTTTTCTCGTCAGCCTCCCTAGCAATTGCACTGCATCATACCGCCTGAAT
Organism: Papaver armeniacum; assembly: GCA_023531295.1. Classification (NCBI taxonomy): domain Eukaryota; kingdom Viridiplantae; phylum Streptophyta; class Magnoliopsida; order Ranunculales; family Papaveraceae; genus Papaver; species Papaver armeniacum. The sequence continues at coordinate 73,602 of JAJJWW010008171.1, forward strand.
GTCGACTGCCGCAGAGCAACTGATCGGTCAGCCAGCATTCAAATTGTTTCGCAACCGCAATTCAATTTGATCGCAATGGCCGCAGCAGGTAGCTTTGCTTGCAGTCCACTGAAACCCGCAGCTTCAAATTGATCGCGGCAACTGAAGCAAATTAGCTTTGTTTCGTCATGCCTCGCCGTACCATGATCACACTGGGCCGAAGACTGCCTTCACTCAATGTTGTTACCGCTCATTTCCAACATCACTCTGCTCCATTATCAAGCTTTCGTTGCATCATTTCAGTCTTGTTTTTGCAAAGACTTGGGGCGACTTGATTACGATCTCCACAATCAACGAAGGCGGTTCTATTTACGCTTCAAAGAATGAAATTTACTCTTGGGGCGTCTTGATTTCCGCAAACAACAAGGGAAGTTCGCTAATCACCTCAATATCAATAGTCCACACTTGGGGGCGAGTTTTATCATTGACTAAGGAACACGAAATTTTTCTTAACCCCCAACAAGTTGGAGGTTAAGAGGGGGCGATGTTTGTACCATAAGTAAAAATACCACTTAATGGGCCAAATTGATACTTGAATCATCTTTTGGTCCTCATCCAAGCCCACTAACCGGATCAACCAAGGCGGCCGCCAGTTTGCACGAGATTCTGGTCAATGGTCAAAGTCGGTCAACTATCAAAGTCGACTTCCGGTCAAGGTCAATGGTCAAAGTCGGTCAACTATCAAAGTCAACGTCCGGTCAAGATCAATGGTCAAAGTCAACGGTCGGTCAACGGTCAAAGTCAACCGTCGGTCAACTATCGAAGTCAGTCGCACCCCTAGCCAATTTTTCATCTTGTAGCCAACAATGTCGCTAACCAATTCTCAGCCGAAAAGTCTTCCACACTACCAACCAGTCTCCAATCATGTTGCCAGCCAGCCTCCATCACACTGCCAGCCATCATGCCTGTCAACCATCAAGCTAGTCCCTACCCATACTGATCACGGTCTCCGCCAAAGAATGTCCACCAATATCATGACCATCATTTATGCAGAATTTATCATGGAAACATAAATGTGCGGTTCATGTAAATTGAATTGCAGTAGATTTACCATGCAAGACTAATTGCAGCAGTTTCAGCCATGCAGTACTAATTGCAGCAGTTTCATACATGCAGAATTAACTCCAGCTGTTTCATACAGAATTGATGATGGAGGCATGAATGAGCAGTTAATGTAATTTATGTTTATATTTAGATATGGAACTCTATAAATAGGGGAGAGCAGAGATCAGGAGTGGAGGGAGCCAATAGGGAAAAAAATATACAATGTAATTTTACTATCAATACAAAATCACTCCCCAAGGGGATTCGGCCGTGGACGTAGGCAACCTATGCCGAACCACGTTAAACCTCTGTCTTTCATTTTGTTCTTCAAATCGACCCTAACCCAAAATACTCACCAAAATATTCCATTCATCGTGTTTCGTGCCCAAAAGTAATTTTGGGTACAAACACTATTCTAAAATTTTCCATACATACCACCCGCTAACAGCGAATGATCAGGCGACCGATAAGAAAAGCAGTGCATGATCAAGTGACCGATCAAACAGACGAGAAAACAGTGAATGATCAGGAACTTGGCGTGGTCCATGGAAATGCCTAATTTGGTGGTCCAATTGCATGCTCATAACATACACGACCCCAACCACTCATTGATCAAAAACTTATTGCTACAAGCTCAAGTTAAGTTGTCATCTTCGTATTAAAAGCTAAATTAGCTACTAGTGTATCGAAATATCCAGCAATCAAGTCCCATATATAGATCCCAAATAATCTGGATTTTGTGGAAATTAAATGACAATTACATCCATCTGAATCTTTGACAAATAAGAGAACGGTTTGTGGGACTAATGGGTCGCACACAGTAACATGTAACAATAAAACGTGTTTTTGCTAGTAATAATGTACACATTTTCATGATAAACTTCAGAGCTAGGAGGAACCTAATGGGTCCAATATCTACCCAAGTTGAGTCCCGTACGCTTCAATTCACAAATGTGGCATTATTAAGGTGTCCGGGGCTCCCACTCCTAGTTCATTCAATAAGGTATTAAACTTGTTGTGTTACAATATAAACGGACATACATAGTTCATGTAACGGACATCCCAATATGTATACAAGTAGTTGAGAATCAATTATTTATGCGCAACGGATGTTAAATTCATGTCTGGTTTTCATTCTATCATCCCCATTCTCAAAAACGTGTTAAACCTGTAAAAACATTTGAAAGCAGAGTAAGAAACTAAAAAAAAAACTAAGACGTTGGAGTAAATTGATGGTCTCAAGTCTCAACTGTTCTGATGATTTACTTGGTAGGAATGATAAGCAAATTCCTATTTATAATTTTAATAGACCTCTTTATTAGTTGTCCTTCGCCACTCATACGGGGTTTTTGTGTTGCATAACATTAGGGAAAAAGGATAATTTGTCTTTCCAATGGAAATCAAATTGAGACATAGAGAAAGGTGGTTTCTCTTAATGGGAGATAAAACTTTGTTGAATTAGATGAAAAAATATCATCTGAGACATAGAGAAAGATGGTTTCTCTTAATGGGAGATCAAACTTTGTTGAATTAGAAGAAAAAATATCATCTATATATGTAAGAATTATTTGAATTCTTTTAGGGGAATTTTGCGTTATACCATTTATACATACTTTTTTTCCTCGGCAAACGATAATGATATATTAAGAAAGCTTACGGGAAGTAAGCACCTGACAACAGCCCTAGAACATAGGGGTTTGTGTTACAAACTACCACAGCACCCCAATCCCCCAACAGCTTACAAAGAAGAAAACAGACCCCCTAATAGTACTTTCATTCCCAACTTTCAACTTTGAAAAGAGAGAAGGAGTTTAAAAGCAAATAAATGCCTTTGCAGATTCCGCATTTGTTCGGTGGATTAGGCTTCTTTGTTTCTCTGTCAAAGTTTCCTGAATTATGTTTTGAAACAATTGCATTTCTCCGTATTGCATTTTTCTCTTTTTTGAAACGCCACCCCCATTTGGAAACTAAGGCTCTATTCATGCTTTTCAAAGATTTGAGACCAATCCCCCCATTTTTCAGAGGAGTACATTAGATTTTCCATTTCACATAATGATTCCCTTTTTTAGAATCTGATGAGTGCCATAAGAAGTCACGAATAACCTTCTCTATCGCTTTGATGACCTTTGGAGGAGCAATAAGGGGAGAGAGCATATAAATAGGAATACTCGATAAAACACTCTTTGCTAGAGTTAACTTACCAGCTTTTGTAAGAAAAGATCTCTTCCAAGAAAAAAGTCTCCTTTTGCATCTCTCAATATTTCTTCCCAATTTTGCGCGTTGGTTGTATTATCCCCCGGAGGCAAACCCAGGTAATTATAAGGTAGAGAATCAGTTTTACAACCCTTCATTTCTGACATTACTTTGACATTAGTTGCATCTGCCACCCTAAAGAGACTACACTTGGAAAAATTGATTATCAGACCCGACACCATCTCAAAACCCAAAATATGGTACCTTAGGTAATTTATCTGCTCGATCGAGTCATCTAAGAAATACTAGATGTCATCCGCGAATTGAAGATGGCTCACTTTGTTCCCATTGACGCTCATACTAAAGCCCCCTAGGTGACTTGATTCGTGTCCTGCTTAGAAAAGAAGGTTAAAGGCTTCAAAACAATTAGAAAAAGAAGGAGAGAACGGATCACCTTGCGTTAAACCTTTCCCGTTGTGAATTTGTTGTGAGCCGAGGTAACAAAAGTTGGTGTGTGTTGGTGATGCATCCTTGAACCCATTTTCTCCACACTCTCAGAACCCCATCATTTTTTAGGACTTCATCCACAAACGCCAAAGGACATGGTCGAACGTTTTCTCAAAGTCGATTTTACATGTTACTCCTGGAAACCCACTTTTTATTCTAGAGTCAAGGAATTTATTGGCTAACAAAGCACTATCAAGAATCTGTCCCCCCTTAAGAAAAGATGATTGTTGATGGGAAATTAACGTTGGAAGAACTAGCTTCAATCTCACAGCCAACACTTTCGAAATCATCTTGTAAACGTTGTTAGGGAGACCAAGTGGTCTGAAATCTTTAATTTCTTCGACTACAGGTTTTATCGGAATCAGCGAGAGAAATGAGTTCTTCAGCATTGAACTGAAATGTTATACCACTTATACATATAAGATCTCATTTCCTTCGATTCATTTATTTACCTTTTATTACTTTGAACTGAAATGTTTTGGGACTACCAAAGACTCAAAATGTCCATAAACCATCGATTAGCTTTTTGATCTCCAGGGAGAATGTTACATCAAGTGGAAAGAGTTTTTTTATTATTCACTCATGGTTGCCAACAATTGAGTGTCTCAGAGGAGTGGGCCGTCAAGGCAATTTTAGGCGATATTTCTTGCGACGTTGACTTAGTCAACCTTGAAATCTTCTTCGTTTTCGTGTTCAATCCAGAAATTTTCTCTAAAATTCATTGATAAAACCATGTTCCCCTCTTAATTTCGATCTGTATATCTATATATTTCTTTCTAATTATGTTCTTATCTTCCCTGTTGTTAATTCTTAAGTTATGCCCTAATTTTTTAAATACAGACCGATTTCGATTTTAATTTTCAATTTCCTTTTTGCTTGATCAATCATGTGTTTAAGATCTATTAGTTTGTTTTTCTTCTTTTCCATCTAATCTTCTGACTATTTTGATTTGTTCGTAGTTTTCCTCTTGCTTTTTCCATTTTAGGTCATGAGCTAATGGAGGTGCAGTCATAGAGGTTCAGAGACTCCATCATGAGATTTGATAAATCAAGAGTGATATTTGAGAAGACTGGTTTAGATATGATATTGGGTATGGTTCACTGAATCTTCATTCTGATATTATATTATCTCTCAAAAGATTCTGAAGTTTCAATTTAAGAAATTTGTGAAGTTTAGTCATTCTGAGGATTTTGGGGAGATTGAGATCCTACTTTGTGTAGGGATTTGATTTTACTTTAATCTTCTAAAGATTCTTACTCTCTATCTAGTTTATTCACGGAATTGTTCTACTTTGTCTTAATGATGAATTATGTGAGATGGTTTGATAGACTCTCAGGCTTTAATCTTCTGGGGGTTTCTTGTTGGAATTAAATTGCTGCAACTTTGCATTAAAAGTTGTGTTTTCTTTTTAATTCCTCATTAAGAAAGCTAATTTAATATTAAGATGATAGGTTATTTTTTATTTGATCACCATTTTCTCTGATAGTGGGTGGCTGTCTCAGAAGCATTGCTACACTTGGCAGAATTTTGTATAATTTCTACTGTTCTTTGATCTTCTATGTATTGAGAATAAGCATATTGATCTTTTCAGTTGCCTGCTCTTAATGGTTAATTCTAAATGAGCGTGATGTCTAAATCATTATTTCATGCCTATTTTCTCTTAGTTCATAGGAAACTACAGGAAAAATATACATCTACAACTGGAGATTTACAACACTTCAATAAGTATTGTAGAAAGTCATATGTTTTACAAATGGTTTCAAAGGAAGGGTTGTCGTATATCATCACTGCCAACCCTTAGGAAACAAGGGGTTGCGCTAAGAAAACAAACGACAACTCCTTAAGCAAAACAGTTGTGACGACATTTAGCTATAACAACGTTGTTTCATATATGTAGTGACTTAGCCTATCACAACACTCACAAGTGTTGTTGAAGAACACAAAAATATGATAATGAAAAATATGTTAGAGGAGAGATTCGAACATGAACCTACTACATGGAAGTCTAGCTCATCAACCACCCTTTCAGTTCACAAGTTTTGATTTTTTTTTTCTTTTTTTTTAAATAGAAACCTACAACAACACTTATAAGTGTTGTTGAAGTAAAAATATATAATCTATATTATAAGGGACAATGGTGTTTTTCCATATCGACGGCCATCTACATTTTGGATACATAAAGGACGGCTAAGATTGAGCCATTTATACTGTTTTCCCTATCTATTAATGGACGGGATCTACATTTTGGGTTTATAACTAGCGGCTGAAATCGCACCATAATTTTCTTATACTCCAGCGACAGACGCCCATGTATCTCTTCCGTTACCGCAGACATTAACTTCAAGCGTTTTCTGAAACATCACATTAATTATTCCTTCCCATCATGAATGCAGGAGGCGTTTTTTTTGGCCTGATTTTCGCTCTCATTTCAATATTATCTAGAGTTGGGAGTCGCCGAGAAGGTTTTGTTTATCTAGCAACAGGATTTACTCTATCTTGGATTTCAATTTAGCCACACAAATATATCGCGAGTTCTGTAAGATTTTTTTCTTTTTCTTTGTTGAGTTTATCTTTAGTTCAAAAATAATCGGATTGATATCGTGTTATTAATTTTTGAAATTTCTTGATTACTAATTTCGATGGTTTTCTTTCTATAATGTTGTTTAAGATGGATGTTATTTTTAACTGTTGTTAGTACAGATTATTCACAGTTTCCATGCATTTCTGCAACTAAATCTTATTCTGCGAGGAATCATGATGGGAACAGTTGTATTGAGTAGGTAAATAGTAGTTTCACTGAGTGTAATGGATAACTCCATATTTAGTGTTAATAATTCTATCATATTATGCCAATATTGCTTGGGAAATTATTTAGTTAATGTTATCATATTACGGTATTGATTGGGTTCCATGGCTGTGTTGTTAACTGATGCTACAAAACTATTAAACCATAAAATTTTAGGTCAAGTTTTAGGGTTTGATCCAATTCAAACCTATAAAGTTGGTGCGATCATCGTGTTAGCTAGAAATATACCCAGGAGAGAGTCTTTTGGTGAAGACAAGTTTGAGGACAACATTGGGTTATTTTATGCCCCAAAGATGTTTTGCCTTCTTCACTTGGTAATGTAGATGATACTGTTTTCTGAGCTTAGTAGTAATTATATGTTGCTTTGTTCAGCAACTGCAATGGTAGAATGCGAAAATGCTAATTAATTATCACTTTTTTTGTACATCAATGTTGAAATTGGTACCTACTTCCGATTGGACTTTCATCAAGTGTGACTCTATTTTGCAATTTCCATTTGGAAATTAGTTTTGAAATTTTCACCGTCGGTTTTCTTTTCATGCAGTCACCATTCATTTGTTTAAATTACCGCATTCAGAGAAGAGTTAGATTAACTTCTTATATTCTTGATCCGTTGCAGTAGTCAGCGTCCGTGGGAAATGCATACATCCAATATGTATGTATGACTACATTTCCGGCGGTGACATAAGCAAATGGTCATCAATTTTTCTAAAAATATAATAAGGAAGGTTGACAGAAAGACTTTTTAGTTCCACTAACTTTACTGCATGACATATACATGCATAGAATGGATCATTAGAAATCAAGTCGTAGAGCCCAACCTAACTTACAAATACATTTATCTATTATGTGATTACGTTTTTTCTTACACTCTCTATGCCACCTTACCTACAGGTATTAAAGATAGCCTCACAGTGCAATGCAAATTGATCACAAATCCCACTCAGCAGATTGAAGTGCCTACAGAAAAATATAAGAAAATATGATTATCCCAATAATTCTTCTATCCATTTAGACAAGCAGCTAATGTCTTCATGTCTAATGCCGAACCAGCAAAATCGTTGAGAATGTTTGTTTTTATCTTTCTTGCCATGGGTGTAGCAAGAAAGTTGGTGGGGATGGTTACCTTTGGTACACTAAATTTGAAAAAAATAAGTCGGCATTCTCATAGTCAGGTTAGGGCTCAACACTATATATTAATCAAAGTTTATTGCTATTTATCGACCTGTTACGTACTTTTTTATGATACTGCTGTGTTTGTAGCTCTGGACAGTGAGGTCGAGAAGATGGTTCGCTACACTGCTTCCGAACTCTTGAGTGAGTCACCTTCGGATCTCACCTGGAATATTAGACGATATATGTTATTATGAATGGATTTGTGGGATATATGTTAACATTCTTAAGATTTGCAGGAACCAGCCAAAGCTATCGTGCTATCTGAGTTCTCACTATATTTGCACCAACCCGTGGGGTTTCAAATTACTATGAAATCCTTCGACATGAAGCAGAAAGTTGCCACAAGCTACAAGTCAGTTGCATCGACTACCACAATCTCCTTACATCGCCTGAATCAAAGCATTCTTTTCTTAAGGCAGACAGAAGGGTAAAAGATCACTAAAAGTTGAAATGAATCTCCACTGAGGTCTTGCATTTGGAGAAATAATCTTCAAAAATTATTTACTAATAAATTTTATTTAATAATCAAATCAATGCCACCGACCAGGGAAAAACACTCTAAATGAAGGGTTCTTTTGCTGGAAAATTTACAAACGATTACCAAAAAATTGATGGTGTGATATAAAGGCTTAATTTGTAACCTCAACTCTTCTTGCACCTATCTGAGGTCCGATCCGTAAGTTAATCGATTTGAATTTTTCTCAGGTTTTTGTATTTTTTCGTTCCATATTATCCATATTATACGATCAGGTCATAAATTATAAACTCTGGGACCGTCATTGATGGTTTGCTTTGCCACCAATTCTAATCACGGTGATCTGATTTTGTCTGCAGGTGTATACCGGTATAGCCTAAAGGATATTAACAAAAGCTAGCTTCTGTCAGGTATTACTCGAATTCCATTGGTTTCAATGGTTAAAAATATGCAGTCATATACGAATGCTTTTATTAATCTGTTTGTTTGTATTAGTTTTCTATGTTTATATATTCAGATTCAATGGCTGGAACATGGCTATGGATGTTCAAGACCGCTGTCTGCTTTAGAAATTCGGTAACCAATTATTTTTTGAACATTACCAAATACAATTGAGATAATTGCACTCAAGATATTATGTTCCAGAATGATTACCTGAACTCTGATGTCCACCTGTCAAGCATTCACATTAGCAAGAGAAGACAAATTGAAGTAAAACCTGGAAGACTTTGAGAAAAGGTGTCGTGCCGGTCATATGAAACCAAAGTTGACCCTCAAATACGAAACTGGAACGGAGAAATGGTTAGATAGTCATGGTGTCAGGTAGCAAAAGTGCTATAAAAAGCTTAGGGTGATGAACTTAAGAATAAACGTTGGCAGAGAATTTGCAGTTCTTAGGAATTTTACAGACAAGGGGGGCAACATGAAATCTTGATGGTCTTCATATTTGTTTTAGACATAATGCTAAGCCTAAAATTGTGTTGTACTAAATATTTATATGGTTGCGGGAAAAAAGATCTATTGTAAAGAGGTAATTTATCACCGGTCATCACATATGTACCATGTAAGAATTGTTGTATTTATCTGATCATTGGCAACCAAATTCTAATCCGCATTATAGTTTCAGGCTTAGGTAACTTTGATGCCATATGTGGGGTGCGTTAAATTAAACTTTAGAGCCCAGTATAGGGTTTTATGGCTTTTATCGCTAGAACAAGGTTGCAAACTCGGTTAAAGACAAAAGTAGTTTTCTTTTTTAAGTGAGTGTGTGCCTGTGTGGGTATTAACTGCGGCATTTCCTGAGCAAGGTAATCCAATTTTTTGTTCATAATACAACCAACTATATTAAGCTCTTTTAACTACTCATAATATTTTTTTTTTGATCGGTAAACTACTCATAATTTTCAACAGAAGAGATGTTTAAATCTCTTTCTTCATGTACTTTCCTGCACAACGGGAAAACGTGAAATTACCCACCATTTGTAACTTCCTAACTAGCACAAATGCGCAAAGCAAAAAGGCCAAAAAATTACATTCATACACAACTGACGAAGACAAAATATTGGAGCTCAATCCTTACGACAGGGTCAGTGGCTAAGAAGCGTCCAAAAGGGCACAAAACGGATGACATAATATCGATTAGTTAGGTAAAACCATTCCTAATATTTCGTTAAAAAGGTAGGAGTTTCATGTGTCAATATGCCGATCAAGGAAACATAATCTCATAATTATTGCGAGAATGTGACAATAGCGATCTCTTCTCTAAATTAAAACTCTTTATGATAAAGAATCACAGATATACATTTAACGGTACACGGAACGAACCAATCCCGTGCCGTTACGGCACGGGTCATACCTAGTGTTCCATATATGTAGTGACTTAGCCTATCACAATTCTCACAAGTGTTGTTGAAGAACATAAAAATATGATAATGAAAAATATGTTAGAGGGGAGATTCGAACATGAACCAACTGCATGGAAGTCAAGCTCATCAACCACCCTTTCAGTTCAGAAGTTTTGATTTTTTTTCTTTTTTAAAATAGAAAGCTACAACAACACTTATAAGTGTTGTTGAAGGAAAAATATATAATGTTCCATTTATGTAGTGACTTAGCCTATCACATATAACAAGTGTTGTTGAAGAACACAAAAATATGATTGAAGTAAAAATATATAATGTTCCATATATGTAGTAACTTAGCCTATCACAATTCTCACAAGTGTTGTTGAAGAACACAAAAATATGACAATGAAAAATATTTTAGAGGGGAGATTCGAACATGAAACTACTGCATGGAAGTCTAACTCATCAACCACCCTTTCAGTTCACAAGTTTTGATATTTTTTTCATTTTTTTAAATAGAAAGCTACGGCAACACTTATAAGTGTTGTTGAAGTAAAAATATATAATGTTGGAAAAAATGAGGTTGGGGGATTCGATCCTGAGCCTCAAGCGTGGAAGTCTACACTACTAACCATCCTATACTATCACATGTTCTGTCAAGTTTGTGGTTCTTTAATACACTAGCTATACACTAACTTTATGACAACCCTTCATAAGTGTTGTAAAACAAAATATAATGCTCAAAAAGTAATGCTCAAGTGATCGAGTATGTAAACATGTGAAGCTTCTCCGTAATGCATCACATACCGTTAGATGTATTTGACTCTCGAGAATAGAAAACTTGTCGCGCTTGTTTTGCTAAAATGAATGATCGTTACAAGTATTGGTTCTTATGATGTTTTAAATTGACTAATGTAAAGCCATCTTCTACCTTCACACCAAAACCGGTGTGAGCCCAATCACATTTGAATATTGGAATTTAAAACATATGATTGTAGTCCAACAATAGAATTTCTTCTAAAACACCGTAGAACCCAAATGGAGTCATTAACTGTCTATTTTAAAAGAAAAATACTAGTGTTAGTAAAGGAAATACAACAAGAGTGACAATGACAGTAAAAATTCAATATCGTAAAAACAATACATTATACCGACTTAGACTAGTCCACTCACGGCTCAGTTTCGATCTCGAGCCTGGTATGCGTACAATGTGCGAGAAATAGGGTTTGTTTAAGGTTTCGTAGAATATTCCTAAGGAAGAAGGAATCTTACCTCGTAAATGGATGCATTCATCGTTCTTACCAAGTTTCGACTTAGACTAGTCCACTCGCGGCAAGGTTTCGATCTCGGATCCTGGTATGCGTACAATATGCGAAATAGGGTTTGTTTAAGGTTTAATAGAATATTTTGGAGGAATCTTACCCGTAAATGGATGGATTCATCGTTCTTACCAAGTTTCGACTTAGAGTAGTCCACTCACGGCCAGTTTCGTTCTCTGAGCCCGGTATGCGTACAATATGTAGAAATAGGGTTTGTTTGAGGTTTCGTAGAATATTAGGAGGAATCTTACCTGTAAATGGATGGATTCGTCGTTCTTACCATGTTTATGACGTAGATTAGTCCACTCACGGTCATGTTTCGATCTCGGAGCCTGGTTTGCATATAATATGCAGAAATATGGTTTGTTTAAGGTTTCGTAGAATATTCTGAAGGAATCTTACATGTAAATGAACGGATTCGTCGTTCTTACCAAGTTTCTAAATTAGACTATTCCACTCACGGCCAAGATTCGATCTCGAAGCATGGTATGCGTACAATATGCAGAAATAGGGTTTGTTTAAGGTTTAGTAGAATATTTCGGAGGAATCTTACCTGTAAATGGATGGATTCATCGTTCTTACCAAATTTCGACTTAGAGTATCAACTCGCGACGATTTTGATCTCGGAGCCTGGTTTGCATACAATATTCAAAAATAGGGTTTGTTTAAGGTTTCGTAGAATATTGAAGGAATCTTACTTGGTAAGTTGATGGATTCATTGTTCTTACCAACTTTCTAACTTATAGTAGTCCGATCGCGGCCGAGTTTCCATCTCGGAGCCTGGTATGCATACAATATGCATAAATAGGGTTTGTTTAATTAAGGTTTCGTAGAATATCTCGAAGGAATCTTACCTGTAAATGGATGTATTCGTCGTTCTTACCAAGTTTCTGACTTAGAGTAGTCAACTCGCGGTCAGGTTTCGATCTCGGAGCATTGTATACATAGAATATGAAGAAATAAGGTTTGTTTAAGGTTTGGTAGAATATACCGAAGGAATCTTACCTGTAAATGGATGGATTCGTCATTTTTACCAAGTTTCTGACTTAGAGTAGTCAACTCGCGGCCAGGTTTCGATCTCGGATCCTAGTACGCATACAATATGCATAAATATCTTGAAGGAATCTTACCTGTAAATGGATGAATTTATCGTTCTTACCAAGTTTTTGACTTAGAGTAGTCAACTCACGACCAGGTTTCGATCTCGGATCCTGGTATGCATACAATATGCAGAAATACGGTTTTTTTAAGGTTTCGTAGAATATCTTGAAGGAATCTTACCTGTAAATGGATGAATTTGTCGTTCTTACCAAGTTTTTGACTTAGAGTAGTCAACTCACGGCCAGGTTTCGATCTCGGATCCTGGTACGCATACAATATGCATAAATAGGGTTTTTTTAAGGTTTTGTAGAATATCTCGAAGAAATCTTACCTGTAAATGGATGGATTTGTCGTTCTTACCAAGTTTCTGACTTAGAGTAGTCAACTCGCGGCCAGGTTTCGATCTCGGATCTTGGTATGCATAGAATATGCATAAATAAGGTTTGTTCAAGGTTTCGTAGAATATCTCGAAGAAATCTTACCTGTAAATGGATGGTTTCTTCGTTCTTACCAAGTTTTTGACTTAGAGTAGTCAACTCGCGGCCACGTTTTGATCTCTGTGGTTGGTATGCATACAATATGCAAAAATAGGGTTTGTTTAAGGTTTCGTAGAATATTCTGAAGGAATCTTACCAGTAAATGGATGGATTCATCGTTTTTACCAAGTTTCTGACTTATAGTAGTCCACCCCCGGCCAGGTTTCGATCTCGGAGCCTGATATGCATACAATATGCAAAAATAGGGTTTGTTTAAGATTTCGTAAAATATTCTGAAGGAATCTTACCAGTAAATGGATGGATTCATCGTTCTTACCAAGTTTTGTGTGTTTTAAGGTTTCGTATGGCTAGGTGCGTTTGGCTTGGCGAGGTAGGGCCAAGGGCTTGGCATGTCGTTTGGCACATGGTTCGGCTAGCATGACTAGGGCCAACGCAAGGTGCGTTTGGCTTGGCGAGGTGGGGCCAAGTTGCTGTTTCAGCTATACAATCCTTGTCTGAATTACATGATTTTCAAATGACTCACTGGTAAAATTGTAGCCAATATCTAAGGTTGGATTGTGTGCCTGCTCTAATTTACTGCAAGAAAAAATGATTATTTGTCTCGAATGGTGCGTGTTGTTTACAGCATTTCTCTATATGACAAGCTGGTTAATTTGGTAGATATGCTGTTGGTTTTATGGGTCTACTAGTAGACTTCAGAGCTAGGACCTAAAGGGTCCAAATATATACGCAAGTCCTGGTTTCTATTTGCTGATATGAAATTTAAGTCGGGAGTCCCGTGACAAGTGTGGTACCCACTTCTCTAGTTCATTACTCCCTCCGTCCCTAATTAGATGAGCTACTTGGTTTTTAGTTTTGTCCACAAATAGATGAGCTATTTGACTAACCAAAGGGATATTTCTAAAACTACCCTTTTAATTGATTATTTTTTCTATAAGAAATATGTATAATTTGATAGTCATATTTATATTCGTTGCGTAGGTGTTTTAAAATGCTTTTCAACGGTATAAAGTTTATAAAAAACCGTGGTATAGTTTAAGAGATAAATCGTTTCTAAATTTTACTAATTATTGCCCATAAGGGTATAATTGTAAAAAATACTTAAATATACTCCACTTTCCTCTTTGCCTTAAAATTTGTGCAAACTACAAGTAGCTCATCTAATTAGGGACGGAGGGAGTATAAGTTATATTAAATTGGTTGGGTTACTAAATGTAGAACTTGCGTGCTCATACATACTTCATGTGAAGAACATCTCAACTTGTATAAGTAGTTGAATCAATTCGACGCAACAAATGTTATGTTCGTCTATTTACAGTCAGCACTCTCATTCCCATTAAACTTGTTAAACTTTCCAAGATCCCAGACCAGAGATGATTAGAAAATAAAAAGAAAGAAAAACAAAAGGTGATATGTTTGAGTAAATTGATAGTTTGGGCTCTTTATTCCGATAATTTAATTGGTATGATTTGCTCCATGGTTTAAAAGTTCCATACTCAACAACTTGTTGACCGTTGTTGATTAATTAATCATCCGTTTATATCCATAATTCCCAGTTGCTTGTGTCGGACTATCCAAGAATTCAATTTTCATATGGAGGTCGAATAAGCCGCTTGTTAATATTTGGGACAAAAAATCTTTCGGTGGATTTTCTGCGATACACCTGTACACATCCCTTTTTCGACAATATAACTTTTCTCATTACATTTTTCTTTTATTTTTTTTTATATATTTTGAAATTCCTAAAATAACTGTTTCAGGTACATATATTTAAAATTTTAGTCCTTTGGTGTTTTCCTACACCAAACAAGGGGTGTGAATCACAGGTGTTCTTGTACAATTTCAGTTTTGTTTACTGTGTCAATCACAATTCTATGAAGCATGGTCCTTTCTCAACCCAAATTGCATTAGGAAAAGTATTTGCACATGGCAAGGACCAAGGCCCCTGCAACCAACGTACTTAATCCAAAAGTAACTAATTTGTATGTGTTTTTGCAAGCAAGTGATTTTAACTTGCTCTTGGTACTATTAACTAGCTGCTAGAACGGATGGGCAATGATACATTGCAGCTGGGTTTCGTTATTTCTCTTCTTTTGTTTTTGATCGGTAAAATAATTTACTGACATACACTTTGGAGTGAGGGTGCATGTGTCCAACAATTTGAGCTGTAGAGTCATTGGCTGAACAGACATGACTTTCTAATGATTATCGATAAAATTGTTGAATGTTGATATGAATATCTAAGGTTGCATTATGCGCCTGTTTCTAATTTGCCGCCAAAAATAAGAAGAAGGTATTTTGTCTCAAAGGTTTCTTAGGTCCATGGCATTTCCCTTTGTAACAAGTTGCAAAATTGGTCCCTTTAGGATATGTTGTTCAATTTTTTGATCTAGCATTGCAAATGCATTATATGCTAGATTCCTTACCCAAATTAAGCTCATACATCGGAAAATTTTCCATATATAAATGATCACTCATACATTTAGAACAACCTACTTTTCTTGATGGATATAGTATCCTAACAGACCACCGGCTAACAGAGAATAATCAAGAACTTATTGCTGAGAAGCTCATTGATCTATAAATTGCCAAATTCAGTGTGTATCCCAATTAATTCATATATTTCTTAGATTTTTCTTGCAACATTTAACTTTCTCTGTGTCTTGACTGCTAGCTAGTAGCTACTAGTGTGTGGTGAAAAATATCTAGCACTCATGTCCAATGAATACCAAATAGTCAAGAATATTACTAACAGAGTTATCGAAAAAGACCGAACAACACATATGGCTACCTTAAGGAAGTTTCCTGGAATTTTCACTAGCTTTAGAAAGATGCATAAGAAAGCATGTTTCTTACTGTATTGAGGATTAAAATGGTTGCAAACTAAGCAATTTGGGGTACAGGATACGTAAGAATATTATTATACAGATTCATAAAAATTAAACTCAGTCCAAAATCCGATCAGTAGTTCGTGATTCGGCAGTAATACGGAACAATATACGTACATGTATGATTCGGTAATTCGTAAATGCGCGTATAATTCGTTTTGGATTGGAAATTCGCAAAATTAAGTCGTAGTTCCAAATATACGGATGATACGTACAGATTCGGTCGATACGGACGGATTCACAAATTATACTCGGTAACCAATGTAGTTAATTTCGGTCGAGATGGCCGAGATACCGCCGATAATATGGATTTCGGTGTTTATCCGAAATGCCGATATTTCACCGATATTAGCCGATACTTCACCGATATATAGTGTTTCGGTACCCGGCCGATATTCACCGAAATACGACATTTACTACATTGTCGCTAACTAGGCACTGCTAGAAATATCCATCAGTCATGTCCAATTTACCCAAATAATCATGATTCTCGGAAATTAAATGACAATTACATGCACCTAAGTAAAATACGTGAGTGAATCTAGTTAATGTTCCCTAATAGGACGATTTGTGGCACTAATGGTTGGCACACTCTAACATGTAACAACAATACGTACGTATTTTTGCAAGTAATAATATACTCATTTCCATGATAAACTTCATAGCTATGAGGACCCTAAAAAGGGTCCAAAATCTATCCAAGTCGTGATTCTCGTGCGCTTCAATTGTGCATTATTAAGGTCTCTAGGGCCCACTTCTATAGTTCATTCAATAAGGTATCAAATTTGTCGTGTTACAAAATGAATACTCCTATATATTCAGTTAGAACAAGTTTTTTCACTTCCGTACTCATACATAGTTTATGTAACCAACATTTCAATGTGTATATAATTTCACGGATGTTAAGTTCACGTCTTGTTTTCATCCTATCATTCCCATTTCGCAAACTTGTTAATCCTCTAAAGCAGAGTACCAAAGTAAAACGAGTGAGATGGTCCTATTAGAGCAACTGCAGTGGTGCGAGTATAACCAAAGATCAAAGAGGGAAAAAAAGATCAAAATTTGGGTTTAGTCTGGTGTGTGACGCTACGGGTGGAAGACTAAATTTGGTGGAGCGTAAAATATACGTTCGCCTGGTGTGGGTGGAATATACGTTCGCCCGATCGGGGGAGATTCCAAAAATGAAATTAAAAAAAAAAAAAAAAAAAAAAATGGGGCGAAGGTATAAAGTTCGCCCCACTATAAAGAGTGTAAAAAAAGAATGGGGCGGAGGTATAAACCTCGCCCCACACAAAATTTAAAAAAAAAAAAATATGGGGCGGAGGCTATACGTTCACCTGGTGTGGGGCGTACACTATACGTTCGCCCGTTGTGGGGCGTACACTATACGTTCGTTTGGTGTGGGGCGTTAACTATACGTTCGCTCGACTATAATTTGGGTTTACTCTTTGGTCCCCGACCAAATATAGTCTGGGATTTGGGTTTAGTCTGGGATTTGGTCGATAGTACGTCCCACTATGTCTCGTTCTCAACCCAAATATTTGAGTTTAGTCGCCCACTGCGGTTGCTCTTAGGGAACATTAACTAGATTTAATTGGTATGATTTGAGTGGAACTAATAATCCTGGCACTTTTAGGGGCGACCCCGAAAGAATTAGGGGCGACACAAAAGACAAAATAGGATGAAAATACTTGTATGCCCCTTCATAATCGGTAGTTTAGTTGGCTACCGATTGCAAAATCTCATTTTTAGGACAACTCTATATTAGGTAGTTATATGAACTATTTTGACTACCGAGAAAATAGAATTTCAGTAGGATTTTTGCAAAATCTGAATTTGGGGCTACTCTATATTCGGTGGTTATATGAACTATCTTGACTACCGAATATGGTTGGATATTTGCAAAGAGAGTCACTATATAATCGGAAGTCATGATAACTCTTCCTATCTTACCGATTATATGCTCAACCAAAATTCAAAAAAAGAGGATTTTTTGCAAAATCTCATTTTGGGGCTACTCTATATTCGGTAGTTATATGAACTATCTTGACTACCGATTATGGTCGGATATTTGCAAAGAGAGCGACTGTATAATCGGAAGTCATGATAGCTCTTCCTTTCTTACCGATTATAGGCTCAACCAAAATTCAAAAAAGAGGATTTTTGCAAAATCACATTTTGGGGCAACTCTATATTCGGTAGTTATATGAACTATCTTGGCTACCGATTATGGTAGGATATTTGCAAAGGAAGCCAATGTATAATCGGAAGTCATGATAATTTCATTTACTACCGATTATAGACTTAACCAAAATTCAAAAAATTGAGGATTTTTGCAAAATCACATTTTGGGGCAACTCTATATTCGGTAGTTATATGAACTATCTTGACTACCGATTATGGTAGCATTTTTGCCAAAGGTATACTTTAATCGGGAGTCATGATAGCTCTTCCTATCTTATCGATTATATGTTCAACCAAAATTCAAAAAAAGAGGATTTTTTGCAAAATCACATTTTTGGGCAACTCTATATTCGGTAGTTATATGAACTATCTTGACTACCGATTATGGTAGGATATTTTGCAAAAAGAGAGCCACTTGTATAATCGGTAGTTATATGAACTATCTTGACTCCCGATTGTTGATTAACTACCGATTGTATAGTTACCTCCCGATTGTAAAGGGTAGTTTGGCCATTAAAAAAATGGGATTATGGATTAACCTTCCGATTATGACCTATTTTGTCCTTTTGTGTCGCCCCTAATTCGTTTGGAGGCGCCCCTAAAGACGCAAGGCTAATAATCTCGACAGGATATAAATTTTTTTTCTCTTTGGATACTTTGATAATTCTGGAATGATTATTTCAGGTACATGTATTTAAAACTTCGTCCTTTCATGTTTTCAACACCAACATGGGTTTTGTGTGAATCCAGTTGTTCTTGTCCAATTCATCGACTTTCACTTTTCTTTACTGTCACGATTTAATTTATCTTGACCCTCTTCCAACCTGGACAACAGGGGCTTGTCCAATTTAGAGACAAAACATGGCAAAATTTGAACGGTGAAGAGGAAAACGATCTTAACATTGAGATTGGTAGTGGAGTGGAGAGGGGAATGATTAAAAGTTTGAATTCATCGTCCCAGATCTGGACCATAAAATTTATCCCAGTTTTAGAGTTTTCCAGTTTATATCATTCACAATCTGCATTTTTTTTTCGAGACAGAAGAGAATGATCTATGTAGCGTGGTCCTTTCTCACCCCAAATTGTACCTAGGTAAAAAGCATGTATATTTGCACATGGGAGGACCAATGTCCTTCAATTGACGTACTCGATCCTACACAAAATTGGTTAAAAAGACCAAAATCAACAAATCCTGGGTGAAAAAGACATATAGATTTTGATACTGTTTAAATGGACAAAAATACAAAAATAGCCAGGACGTAAACAGTTTCATCCTACCAATTTTCAAATATTTTTTCTTTTTTTAATTTACATCAGGATGCATCCAGTTTCATCATTGCTATTTTTTAAGTTTAAGTTAGGATGTATCCAGTTTCATCCTTAGTATTTTTTTTGTCCATTTCACCCATACTAATTTTTACTCGTCCATTTGAACCAGGTTTTAAAAATATTTGGACAAATGACCCATTTTCCGTTAATCCTAAGTTAAAATGTATGTCCTTTTTCAAGTGATTTTAGTTTCTCATGGTACTAACTACAACTACCACTTACTACCGGGCAATAATGCATTTTTTTCACCGGGGACTTATTATTGAGTCTCGCTTATAACTTACTCATAATGTCGTTGGACTTGGACGTTGATATCAATATCCAAGGTTGCACACTATGCATCTGTTCTTATTTACCGCTAATCTTTTTTGCATCTGCCTTATGGCATTTCCTTTGCAGCAACTTACTGAATTGAATATGTTGTTCATATTTTGGGTCTAGCTAGCATAACAGATGAATTATATGGTAGATTCCTTACCAAAATTAAGTATGCAGCATTCTAGCTATCCAAGCGCGCATATTTGAAACTTTCCCATATATGAAATGAAATGGCCACACATTTGATTGCACCCTATGTATACGGAACAACCTACTTTTCTTGATGGATATTGTGCTAACAGACCACACCGTCTAACAGAAAATACCCAACTTGGTGGTCCAATTGCATGCTCAAAACAGACGCAACCCCATCACTCATTGATCCAAAACTTATTGCTGAGAAGCTCAAGTGAAGTTATCAAGTTGATTGATCTACACAAAATTGCCAAATTCAGTGTATATATATTTATTAGATTTTTCTTGCAGCATTTAACTTTCTCGGTGTCTTGACTGCTAACTACAAGTGTGTACTGAAATATGTAGCAGTCATGTCCAATAAATACCAAATAGTCAGGAATATTAACTAACAGAGCGTTATCGAAAGACCGAAGAAGACATATGGCTACCTTAAGGAAGCTTCCTGGAATTTTCACTAGCTTTAGAAACATGCATAAGAAGGCATGTTTCTTGCTGTGTTGAGGATTAAAACGGTTGCAAAGCTGCAAAATATAGTAGTAATATTCCTGATAAGTTCGTGAGGTCACCTTCCATGGCTCCTAGCATGAGCGGAGAAGAACTGCAACAACTTCTGTTCTCGAATGATAAGAGTTTCGCAAAAGATGGTGAAATCATGATGCTTATACTTGTTATTATTTTTGCTCTATTTCTTCTGTCTCTTGTTTTTTGTTGTTATTTACGTATAGTTAAACACAGTACTGCGAACAAAGAAGATGATATCGAAAATTTCCTTACGTATCAGTACTCTACGAAGCCAAATCTCCTCTTGCCCGTTAAAACAACGCGTTCTATCAAATGTAATGGCATGGGAAAGCCTGAGCAAGCAACTAATGAAAATGGTGATCATAACCTTGGTGGAAACAAGAACTTGGAAGTCAATAAGAGTAGTAGAGATGATGTTTCCGATGTTCTTTATGCCGTTCAATTTTGACGTCGGACATGGTGTGAAAAGCATTCATTGCCCGCCGGTGAGCGACACCAGAGTTTATGGAGGAGATGATAAATTTTGATCAATTATAACTTCTAACTAGCTAGTTGTACATATTGATACAATTTTGTTTTTAATTAATTTTTTAGGCTAAGTTTTATGGTTTAACTCGTTTGAATGGACTTAAAAAAAAATTGTTAAGGTTTGTGGATATTATTTTTATTTTTTTTTTGGAATCCTAAGGAATGGAATTGATAGGAATGCTAGTGGTGTCCTGGTTTAGGCAAACGTCAGACCAACTGCTCAAGTTCTTACAATTTATATCCAAATTTAAGGCTTGGAGATTTTGGTTTCTATCTAAAAGCTTAAGACCTATTAAGACAAAAGTTACAGGCTTGATATGGAGGATAGTTTCATCATTCAAGATTTGTTTCTCCCTGTGGAAATTCCTGCTGAATCTTCCTTTGATTGCTTGGAGGTAAAGATTGTTGAAGTGCTCCAGAATGTCAGAAGTTTCAGCTTGTATGACAATGTTTGTGTGCTGCTTTTCCTCTGCCCATCCAAAAGCTAGACCTGCTCCTCCTATGGCTCCTGTTGGTCCCCTTTGACCTGTGTGTCCTCTGCTATCAACCAAGTTCCCTGCACAATCAGTGATAATTAGGACAGAAAAATAATGGTAAGTGTGAGGGTCCTCGATAGTACAGATTTTGATTACAAAACCATAATTTTGCTGGTGTTGTTGGAGCCCCCTGCAGTTGTTAGTTGGTACTCATTATCATTGGTATAATCCTGAGAGTTCAGGGCATGATGAGGCAGATTGTGAACTCTGTTGTAATCACAGAGATGTTGTTGAATGCTGAGAGTAGTAGTCTTAGCATTATGGTTAATGTTCTGGAATACTAGATCACATCTAGCCTTCCAAATGTACCAGAAGGTGGTAGCATAAATACATGTATTGTCAGTGTTGCTATCATTGTGGAACCAATCATTGAACCAACCCATGAATGGGGTTTGATGGTCAAAGAGCCCATGATTTACCCCTAGCATTTCTTGCCAGGGCAGTGTGGCAAAGAGGAAATTGAGAAACATATGAGTCATTGTTTCCTCCCCACAATTGCAAATTTTGCATATGGGATCAATGTAGTGGAGAATACTTGCAGTTTTAGCATTTGTTGGGATAATTTCATGTGCACATTTGTTGGGGCAACTTCCAACTTCCAAATGGCACCCCAATCCCTTGTTGTTTGATCATTTCTGTATAAGTTCTCAATTTTAGCTTTGTATAGAGCCTTAACTGAGAATTTGCCAGTGTTGTTAATGTTCCAGTGAATACTGTCATCTTCCCTGGAGTGGATGACTAAAGCTGTGATAGTTTGAGCAGTGTTTGGATTAAAGGGTTGTTGGATGAGTTGGATGTTCCAATCCTTCTGATCAGTCATTAGGTGAGCCAGCATGTGAATATCATTAGGGCAGTTGGCTGGCTTGGAGAGCTCCTCAGTTGAGTTGGGTATCCATAGGTCTTCCCAGATGTTGATTTTGTTGCCATTACCTATTCTCCAAACACAATGTTGTTGGAAGTTCAGAATACCTTCTAAAACTTCTTTCCATATCCATGAATCTCCATCTTTAGCATTGGTGTTCATGTTTAGTACATTTCTTCCCAGTAGGTATTTTGCATCCATCATATGGTACCAGAGAGAGTCCTTGTCTTGTTATAGTCTCCATCCTATCTTTGTTATCATGGCACTATTGAATAGTTCCATATTCATGAAACCTAACCCACTAAGGTCTTTTGGCTTGCATATAGCTGTCCAAGCTTTTGGGTAGTAGCCAGTTGGATTCTCCAGGTTTTTTCCCAGAAGAAATCTCTTTGTAACTTGTTCATGTCTTGACATGTTTGCTTAGGTATTCTGAAGCAATTCATTTGATAAATGATGGCTGTAGAGGTGACATATTTGATTATAACTTCTCTTCCAGCTAGATTTAGAGGGAATTCTTCGGTGACAGTTCATCTTCATTTTGTCCACCCCTGGTCTTAAACATTTTATTTCGCTTATGTGGTTAAACAAAGGGGAGCCTAGGTATTTGTCATTTGCAGGCAGAACTTGAACTTCTAGAAGCTTGCAGATGTTAGGTATTATGGATGGATCAGTGTCTTTGCTGAAAAAAGCACCTGATTTGCTGAAGTTGATGAGTTGTCCAGAAGTAGATCCAAATATATTAAGAATGTCCTTTAGGTTTTGATATTCAGTAGAGTTGGCTTTGCAGAAGACCATGCAATCATCAGCAAAAAGGAGATGTGTTATTAAAGGAGCATTCTTGCACATTTTGGTACCTGAGATTATGCCCAAGTCTTCAGCATGGGATAAGGTCCTCGACAAAGCTTCCATACAGAACAGAAATAAATAAGGAGATAGGGGGTCCCCTTGTCTAAGACCTCTTGAAGGGTTGAAGAAGTTATCGGGGGAGCCATTGATTAGCACAGCAGAAGAAGTTGTAGTTATACACTGCATAATCTTGTTGCACCAATCAGAGTTGAAACCAATTTTTGCCATAATAGTCTGAAGAAAAGTCCAATCCACTCTATCAAAAGTCTTGGCCATGTCTATCTTGATTCCCATGCATACTACCTTTATTACCTTTGAGTCCTCTTCTGTTTCTCATGTAGTGTATAATTTCATGAGCAATACCTATGTTATCAACTATTTGTCTCCCAGGGATAAAATCAGATTGGTAGGGGATATGATTTTGTTTAGGTATGGTTTTATTCTCTGAGCTAGGAGCTTAGATATGATTTTATAGGTTGTGTTGCAAAGGCTGATGGGTCTGAAATGGCTGGGGTTTGAAGGCTTATCAGTTTTGGGTATCAAGGTTATGAATGTTGAGTTCATTTCTTTTAGCATGTGACCAGACTTGAAAAAGTGTTTGACCATTTTAACCAAATATTCTCCAACAATATCCCAGTTGGCTTGGAAGAAGTTTGGAGGGAAGCCATCAGGACCTGGTGCTTTATCTTTGGCCATACTGAAGAGGATGGCCTTGAATTCATGATCTTTAGGAATTCTGTTGAGCATGTTGTTGTCAGCTGCAGTTATGGTTGTGGGGATGAGTTTGATGACTTCAGGGTTCATCTTGGGGGATTCTGTGGTAGCCATTTTGGAGAAATGGTTGGTGAAACACTGTTTTATTTATTGGTAATCCTCAATCCAATTTCCTTCATAATCCTGGACAACATCAATCTTGTTCCTTCTTGTTCTGCTTTTAGTAGATCTATGGAAGTAACTGGTGTTGTTGTCTCCAAATTTGATAAATTGGTCTATGCTTTTGGTTTTCTAGAATTTTTCTTCAATGTCTTGCCAATCTTTTAGGACTTGCATTGCGGTTTTTATTGCGGTGCTTCTGTCTTGCTTGAAGTAATCTCCTTGTAACCGGTTTAAATGTTGGTTGATGTCTTCAATGTTTGTCTTTATATTTCCATACACCTCTTTGTTCCAAATTTTGAGCTTTAATTTGATGTCTTTGAGTTTTCTGGATATTAGATAGGCACTAGAACCAGAAAAGTTCCTTTGCCAACATTCTAGAATAATGTCCTTACAATCCTTGTGATCCAACCATGGAACAAAGAATTTAAAAGGGATTTTTCCAGTGTTCCAATGGGGATTAGTGTTAAGAATAATGGGATGATGATCTGAACCAATGGCTAATAGATTAGTAACAGTTGTGTTTGGATAGGTGGTAAGCCAGGATTCAGTGGCTAGACCTCTATCTAACCTTTGTTCAGTGAGAGAAGGACCACTTCTCTTGTTAGACCAGTGAAGGGGCACCCAGTGCTAACTAAATCAATTAGATCCAAGTCAACAATCTTGTTGCTAAAAATGTTTGCATCCACACTGTCCAATGGATGTGTACTGTACTTTTCATTATCATGCAGAATGATATTGAGATCTCCAATAACCAACCATGGGATAGAGTGTTTTCTAGTTGTGTTTTCCAAGACTTTCCAAGAGTTGAGTTTACATTGGGTATCATTAGGACTGCCATAGTGACCAGTAAAAAGCAGGAAGGGCCACTGGTGGGCTTGATTGTATCATTGATATGATTAATGGATGAATCCAGGATGGCGACCGGTCTTGCCCACTTATCCTGTTCATCTCTAGCAGTCCATGACTTCCCGACACGTTCTTGTGATGGCGCGTTGCACTGCTGCATGCTGTAAGCCTGAGACCAATACCCCGGTATGTATCCCCCGATTTGTGACATGATTGATGTGCGGAATGTGTGGATCGTGGATCCACGAAAGATAGCATGTAATCGTTGAATTGAATAATTGTGTTATTCAGGAAGTCGATACTTGTGAAGTATCGTGTGTATTTTATGCGAGTGCTTGCATTATGGTGTGGTAAAGTGATGGGAAATGACGCCTCACTAACAAAATAACTCTTGACCGGGGTTGTATAACCAAGTCTGGTGAAGTTGGACGGATGAGATGATCTTTGAGACACTCATCTGCGGCCAGATTAATGAATATTAGGTTTTTTGAAGAGGAGCGCAAGCATGACTCTTCGACTTGGTCGAAACCAAGCATGGAAAGGGGTTTGGAGAGGGACCGACTAGGGCATGTGTGTAGACGACATGCCGGTGTGCACGTCCGTACCTCACTTTGTCCCATGAAGGCGCGATCTAAGCCACTCAATTTGGCCAGGTAAAGTTGAGTGGTTGAGATCGATTTTTCAATAGGAGTTTGATGCCGCGCGCCATACTCTTTTCAGGCGTGTTTTTCAAGACGACCTAACTTGGTCGGTCTTGGTCGATGGGTTTGACGGGAAGATGGAAGGTGGTGATCATGCCTATACACGACTATCCCATGAAAATGTGATCTAAGCCATTCAAATCATCCAGGTGAAGTTGAGTGGTCGAGATCGGTTTGCAATTTGGGAAGTGTAACCACGCATGTTTGGGCGGGCGTTTTGGATTAGCCGGGCATGATATGCCTTGGCCGACCGCATGAGGAGGTAGATGGGCCCACGGTGGTCATGCTGGTATGGCCAGGCCCTTGCTTAATCTAATCTGTGACCCTCCATTCGATGCTAGGAGAAGATGGGCGCGCGTGATGGCTTGAACTAACATCGGTGTTGTTTTTCCATATCAATACTAAACCACCAAGAAGCATTACCACTAGCCCCTCCAGATTGACATGCCAAAAGTTTTGAATGTTTAGTCACATTTTCATGGAATTTAAAAGTTTTCCATGTTTCTGCTTTGTTTCAGAGATGAAACAAATGTCAGGATTGAATTTGTTTAGCATGTCAGTAAGATATTTGTTGGTGTGTCTTTGCCCTATCCCTTGACAGTTCCAAGCTACGGAGATAAGGAATTGTCAGAAATAAGATACAGGGGGATACTTGGAAGTTGGCCTCCTAGCTATGGGATCAAAGTATGTTATAATTCAACAGATATAGTAGGCATGAAAGTGATGCATAATGTTAACACTGATAAAAAAGAGAGAGATCTGGTAAATTAACTCAATATCTGGTGTTGATGAGCCAGATTCACCATTAGTCATATGGGGGTTTCTTGAGTCCAGGGGTTCAGCATAATTGTCATGGAATTCCTTGAGTCTTTTGTTGTTGTCAGTTTTGTTGGTTTCCATGGGAATTGCAGCACAGTTTGGTTTCTTTCTTTTATCAGAAGTTTTGATGATATGTGAGTTACTGGATGAGGGTTCTTCAACAAACGTGTGAATTTTTTTTCTTGCTTTCCAGGCTTTCTTCTCGAACTGAACAGTTTCAGCATCCATTCTTTCTTTGATCTGAGAAAGGGTTGGAAGGTTTTGGGAAGGGATGATTGGAAAGATACCATCAGTATCACTTTTTTGGATGGTACATGTATTAACAGTGTTGGGCGGTTTGATTCTAGCTGCTTCCTTGATCTTGATTTTAGTTTGAAGGTGCTTGTAATTGGTGAGAATTTTCTTTGAAAGATCAAGCCTTTTGTTTCTGATTTGGCTAGCAATGATATCAGGATGAGGAGAGTTGGGGTCAGCTCTAGTGGAAGCTCCAAAAGTGAGGTGTTTGGAGGAGGAGGGAGCAAGATTTGCAATTGACTTCTATAGCTCTTTCTGTTTAGCATTTCTCATTTTGATTTCAAAAACTTGAGCTGCATCAGCATCAGAGTATCCTCGGTGAATGACATTTCTTCCTTCTTGAACAGTTTTTTGATAAGGAGTCTGGGGTGGTGGTAATGGTTGAGGGGTTGGTAATCTTGTGTAGTTGGAATATTGGGATTTTGAAGGTGTAGGTGGTATGGGACATGGAGGAGATGGGTGATCTAAAATTCTACAGACTTTGCAGAATTTGATATCATTAAGAGCATAAGAAAATTCAAGCCAATGGGAGATGGTTTGTGTTTCATAAGCTTCAATGCCAAACTTTAGAGGTTTGGTGACATCAATGTTGAGTAGGACCTCAAGGTTTTTCTCAAATCTATCTCTTCCATAAGGTTTCTTTTCCTTCGGTACACTCCCATAGGCTGAAGGATGTTTCTGATATCTGGAATGATGTGAGTTGGAATTCTTTTGATGAGAAACCATATCATGACTTTTGTGAAAGCTTCTTCATGAATTAAGTCTGGGCCTCCCATAGGGATACCAACAAGCACCATAAGTTTATAAAATACTCCTCTAGTTCCTCCATTCCTAAGAG
Source organism: Papaver armeniacum (assembly GCA_023531295.1). Classification (NCBI taxonomy): domain Eukaryota; kingdom Viridiplantae; phylum Streptophyta; class Magnoliopsida; order Ranunculales; family Papaveraceae; genus Papaver; species Papaver armeniacum. The sequence continues at coordinate 101,188 of JAJJWW010008171.1, forward strand.
TTGAGTAATCATCCTCATGGGTGAGTCTTAGGATGAAAAAAAATCCTTCTTCTATTCCATATTTCCAGCTCAACTCTGCCATTAAACTCCCAGTTGTTGTTGATAAAGTTTCTGACTCTAGTTGTTTCAAAACAAGTGTTACTACATAGTTTTCCAATAAAACACCATTTCCAATCTAAAGGTTGCTTGGTTCTGATGTTTTCAGGGTTGAGGAAAACCTTTGGATAGAGATCAGCTTCATGCATGTTGAGGGATTTTTTTCATTTGAGCAACAAGGTTTTCAATGGATGGGTTGGTGGATTTTGAAGAGGAAGTCATGTTAGAAAAGAGAGTGTAGCAGTGAAGGAGAGTCCACCAGCCAGAGATATGATCAATATCAATATTTGTGATATTTGACCAGTAGGGATGATGTGGATAGGTTTTCCAGGCTTTAATTTGAATAAGATTCTTTATATTTTCAGGGAAAAGGCTATACTTCAAGCCAATCCAATGCTGTTTGGGAGGATGCTGGTCTGTGTATATGGACTTCACCTTGTGGTTTGTATGATCAGGTCTGTTGTTGTTGTATATGACTAATGGAATCTGACTCAAGTACCTGCACTCAATTGGAAAAGTAGTGTTATTTAAAGGTTTGAGAGCTTTACCATGTCCTTGCCATTGATAGATGCGTCTGTTGTGAGTCTTGTCTTCATTGATATTGATAGTGATGTAACTAGCTTTTGTTTGAACACAAGTCACGGGTTGGGATTGAGATTTGAAACTGGAATTGTACTTGCAGCAAAAGGTATTAAAGAGTGGGACTTTAGCCTACCGCGGGATATGAGTGGCTTCCCCACATCTTGACCAATCTATCTCGCAGAAAAAACTTACTCGACCAGGTAGAAACAATTGAGTTATCAATAAGATTAGCTTGGCTTACTTTGGTTGTCTGCTCAGAGTGTTTTTTTATGAGTTTCATTCATAGATCAACTTGCTGGTATGCCCTTAGATTTTCAGATGATAGCATCGATTCTTGGCCCTCATAGTGGGGATTTGAGGTTAGTCCGCATGCTCCAAACTTCTTTGCCATGTTGGTTTGTGGGTCACCTATTAGTTTTCTTTGAGTCAGATACTCTGGCAGCTGAAATTGGATATGCTGCATCTGAGTCGTACACAAGTAAGTGGTACGTGTGATGGTGGTTGTTCCAGTTGTTGGTGCAATAACTTCCACTTTGCCAAGTGTATCTTTTTCATCCTTCCAGCTTCCATCTGTCAAAAAACGAGACAAAGCATTAGTTGGTTTAGGTCTTAAAGGGTTGGGATGTATAGTCTGTAGGTAATGATGCCATATGAAGTTAAGAACTGAAGAGACGGAGAGAGAGAGATAGAAGGATGGTAGGCAGTAATGGGGTTGTATTGGAAACCATTACCACTTAATGTGGTTACACCCTCATATATGATCCCTTTAAGACGCAATTCTTTCTCTCCTGAGAAGAGAAAGAGACCCCTTTGCTTTGTTTGTCTTCCATTGTTGTTATTTTCAGAAAAGAATACAGTTTGAGACTTCCAATCGTAATGGATTATGGTGATGGTGTTGTTGATCGAAAAGGAAAAGAGAAGTTGCAAGAGATTGAAGAAGCGCCCAGCGTGCAGTGGTATCCTCGAGAGTATGGAATTACAGGGTTGCCTTATGGAATTCCATTTCCTCAAGGTTGTGAATCTCCAGATTATGAGGCTGATTTTTCCTGGTACTTGGCTGATTCGCAGCACAACATAGAGGTGAAGCTTGAGGTGGTTTTGCAAGAGGATAAACCACCAGGAGCTCTTTTGCATGAATTGGTTATGGATTCTCCTATGGATCGGCTTCGGCACCATTTCAACCAATCTAAGCCTGCACCTGTAGAGCGGGATGTCAGTAATCCTTTTGCAGATGTGCATGTTGATGATGGAGTTCGAAGTAGTTCACATAATGCTGCTGGGGTTGCACGAATGGAATCCGATGATGCAAATCATGTCAATGGTCATCGATATGTAACTGGGATGCCTAAGTCTGCATCGCATCCTCAAATGAGGACAAAGGAGCATTGGGTGTTGTATGCATTTCATCCTAAGTATGGGCCCTTTGAAGTACATGAGGGTGTTGCAATTATTGCTGATCGATTCCTCGTCTCTGGTGTTAGTCGAGTTGGGTACCAGTCTGTGACTCTTGATGCTAAAGAGATACGGATCGTTCGTCACTTGGCTGGTCTGCCAATGCACAGGGATGAGCCTATGCAATTTCCTGTACTTGATGCTCTTTGTCCTGCAACAGGTAGGATTGGTCGTTCCATTTTTGCAGGTGCTAAGTCTTCTGGCAATCCTTCTAGTCAACCAAAACAAACCGATTTTAGCTCTGAGTTGAGTGCATCGACTGCTGCTCCTGAGGGTTCTGATAACAATCCAAACGAGGTCGATGATGGAAGTAATTCTGAGCATTTTGAAGATCAATCCCCCCAGCTTAATCGAACAGTAATTAATAACTAGAGTTTATTTGACTCGGATTCGAACTCGGAGTGTGAGTCAGGGAACCCGGAGTAGGACTCGTAGCGCACCTCAGTAAGAAATTGCAAATCCTTTTATCATCTTTTGAATTATTTTGGGTTTCTAATTGGATAAAAGGATTAGGTTAGAATGGGGGTTTGGTTTGAATTTGCGAATTGTGGTCTTTTGGTTTGGATTTGTGGTACTTTTGATGATGCTTTTGATGACTGCATTTTTTTGGGTTTTTTGAACAATGTTGTGTAATCTTATGTTTGGGTTTATGGAACTGGTAATTGTATTTGTGGATTGTATGGATGATTATGTTAGTATTTTGATGTTTAGCCATGTTTGTGTTATGATGTCTTGTTGAGGTATTTTGATGATTTTGGGGTTGATTTTGAGGAGTATGGGAGATAGGCAAGGATATTAGATAAGTAATTTTTGTTTTAATCTTGTAGAAGCTAGTGATGTAAGTAGATATAGCATCAGGGTGTTCTAAAGTTTTGACCTCTAAGTATAGAGAAGAAGATTGCCAGAAATTTTTGGGTTCTTTGGCTATAGGATCAATCCAGTACCAAGAAATAGGATGGAACTTATGGTAGTAAAGCAGACTAACAGGGAAAGAAAGTAATCAAATTTTAAGACAAAAGAGATTTATAGATACCATATAAATTTGATGCTTGTACTTCTTAGAGCAATTCTTATGGAAATGGCCAAAAACAAATTTTTGTTCAGCCAGGTGGATGCCCAAACTTGGTTTTCCACTATGGGAAAGCACTGGGCGCTTGGTGAACAGACGCACGAAAATAGCACGGACTTGGGCGTTCGGGCCAATGACTTGGGCGACAGGACGTTGACGCCAAAGTTGGGAATGTTGTCGCTGGCTTTAGGAACGAAGTCTCCAAAGGTCGGATCCCTGACGCCCACATCTCCAACGGTCGGCTACCTTACCTATAAATTACTTCTACTCATTTTCAGTCACACCATTTCACACCACTTCCACTTCCTTCTTCTAAAACTCTTCTAAATTCAAATATTTCGATTACGATATGCATTTAGAGAGAAGAGCGATAAACAATATAAAGAATAAAAGGGATCGAAAAGGTGAATCGTTACCGTTACCTCACACAAATGTAGATTTTTCTCAAAATCGAGAAGAAGAGTTTAATAATCCAATCACAGTTGCTGCTCCATTATTAGTTCCTGGTCATGTGTCGGGGCATAATGAAAGATCTGAGGAATATCATACCACGAGAGGTGGATTTTCAGAACTAAATGTTGTTTATCAATGTTTAACGCAAGCCATCCGAGCAAGGGTTGACAGATATCCTTGGCGTGCGCTTTATAGAATATAGCCTAGATTACATAACAAAAAAATTCCAAAAACAGTGGTAGAAAGGTGGTAGAAGACGACGCACACATTTCATTTTCTGGATTTCGAAATTGGTAAGTTTCTTTAAGTTAACTTAACTTAAAATTTTTAAATAATTAAATAATCTAAAGAATTAATCATAGTTGATATTATACTTGTCATAGGAATTACTCCCCTTGATTTGTATTTTATTTGTTGGATCCCAAGTGAAAGTGGAAACCCGCCATCATTCGACGAAAGCGAATGGATCTTAAATAGTAAATGGGAGTCGCGTTGTTTCTCGTTTATGGAATCAGATATCTTTATTAATAGAAGTCTAAAAGGAAAAGGGGTTAGATGTTCGGCCTTGAAGAGTTTCCTAATGAAACCTAAAAACCCAGGAGATGTAGACGACTATGATGAACTCGAAAGATTATTTATCTTATGGGTACTGGGTCAGGTCTTCTTTCCAAACTCAACTTATGTTGCTCATGTCGGTTTGTTTGAAGCATTAGAAGATCTCAACAAAGCACCAGATTATGACTGGGGGTCTGCAATTTTAGGAGAACTGTACTTTGCGCTGGATAAAGCGTCCACGGGAGATAAAAACATCAATGGTTTTTGGAGCATCATTGAGGTAAATATCAAAATTATTATTTTTAAATTTATGAACAAATGTGGATTATTTACTAAAATTATGGAGTAATTTGCAGTATTGGTGGTATATCTACTTCCGTCTCGGTAAACCAATCCTAAAAGACGAGACATATAGATTTCCAATGTTTGACATGTATACGAGGAGTAACATGCAGAAGAACACTGGGCCGGACGTCTATGGTTGCAGTTTTCTGCAGATAGTACAACAGATGACTCGGAACCATAACAACGTAGTTGTTCGCCCTTACGTTCGTTATCCTCAGTATAATGAAGCGATTGGAGTACGTATTCTTGATTATTCTTCTCGTAGAGTTGTTTTTTACAGTCCAAAATCAAGAAGAGGGGTTTGGTATCTGGGAGAAAGACTGCAGTACCAACTACGAGGTATACTTGTAACTGCAATTAACCCGCCACCACAGATGGAAACCTCTGCATCAGATTTCTTTAGGTTGAGAGTAACCGATTGGGAGAGTTATGAACTAAATACAAGGGAGGTTTTCAGTGATGCGGAGTACCAAAACTGGTACAACTCAATTGCGAAGCCTGTGATTGGGACACAAAGTATGCACGTCTATGGGGTTGATTTTCCAGGGTTATCAAATATGTCACATAATCCAAATATCATTCCTAGACAACCACCTCCAGAAGAGCCAAGCTTTGTGTCTTATCCCAGGATGGGTGCAAGTTCTTCATCTTCCTCGTCAAATATGCCTGAAATTAGTTGGGAGATGCAAAGTATTACTTCAGAAGGTGAGCTAACCACGATCCCCATTGTTTCCCAAGGTATGGAACGTGATTATCCTTACTAAAATGTCAATCCAAGTGAGGATGAAATGCGAAAACAACTCAACGATCTGCACTGGCTTACAATACAATTACAGGCGACGCACTTGGAAACAGTCCGCAAATGGCATACAAACACAATGTATAGAATGACTCCAACTCCACCGCCAACTGCATATGATTATGTGCGGCAGTCACATTCTTACGATTACAACACATCATTGCACGAAAGCCCAGAAAACAACAGATCAACATTCCACGAAAGTGAAGAAATAATGGTGCGAGAGACACAACACATCCCTCATTCTTCACCACAAATTGTGCCTGTATCTCAACCTTAGGCATATCGGATTGAACCTAGGCGAATTTCATCTTCATTCTCGCCATACAACCCAAATGTGGCATACAATCTAAATGTGCCATACGACCAAAGTGAATGCTACACACCAGGACCACCACAACCACAAATCTCTTATATGCTTAGAGGGCCGAGTACACAAAGTGTTTACCAATCGCCTTATTTTGTTCAACCAGGTCAGCCAGGTCTATTAGGTCTATCACCATTTGGAAATTTACAAACTATCTTGTCGGCAGGTATATCTGGAGGTCTATCCCAGGACTCTCTGAATTTTTGGCTGCTGAAAATAACAATGGGGTAGCTAGAGATAGAGATGAGCGACATTAGAAATATCATTTTACATTTGTAGTTTTTGTAATTTTTAATTCTGCTATATTTGTAGTTTTCGTTTTAAAAGTACGATTAATTAAATAAAATTAAAAGTAACTGTTGTACATTGGCTGAACTCAACTACGACATACTACACATTACATTAGCTTCACTAATGAGAATAATTACTAGGTAGCTTAACTAATGAGAAGAAGTACTAGGTGGAAACAACAACATCAAGGAAGGGGTTGAAACTGTTCAACACCTTAAGGATTTCAAAACATTTGTCGAAAGAGAAATCCACATTTTTCCATCTTCGCCATTCAGGTAACGATCTTGTCACCATCTCAGCATTAGTTTCACCTCTCAGTCGATATCGATTTACGTGTATGGTTAAAGCTACAAACTCTTTTACTTCTTTCTTAATTGTACCAAAACGATGCTCTATGTCTGATATAGAAACGACGATTAGGATTACGAGTGTCACTGCAGAACCCATCGTGAATAACCGCCCAGAAATTCACCCATGGATAGTTTTCCGAAGCAAGCTGGGTAAATAAAAAAACATAGTTTCTGCAAATAGATTCATCTTCTTCTTTAGTAAACGGAATTTGCCAAACTGATCGGGGTCGAGACATGTTCAATAAAGAATTGAGAATGAAGAGAAGAATGTGTGAATTTAGAGTTAAAATGAGAAGTACTTATAGAATTAAACAAATGTAGCCGTTGGATCACAAATTTTTCAAATTGCTCAAACAGAGCCGTTGGCTTACATTAACCAAGACGCTGGAGTTTTGCAAAATAACACTGGCGTTTTGGGTGAAAACGCGCGTTTTGGTTGAAAACGAGGGCGTCACCTATGTTGTCGCCCGAGTTATTGGTCATGGCGCGCGTTCTTGCACCAGACGCGCACCTACTGGAATGTCTAAGTGTTCAAATGAACAGATCTGTTCATTTGAACATCCATTTTCTTGGTTTGTTCATCCCATATATAGTGGGAGCAAAATGAAAAAACTCTGAGTTTGTTCATCCTATAGGAATTGTTCTTACTAGGTACCAAACCGCAATGAAATTTCTTCATTTGTATCCTTTCAGAGCTAGTGTTCGAGTACACAGTGCTTTGTAAGTACTTAGAGTTAGTACTAGGAATCCTGAGATTTTCTAATTCAGAGATTTGAATGCAGGAATCAATGAATCTGCATGAAACGATGAATCTGCAGGAGTTTAGAATTTGTTTACCAGAGCTCATTATGATATATGTCTTCCTTTTTGATTCCGAGCATGGGATTGTGATTGTGATTTGGATATCCTTAGTGATGATTGTGATTTGGGTAATATGTGTGATTCTTGTGATTCTTGTTATTTGGGTTGCCATTGAAGTTAAGAAATAGAGAGGAAAACAAGAAGAAACGGAATTCAGATGAAGTTGTTCATAATTAGGATTCTGATGAGAGGAAACCGGCCAAAAGAGACCGTTGGAGAAGACCGTTGGGAGAAAAGACAGAGTTGCAACGGTAAGAAGAGCCCGTCTCAGGTAAGATTAGGGAGAAAGGAGGGAAGAGAGAGGGGAGAGCTCATAATTGATTGTCTTTGCAGACATGTTTGTGGATATTAATGTGTACTGTTTGGCTGCAATTATTTGCTTTGAATTAAAATGTTTTGGGGCTACTAGAAACTCAAAATATCCTTAAGTCTTTACTTTTGTCTTGCTTGCATATTTCATTCAGACGTCTACCCGGACTCAGGCTCCAAAGAACTCAAATGACAAAAATTGTCATTTCCTTTTAAGTCAAAGTCAAAAATAAATCGGGCCGGTGCTTATCGCTGTAAATAGAATGAATTATAGCACTTGAACATGAATTTAATTTTATTTACTTCTTGTTGATAGTTCTGGAATGCCATTTCAAAAACATGGATTTACAATTTTAGTCTGTTCATGTTTTCAATAATCAACGAGGTATTTGTGAATCATAGTTGTTCCTGTACAGTTCGGTAAGTTTAATTAATTTGTAGGGTTTTTTTTCAAGCTAGTGATTTTAATTTGCTCATGGTACCGAGTCCACTGGCGGTCTGGCATTACGTACTAAAACAAAAGCAACACATGAATTCAAATTCAAGGGATAATTAACCAGTTAAGTATCCCGAACCTTTGATCTTTTGGTTAGTCATGAATTCCGTGTTACCTTTCCCGAAAAAGGCAACAATGAAAACAAAGTGTATACGCATATCATATGTGTGCTCATACATAATTTGTGTAACGAATATCTCAATATGTATAAGTAGTTGAAAAAGAAAAATAGTGAAGTAAAATCAATCTCTACTCAATGTAAGTTAAGTTCGTCTTGTTTTCGTTCAGTCATCCCGTTCTCAAGATCTTCCGAAACTTTTGAGATTCAAACAGAAGTAACAAAAACAAAAATAGTGAGATGTTGGAGTATACTGATAATCTAGTGTGCTTAGCGTGGTTTTATACACTGCATAAAAGTTTAATATCAACAGGTGTTTGAAGATTTTCTATTTTCATTAATGGATTTTGATATACTGCCTATATTGCATAATAGTGATACTGCTTGGGAATTTTCTAGTTTTACGAAAAAGAAATATTAGCGAGGATGGATTTTGGTCCGGTAATAGAAGTTTTGTTTTTCTTTTGCTTATTTCACTCGTTCTAACGCATCGTATCCCAGTTGTTTTTCTTGAAAAATGTGTATGTTCCAATTTACAGGTAAAAAATCTTTGTTGCAAAGATAGTGGTACATGGCGATTCCCTTTATGACAAGTTGTTATCTTGGTTGTTTATGTTTGAGTTTTACCTTATATTGTGAAGTAAAATCATATATAGGACATGTTAATCTGTTATTCTTTTTTGGATCTAGCTAGCAGTCATTACAGATGAATTATATCCAAAATTCCATTTCTTTTTATACCAGAATTGAGCGAGCTAGCTAGCTATCCAAGCTCATATATTTGAAATTTTTCCATACACACCACCGCTAACAGCGAATGATCAGACGACCAATAAGAATAACAGTGCCTGATCAGGTGACCGATCAAACAGACAAAAAAGAAAACAGCAAATGATCAGGCACTTGGCGTGGTCCATGGAAATGCCTAGTTTGGTTGTGTACCGAAATAACTCTTCAGACCAATAAGAAAAAAGAAAAACAAGATTGCAAAGCACGCTGCAGTAAACATTTGAAGCATAACCCATTGTTTACTCCACTTCGCTAGTTTCTTTGTGATATGTAAATATGTATTGGTAAATAGACAGTCAATTGCCAAAAGCAAAACTCCCCAAGGATTACCACAATCTCATTGAAGAAACATTACGCCAGAAATGACCCTTTTCGACAAGGCCAGGTCTGTCGTTAATAGTGATTATTAACAGACCCCTGCCCGTCGGACGGCCTGTCCCTTTTTAAGGTGTCAAAACCTTAATTTACATTGATCTAGTTTCAATAATTATCTATATTAAAGAACAAGCTTTGCCTGTCGATAATTTTTGACGGGCCTTGTTCGTCATTAATTTCAAATTTCCATTTTTAAATAAATATATTATTTATATTATTCACTAATTGCTTAAATTATAAATAAAAGTAATATGAAGAACTAAGAACATTTTAAACTTCAACATAACCTCACACATTGTAAAAGTTAATTGCCACAATCTCATTGAAGAAAACGTTGACAACACTTTAGTTAGGAAGACGAACAAAGATCGCCAAATCAGCCTAAATGGGTTCTGTTTGAATGGGCCCAGTCCTGAAACTGGTAGATGGAAATTCTTGAGAGAAAAACACAAAAAATCATTAATCAAAATAAGAAGATAAAATATTGTAAGTAGAGGCACACAACCTTAGGTATTTGAAGAAGAGAACCTCTATTAGGATTCAGATAGATGGAAAAATCAATAAAATATAAACAGCAGAGGTAACAAGATCCTAATTTCTGTTTTTTGAATTTCCCCCAAAAGTAAGTGAAGAAGCCTAATTTCAAAATACTTCAATCAGTATGTTTAAGTCGTTAAGTTGTCAATTGATTAATCTTCATATTAGCTCCTCGTGTACCGAAATATCCAGCGGTCAAGTCCAATTCTCAAATCCCAAATAATCAGCGTTTTCTAGGAATTAAATGACAATTATATCCATCTAAATCTTTGTCAAAATAAGTGAACGACTCTAGTTAATATTCCACGTCTGATTGGGGTCAAGGATTTTAATTGGGGGCCTCCACTAGAGGACTCACCCAATCTAATTTTGGTCACCCCTTATAAATTTTTTTTTTTAAATGGTTAAAATGCCCCTATATAATTAGTGATAATCTAATTAATTAGTGATAAATTTTACTTAATTAGAGTTTAAAATTATTTTTTTTTTCAATTTGTTTTTTCTTTTTTTTTTTTCCGCCCAGATTTGTATGAAAAATCGTCATGGTATTGAAGTATTTCAGTGACGACTCTAAACAGTCGTTAATGTTTCGACTGTCTCAGCGACGACTCTAAACAGTCGTTATTTCCTATAAAAGAGTCGTTGTCATTAATGGTGGAAATGTACGACAGTTTAGAGTCGTCATATACATAATCAATTCCTTGACGACCTTTTGAAAGAGTCGTTATTGTTTTTATTTTGTATATGACGACTCTAAACTGTCGTTATGGTTATTGAAGTGTAGTTACTGACAGTCGTTATTCTCTAAAAAGAGTCATTATCTTCGAAGAGTTATTAATGGCAGGAATGCACTAAAAGGTCGTAATAGTATTGAATACGACAATGACGACCATTAATAGTCGTTATTATCATTGAAGGGTCGTTAATTAGAGTCGTTATTTGAAAAAGAAAATTTTTTTATAAAGGGTAAAACGGTATTTTCATTATCGGTTTAATACTCCCCTGAAAATTTGGGGTGTAAGTGAAATGTCAAGGCCCCCGATTAAAATCTCTGGCCCCCACTCAAACTAGGTTAATATTCCTTAATTGGAGGATTTGGAGGATTTGTGGGACTAGTTACAAATAACAACAAAACTTGTTTTTGCTATTAATAACATGCACATTTTCATGATAAACTTCAGAGCTAGGAGGACCCTAATGGGTCCAACATCTATCCAAGTTGAGTCTCGTGCGCTACAGTTCAATGTGGCATTATTAATAACCGTTTTTTTTGGAGACCATGGTTTTTTTGGGGACCATGGTTCTATTTTTAGTAAGACATTTAAAAGTAAATCTAGGTTACTCCTTATCTAGATATTTATGATAATACCTAAATTACCCTCTGATTATTTTTGGTTAATGATTAGTTAGTGTTAATATTAGTTAGTGTGATTAGTGAAATGATTTTGAATAAAGATTTGAGATAAAAAAATCTGATTTTTTAAAAAAGAAGTAGAATTATTGAGAGAGAAAAGTTAGAGAAGATGAAGAACAAAAACATGGATAATAAAAAAAAATTGAGTTCACTAATCTAGACTATTCAAGTGATGATTCAATTGATGATAGCTTATCTGAATCTTCATCTCCTTCCTCTCCTAGAGTATATGTCAATCTTCACAATGATCCGGATATGGATTATTTCTTAGATGGTGAATGTATTCTTCCCCAAAGCCAATCTCAAGATGAAAACGATGGATTTTACCAACCACAACCGGAGGAATACTATTTGGGTACCCAGGTATGCTCTAAACTTAGATAATGTTGGTTGAATTGGTCCAAATTTTCAAAAAAAATGTGAATTTGTTAAGTAGATTTGGGCTTGTTCGGTTAGCTTGTGTGAAGAACATGTAACCGAACTCATCTGAAAGTGTAGTTCGGTTACTTTTTCTAAACACGCAGGTTACCGAACTCTCCAATAATGGAGGTTTTTTGAAGTTCGGTTGACATGTTACCGAACTTTTTAAATAGGATTATAGTGCTATGTTCGGTTTGGCCGAAATGTAACCGAACTTTAGGGTCTATGAGTTCGGTTAGTTCGCAACCAATAGCTAACCGAACTTACGTAAAATAATATTTCACATTAGTGTAAAAAGTTCGGTTGGTTCGTGATGTGATTTTGAAAGTTGTAGTAAAAAGTGGTAAGAAAGATGTCGTTCTCTCGAACTTGTGAAGGATTTTTAGACTTAAAATCAAAACAAAAATAGAGAACTCACTAAAAAAATTATAACAAAATCAGACAAAGTTGTTCTCAATATTAAAAGACACCGAGGCTAAGATTCCACTATTTTCCAAGTTCAAAGTGATTAAACCAATACTTATATTCTTGCAATTTTCTTGTTTAGTTTGATTCTAAAATATTGCAACAAGTAGATTTTCAAAAGTAATAATTGTAAATACCAAGTATGAAGCATCAAAAGTCTTAAAACTAAGCCTAGTCCATCAAAATAGATCACAATCACTCAAATAAAAATCATATTCAATAATAGTTCAAGGAAAATAATCATATAATGATTGCCAATAAAAAGATAAAATAGAATATACCACTTTTTGTTAGAAAAATAGCTTCATCTATCACCTCAGCAATGGGGTTTAGCTCCTCATATTAATCATGATCTCAAAATATTATTTTATGGTTCAAAAGTTGATTAAAAGGTTGAGACACAATAAAACAGATTTGCTTGCAACGTTGTAATGGCGTTACAAAGAAGTCATTACAAGGGATCATTCTGAGTAACCCGACTTATGCACTGTTGATTTGTCGCTGAATCTAAGACACCGAAAACGACTTTCTTTGATAGCCCTTTGTTCTTCGTGTTCTTCATCTACACCAGCATAACTCGATTCTCTGAAACTCTTGATTTTGTTCTCTGTGTTGTTTTAAACCTCCCCAAAGTTTGCGTAGCCTCTCTATTACTCATATCCACTCCTTATATAGCCAGCAGACCCTCACAAACCCGAGTTAATCTCTTCTATTCTTCGGTAGAAAGTTTCGAGAATAATTCTCTCTGTTTTGCTTCTCACACGTCTCCTGAGTTACCCAAACTTTCCAAACTCCTCTCAGGACCCAAAGAAGACCAGGTACATCGATATCCAACGCTACAGATTCTACAAAATCTCCAACAGATGCCCGAGTTTCTATCCTCCCCTGTTTTGTGTAAACTCGATCCATATCCCTTATTTTTCGATTCTGCAGCTCATACCTTCCCTGTTTGACCGAAACAGGGTAATCCCAATCCATAGACAACACTAATTCCGCTGTGAACTCGATCAAAATCTCGCCTGTGAGTTCCGCCCGCAAACCGAAACTTGAATTCAGCTTTTTCCCGCCAAAAGTTGTGAAGAAGAAAGGGTCACCCCCTATCCGGAGAGGGGGTGTGAATAGCATCTGCCTTGGGGGATGTCCTGGGGTGCCACTTATCCAAACTGTGGGTGCCAAATAACAATTCCTCCCGGTGCTTTAGATAACTTTTTGAGCCGATTTTTCCAAAAATGTGTATTGGCCAAATATACCTACACACACATAAAACACCATAATAAGTCCAAAAATGAGAACTATCAATATATAGAAGCGAGACAAATTAGACACAAAAATGTGTCTATCAAATACCCCCAAACTTATTATTTGCTAGTCCTCGAGCAAAAAGAAAACAAAAATAAAATCCTAACTCACTGTCGCAGGCATCGTCGATTGCATTTAGCGTATGCAATAAGCCTTTAAACCCCTAGGTGGCCCTAGTGGCCGAGTTATAGTCTCGGGAGGGTTTACCAGAGGTGTACCCACAAAACCTTTACTACAGTTAGCTATCTACGCAGAACCTTGGAAGGCACTAAAAAATCTCCTTGGTTGGCATACTTATTGACTACAGGAGGAAGTACCCCGATGAGAAATTCCAATTCTTTGTACACGAGTTTGCACTCAAGCATACTAAAATTCATATATAAGTCACGAGCTCTACTCGGATAGTCGCACTATGGACATCAATACCCGAGTCAAAACTAATCACATGGATAGATCAAGAAGATGGATATAGAGAAAAACATAGATGGTTTTGATGTTTACTAAGTGATCGATGTTTCCCATATCTCGTCTCGAAGGACTCCACCAAAACGAACCTATCCTAATGGGTCGAGATACTAGTCGACTAATACCAACACACCGGCATATACAAGGGAACCAAAGTGGTCGATAAACCTAACTCTAGGTCAACACAACCGGCATATACAAGGGTTCCGGTGGTCGACTTTATTGAATTTATTAGGTTGGTCAAATGGTCTGGTCTCATTTTTTTTTTTCTTTTTTTTTTCATCTCTTTTTTCACTTTTTTTTTCATCTTTTTTTTTTTTTGGTATCTCAATCACTCTAATTCACCATAGCATTGGTAACAACTTGATTCGTGGGCCCCACCTAATCACTTAGGGAAACATAGTTGAAAAACAAAATAAAAATAAAAACAGAAGGGAAAAGGACTCAACGAGATATGGTGAAACTATCATGTTATTTCTAACACCTGAACTCTGTGCTTTTATGAATAGACTCTTTAGATGTTGCCATCTAATCAGATTGGTTCCTCAACTCCTACAACCAAAATGCTTCCATCCACTTAGATTGGTTAGTGCCATCCTTAATAAGCATAAATTTCTAGGCTCTGGAGTTTATTTATTGTAATAAAAAGGTAAAAAAAGTTTCTACCCCACCCCCAAACTTAAATATAACATTGTCCTTAATGTTTCTAATTAAAGAACAGTACCAAAAATATAAGTAACATGAGGAAATAGTAAAGAGAGAAGTCGGAAAGATAGTACCTGAGTGAAGTATAACCAAAAACCTACAAAAATAATATACAACATACAAGATCGCCTCGATGGTCAATCAAGGTAAACAGGGTCCTCCATAGGGACCTCCTCAACATCACCTGTAGGAAAAGGATCTAAAAAGGGCTTCAATCGCTGACCGTTAACCTTTGAAGAACTACTACCATCTGGTGTCTCAATCTCAATAGCGCCATGAGGAAAAACAGTACGGACCACAAAAGGACCGGTCCACCGAGAGCGCGCAACTTCCTGGGGAATAGATGCAAACGAGTGTCATATAGAAGAACTTTTGGACTCGGAGAAAATGACTTTCGTAAAATATTCTTATCATGCACAAGTTTCATTTTGTTCTTATACTCCTTAGCACTATCGTATGCATCTCTACGAATCTCGTCCAACTCATTGAGCTGGAGCTTTCGTGAGCTCCGCCTTGTCAAGTGAAAAGTTTAAGTTCTTAATAGCCCAATAGGCTCTATGCTCTAACTCGACGGGAAGGTGACATGCCTTGCCAAACACTAAACGATAAGGTGACATTCCGCTGGGTGTCTTAAACGCGAAGACGGTAAGCCCATAAGGCATCGGTAAGCCTCGACGACCGTCTTTCCTATTATGATTAACTGTTTTCTCTAAAATACGCTTAATTTCCCCATTGGAGACCTCTACCTGACCACTAGTCTGTGGGTGATATGGGGTTGCTACTTTGTGGGTAATACCAA
This sequence comes from Papaver armeniacum, assembly GCA_023531295.1. Classification (NCBI taxonomy): domain Eukaryota; kingdom Viridiplantae; phylum Streptophyta; class Magnoliopsida; order Ranunculales; family Papaveraceae; genus Papaver; species Papaver armeniacum. Next base: position 116,599 of record JAJJWW010008171.1, read on the forward strand.
ATTGTTTCGTTAAAAGTGCAAACGGTCTATTACAAAAGTGTGAACCTCCATCACTAATTATAGCTCGCGGCGTACCAAAACGTGTAAGTATGTTCTCTTTCAAAAACTGGACTACGACCCTGTGGTCATTTTTTTTACACGGAACCGCCTCAACCCACTTAGACACATAGTCTAAAGCGACAAGTATGTAAAGATAACCTAAAGAATTAGGAAATGGATCCATAAAATCAATGCCCCACACATCAAAGACCTCAATCACTAAAATAGGGTTTAAAGGCATCATATTTCTACGGGAAATGGTTCCTAACCTCTGGCAACGCTCACAAGAAACACAATGACTATGGGAATCTTTAAACAACGAAGGCCAGTAAAAACCACACTGCAATATATTAGCAGAAGTATTCTTAGCACTAAAATGACCCCCACATGCATGTTCATGACAAAAGGAGATAATACTGGACTGGTCACTCTAAGGTATACATCTCCTAATAATCTGGTTTGGACAATACTTACAAAAAATAAGGATCGTCCCAAAAGAAATGCTTAACCTCGGATAAAAACCTAGAACGATCTTGCTTACCCCAATGTTGAGGCATTCGACCAGTAACAGATAATTCACTATATTCGCATACCAAGGTGATTGGGAACAGAGAACAATTGTTCATCAGAAAGCTATCCTTATAGGAAGGGAATCACTAGGGGAACTAACAACTAGCCTAGACAAGTGGTCTGCTACTACATTTTTGGCACCCTTTTTGTCTCTAATGTCCGGGACAGTAATTCTTCTAACAAAAGGATCCACCTAATCAATCTAGGTTTGGTATCCTTCTTAGACAAAAGGTATTTCAAAGCAAAGATGATCAGTATAGATTACGATCTTAGAACCTAATAGGTAGGATCTAAACTTATCCAAGGAAAACACGATGGCTAACAGTTCCTTCTCGGTAGTTGTATAGTTCATTTGGGCATCATTCAGAGTTTTGCTAGCATAGTAAATCACATGAAGTAATTTTTTTTCTCGTTGACCTAGCACAACACCTATAGCATAATCTGAAGCATCGCACATAATTTTAAAGGGTAGGTTCTAGTTAGGTGCCTGGACTATCGGAGCAGTAGTGAGTAAATTCTTAAGCTTCTCAAAAGCCTCTAAACAAGCATCATCAAAGACAAACTTAACATCTTTTGCAAGTAGATTGCAAAGAGGTCTAGAAATCAAGCTAAAATCCTTAATGAATCGACGGTAGAAAAACCTCGCATGCCCTAGGAATGACCTAATATATTTTACGGTTTTTGGGACCTGTAAAGTCTTAATAAGGTCAACTTTGGCTTTATCTACCTCTATACCCTTAGAAGAAACGATGTGCCCTAACACAATTCCTGATTTAACCATAAAATGGCATTTTTCCCAATTAAGCACTAAATTCTTTTCCTTACACCTAGTCAACACTAATGTCAAATGATGCAAGCACTCATCAAAAGATGAACCAAACACTGAAAAATCATCCATAAAGACCTCTAGAAACCGTTCTACCATATAGGGAAATATGCTCATCATACAACGCTGAAAAGTCGCAGGGGCATTACATAGCCCGAAAGGCATGCGTCTATACGCAAAGGTACCAAAGGGACAGGTAAAAGTGGTTTTCTCTTTGTCTTCTGGGGCAATAACGATCTGATTATAACCGGAGTAGCCATCTAAGAAGGAATAATGACTATGTCCAGCTAATCTCTCTAGCATTTGGTCAATAAAAGGAAGGGGAAAGTGATCCTTCCTTGTGAACTTGTTCAATTTCCTATAGTCGATACAGACACGCCATCTCGTGGTCACTCGGGTTGGGATTAACTCATTATTATCATTCTGGACTACAGTGATACCTGATTTCTTGGGGACAACCTGAACGGGGCTGACCCACTTACTGTCTGAAATTGGGTAGATAATACCCGCATCTAACAACTTAAGCACCTCCTTTCGAACTACCTCTTTCATGTTAGGGTTCAGTCGACGTTGCATCTCCCTAGAAGGTTTGGAGTCTTCTTCTAAATGAATCGATGCATACACACAGTAGGACTTATACCCTTAATGTCTGTTATAGTCCACCCTAAAGCTTCCTTATTGTCTTGAAGTACTTTTACTAGCCTACTTTCTTGATCACTATCCAAATCGGAAGCTATAATCACGGGTAAAGTCTCAGATGGGCCTAAAAACACATACTTTAGAGTGTCGGGTAGTGGTTTTAGGTCCAACTTAGGAGGCTCTTCTAAAGAAGGAATTAGGGTAGTCTCAGAAACTGGTAATGTTTCGAACCTAGATTTCCATCTATCAGTGTCTAACACAGGGCTAGAATCTAATAGAGCATTCACTTGTTCAATAGTGCTATTGTCATCAAAATCTAAACCAAAATGGGATAGACAGGTTTCTAATGGGTCCTTAGACAAAATGTTTGGTAATGACTCCTGAACTAAGGATTCTATCATGTTCACCTCTTCAACACATGTGTCATCTAGCTCATAAGGTAGCTTACTGACATTAAAAATGTTCATCTCCATAGTCATATTACCAAAAGACAAATTCATCACACCATTTCGATGAGTTAATGATCGCATTAGACGTAGCTAAAAACGGGCGACCTAATATCACGGTATTTGGTTCTCTCGGGTCGGGGACAGGTTGGGTATGTAGGACCACGAAATACACTGGATAAATAAACTTATCGACCTCAATAAGAACATCCTCAATAACACCTCGAGGAATTTTAACATACCTATCAACTAACTGCAATGTCATCTGAGTAGGTTTCATTTCACCAAGTCCTAGCTGTAAGTACACATGGTACGGCAGTAAGTTCACACTGGCTCCTAAGTCAAGTAAAGCTTTTTCTACCCGGTGTTTACCTATTGTACAAGCAATGGTAGGGGAACCTGGGGCTTTGTACTTTGGATTTGTGGTGTTCTGAATGATTGAACTTACGTGACTAGATAAAAAGGCTTTCTTATGGACGCTAAGTTTTCGCTTTCGCGTACACATATCCTTAAGGAACTTGGTATAAGCAGGAATTTGCCTAATTGCATATAATAAAGGAAGGTTTATGGTAACTTGCTTAAAAACCTCCAATATGTCATTAAAGTTTGATTCCTTCTTTGTTGGTACTAATAGTTGGGGAAACGGGGCTCTAGGCACGAGAATCGGACCTTTCGGGAACAAGTATTGACATCATCGAAATTTTATCATCCCTTGACTAGTGGTGTTCTGAGGGGTGAGATCCCGAGGGGTGAACTACGTATGTTCACTATCGGGCATGGTTACCCGATTGTCTACTACTCTACCACTCCTAAGGGTTCTAATAGCATTCAACTGATTCGATGTTTTCGCACCTACTTCATGAACTCCTCTAGGGTTGGGATTAGTCTGACTAGGGAACCTTCCGTTATCTCTCTCACTTAAGGTCTTATCTATTTGTCCCACTTGAAGTTCTAACTTAGCAAGGCTCTGAGCATTAGTTTGAAAGTTCTGCTTGGTTTCCTGTTGAAAACTAAGTTGGTTTTGTGCTAACATATCCTGAGTTTTTGCTAACATCTTAATAGAGTCCTCTAAGCTAGTCGTTTTATTTTCCGGGCTCGAAGAATTCTTAGTGTAACCAAACCCGGGGGAGCATTATAATTACTAAACCGACCTTGACTCGGCCCTTAGACCACGAAAAGTTCGGATGGTTTCTCCAACCAGGATTATAGGTTTCTGAATATGGGTCAAACTTTTAACGGTTATCAAATCTAGTGTTATTATAGAGAGCATTGGCTTGCTCTTCATTATTCTGGCCTTCCCAAAAAGGCTCCAATCTACCGCTAGTGTGACCCACTTCTAAAGATTCTAACCTTTTCGCTATAGCAGCAATTTTGGCATCTGATTCATAGCCTCCTTCTACCCTATTAACGTTTCCTCTGCTTAGAAGAATTGTTTTCTGGGGTTCCCTATTATTTTCCCATTGTTGGGTCTTTTCGGCGATTTCATGCAAATATGTCATCGCCTCATCAATCGTTTTTTTTAAAACCCACTTGTACACATAGATTCTACTGTGGTTATAGTGGAATAATCTAAACCCTCATAAAGGATCCGAACTAACCTAACCTTTTCGAGACCATGATGAGGACATTGGGCTAACAATTCATTGAACCTTTCCAAATACCTATACAAAGACTCTCCCTCCTGTTGAGAAAACGTGCAAATTTGCGTCCTAATAGACGATGTTTTGTGCCTAGGGAAAACTTGTTCAAAAAGGCAGATGTAAGTTGTTCATATGTTTCTATTGAACCGAAGCCAAACTATATAGCCACGATTTGGCTTTATCTTTCAAGGAAAAAGGGAATAACCTGAGTTTCAAAGCATCATCATCAAGGTTTCTAATTTTCAAGGTACTACAAATTTCCTCAAAGTCCCTAACATGAAAATAGGGGTTTTCATTTTCTTTCCCTAAGAAGATTGGGAGCATTTGTAAGGTCCCAGGTTTAAGTTCATAAGTTGCTTCCGTTTACTAACCTGATACACGAGGGATGAGTAGCCCTAGTCGGGTTCAACAAGGCTTTTAAAGTTGCCATTTCTGGCACTATCGGAATATTAGGGATTGTCTCCCCAAATGGACGTTCAAAAACGGACTCTTCAAAAATTGGACTTTCTAAATTGAGGTAATCGAGACGCTTAGAACTACTAGGTTTCTCTTTAACAAATCTACCTAGGGCGTCTGTTTTACGTTGTGCATACAAAAGAATTAGGAAGGGATTCTATGTAATCACAAATCAAGGCCGACTCAACCAAATCAAACCTATTGATTTCTAGCAAACAAAAAGCATGACGGCTCCACTTAGATTGTTTCTAGACCAGCTTCTAATCCTTCGAAAGGGAATTCGTTACAATTTAAGCAAACCCCTCTGGAATCAATCCGAGTCAAAGTAAGTTGAATAGAGGTGAGGGAAGCTCGGTGGAACTTTGATACCCAAGGCCTCACCAGAATTACAATGCGGCGCAGTCACGCATTCAACTCACAGAAAACCTTCATGAACTTCGAAGTGTGCTTAAAAGAGTAACCAATATTTTTCGAATGTCTTTCCTATTAAGCTCGTTACCCTATCGGTCTTGTTCTAGTCAAAATTTTAAGGCTTAGGTTCGCGTAGGTTACGTGTTCCTAAGGCGGGCAAGAAGAGAACGGTGATGAAATCCGAACCCTTATCTTGTATGGCCAGGCCTTGCCCTTTACTAGAAAAATAAATGTTTGTATTCAGTCCTCAACATATAAGCATACGAAGGAGTCCAGTAACTCGCTGACAGGGGATTCGCGAGTGTTCAGAATCTTACCTCCCGTTCCATAGGGGGATGAATCGGTTGTAGTCGACTCGGGCCACTGACTCCTATGTCAGTGTACGAACCCAAGGTGCAGAGACAATATCGTAATTGTCCTCCTTCTCTGCAAACAGTTTATATTTAAAGTACCCTTCCGTAGGGTAAAAATAAAAAATAATGTCCAAAGTCCGAAAGTCCAAAGTCCAAAAAAGAAAAGAAAAAAAAATTACAAAAATAATAAACCCTAATACAATTTTTTTTCTTTTTTTCTAAAAATAAACAAAACCTAAAAACAAAATATCTAAAATAAAATCGTCTTCCTTCTGTTCTTTTCGCTTTAATCTTTCGCTCCAAGTCTTTACGAAATCACCAGACTCCTTGGCTCAATTTTCTTTATGATCCAGAACCTGTAGACAAAAGATAAATACCCAAAAACGTAAGAAGGAACAAAAATAATAAAAAACTAAAAAAGAAAAACAAATCTAAAACCCTAAAAACAAGTCCGCGTCGGCGGAACCAAAAGTTGATGTGATTTTGAAAGTTGTAGTAAAAAGTGGTAAGAAAGATGTCGTTCTCTCGAACTTGTGAAGGATTTTTAGACTTAAAATCAAAACAAAAATAGAGAACTCACTAAAAAAATTATAACAAAATCAGACAAAGTTGTTCTCAATATTAAAAGACACCGAGGCTAAGATTCCACTATTTTCCAAGTTCAAAGTGATTAAACCAATACTTATATTCTTGCAATTTTCTTGTTTAGTTTGATTCTAAAATATTGCAACAAGTAGATTTTCAAAAGTAATAATTGTAAATACCAAGTATGAAGCATCAAAAGTCTTAAAACTAAGCATAGTCCATCAAAATAGATCACAATCACTCAAATAAAAATCATATTCAATAATAGTTCAAGGCAAATAATCATATAATGATTGCCAATAAAAAGATAAAATAGAATATACCACTTTTTGTTGGAAAAATAGCTTCCTCTATCACCTCAGCAATGGGGTTTAGCTCCTCATATTAATCATGATCTCAAAATATTATTTTATGGTTCAAAAGTTGATTAAAAGGTTGAGACAACAAAAAAGATCGCTTGCAACGCTGTAATGGCGTTACAAAGAAGTCGTTACAAGGGACCGTTGAGTAACCCGACTTATGCTTCGTTGATTTGTTATTTGAATCTAAGACACCGAAAACGACTGTCTTTGATAGCCCTTTGTTCTTCGTGTTCTTCATCTACACCAGCATAACTCGATTCTCTGAAACTCTTGATTTTGTTCTCTGTGTTGTTCTAAACCTCCCCAAAGTTTGCGTAGCCTCTCTATTACTCATATCAACTCCTTATATAGCCAACAGACCCTCACAAACCCGAGTTAATCTCTTTTATTCTTCGGTAGAAAGTTCCGAGAATAATTCTCTCTGTTTTGATTCTCACACGTCTCCTAAGTTACCCAAAATTTCCAAACTCCTCTCAGGACTCAAAGAAGACCAGGTACATCGATATCCAACGCTACAGATTCTACAAAATCTCCAACAGATGCCCGAGTTTCTATCCTCCCCTGTTTTGTGTAAACTCGATCCATATCCCTTATTTTTCGATTCTGCAGCTCATACCTTCCCTGTTTGACCGAAACAGGGTAATCCCAATCCATAGACAACACTAATTCCGCTGTGAACTCGATCAAAATCTCGCATGTGAGTTCCGCCGCAAAACTGAAACTTGAATTCAGCTTTTTCCCGCCAAAAGTTGTGAAGAAGAAAGGGTCACCCCCTATCCAGAGAGGGGGTGCGAATAGCATCTGCCTTGGGGGATGTCCTGGGGTGCCACTTATCCAAACTGTGGGTGCCAAATAACAATTCCTCCGGGTGCTTTAAATAACTTTTTGAGCCGATTTTTTCAAAAATGTTTATTGGCCAAATATACCTACACACACATAAAACACCATAATAAGTCCAAAAATGAGAACTATCAATATATAGAAGCGAGACAAATTAGACACAAAAATGTGTCTATCAAATACCCCAAACTTATTATTTGCTAGTCCTCGAGCAAAAAGAAAACAAAAATAAAATCCTAACTCACTGTCGCAGGCATCGTCGATTGCATTTAGCGTATGCAATAAGCCTTTAAACCCCTAGGTGGCCCTAGTGGCCGAGTTATAGTCTCGGGAGGTTTTACCAGAGGTGTACCCACAAAACCTTTACTACATTTAGCTATCTACGCAGAACCTTGGAAGGCACTAAAAAATCTCCTTGGTTGGCATACTTATTGACTACAGGAGGAAGTACCCCGATGAGAAATTCCAATTGCTGTACACGAGTTTGCACTCAAGCATACTAAAATTCATATATAAGTCACAGAGCTCTACTCAGATAGTCGCACTATGGACATCAATACCCGGAGTCAAAACTAATCACATGGATAGATCAAGAAGATGGATATAGAGAAAAACATAGATGGTTTTGATGTTTACTAAGTGATCGATGTTTCCCATATCGTCTCCAAGGACTCCGCCAAAACGAACCTATCCTAATGGACCGAGATACTAGTCGACTAATACCAACACACCGGCATATACAAGGGAACCAGTGGTCGATAAACCTAACTCTAGGTCAACACAACTGGCATATACAAGGGTTCCAGTGGTCGACTTTATTGAATTTATTCCGGTTGGTCAAATGGTCTGGTCTCATTTTTTTTTTCTTTTTTTTTTCATCTCTTTTTTCACTTTTTTTTTTCATCTTTTTTTTTTTTTTTTTTTGGTATCTCAATCACTCTAATTCACCATAGCATTGGTAACAACTTGATTCGTGGGCCCCACCTAATCACTTAGGGAAACATAGTTGAAAAACAAAATAAAAATAAAAACAGAAGTGAAAAGGACTCAACGAGATATGGTGAAACTATCATGTTATTTCTAACACCTGAACTCTGTGCTTTTATGAATAGACTCTTTAGATGTTGCCATCTAATCAGATTGGTTCCTCAACTCCTACAACCAAAATGCTTCCATCCACTTATATTGGTTAGTGCCATCCTTAATAAGCATAAATTTCTAGGCTCTGGAGTTTATTTATTGTAACAAAAAGGTAACAAAAGTTTCTACCCCACCCCCAAACTTAAATCTAACATTGTCCTTAATGTTTCTAATTAAAGAACAAGACTACCAAAAATATAAGTAAATGAGAGGAAATAGTAAAGAGAGAAGTCGGAAAGATAGTACTAAACTACTGGGTGAAGTATAACCAAAAACCTACAAAAATAATATACAACATACAAGATCGCCTCGATGGTCAATCAAGGTAAACAGGGTCCTCCATAGGGACCTCCTCAACATCACCTGTAGGAAAAGGATCTAAAAAGGGCTTCAATCGCTGACCGTTAACCTTTGAAGAACTACTACCATCCGGTGTCTCAATCTCAATAGCGTCATGAGGAAAAACAAGACGGACCACAAAAGGACCGGTCCACCGAGAGCGCAACTTCCTGGGAATAGATGCAAACGAGTGTCATACGGAAGAACTTTTTGACCTGGAGAAAATGACTTTCGTAAAATATTCTTATCATGCACAAGTTTCATTTTGTTCTTATACTCCTTAGCACTATCGTATGCATCTCTACGAATCTCTTCCAACTCATTGAGCTGGAGATTTCTGTGAGCTCCTGCCTTGTCAAGTGAAAAGTTTAAGTTCTTAATAGCCCAATAGGCTCTATGCTCTAACTCGACAGGAAGGTGACATGCCTTGCCAAACACTAAACGATAAGGTGACATTCCGATGGGTGTCTTAAACGCAGTACGGTAAGCCCATAAGGCATCAGTAAGCCTCGACGACCAGCCTTTCCTATTATGATTAACTGTTTTCTCTAAAATACGCTTAATTCCCCCATTGGAGACCTCTACCTGACCACTAGTCTGTGGGTGATATGGGGTTGCTACTTTGTGGGTAATACCATATTGTTTCATTAAAAGTTCAAACGGTCTATTACAAAAGTGTGAACCTCCATCACTAATTATAGCTCGCGGCGTACCAAAACGTGTAAGTATGTTCTCTTTCAAAAATCGGACTACGACCCTGTGGTCATTTGTTTTACACGGAACCGCCTCAACCCACTTAGACACATAGTCTACAGCGACAAGTATGTAAAGATAACCTAAAGAATTAGGAAATGGATCCATAAAATCAATGCCCCACACATCAAAGACCTCAATCACTAAAATAGGGTTTAAAGGCATCATATTTCTACGGGAAATGGTTCCTAACCTCTGGCAACGCTCACAAGAAAGACAATGACTATGGGAGTCTTTAAACAACGAAGGCCAGTAAAAACCACACTGCAATATCTTAGCAGCAGTATTCTTAGCACCAAAATGACCCCCACATGCATGTTCATGACAAAAGGAGATAATACTGGACTGGTCACTCTAAGGTATACATCTCCTAATAATCTGGTTTGGACAATACTTACAAAAAATAAGGATCGTCCCAAAAGAAATGCTTAACCTCGGATAAAAACCTAGAACGATCTTGCTTACCCCAATGTTGAGGCATTCGACCAGTAACAAGATAATTCACTATATTCGCATACCAAGGTGATTGGGAAACAGAGAACAATTGTTCATCAGGAAAGCTATCCTTATAGGAAGGGAATCACTAGGGGAACTAACAACTAGCCTAGACAAGTGGTCTGCTACTACATTTTTGGCACCCTTTTTGTCTCTAATGTCTGGACAGAATTCTTGTAACAAAAGGATCCACCTAATCAATCTAGGTTTGGTATCCTTCTTAGACAAAAGGTATTTCAAAGAAAGCATGATCAAGATAGATTACGATCTTAGAACCTAATAGGTAGGATCTAAACTTATCCAAGGAAAACACGATGGCTAACAGTTCCTTCTCGGTAGTTGTATAGTTCATTTGGGCATCATTCAGAGTTTTGCTAGCATAGTAAATCACATGAAGTAATTTTTTTTCTCGTTGACCTAGCACAACACCTATAGCATAATCTGAAGCATCGCACATAATTTCAAAGGGTAGTTTCCAGTTAGGTGCCTGGACTATCGGAGCAGTAGTGAGTAAATTCTTAAGCTTCTCAAAAGCCTCTAAACAAGCATCATCAAAGACAAACTTAACATCTTTTGCAAGTAGATTGCAAAGAGGTCTAGAAATCAAGCTAAAATCCTTAATGAATCGACGGTAAAAACCTTCATGCCCTAGGAATGACCTAATATCTTTTACGGTTTTTGGGACCTGTAAAGTCTTAATAAGGTCAACTTTGGCTTTATCTACCTCTATACCCTTAGAAGAAACGATGTGCCCTAACACAATTCCCCGATTTAACCATAAAATGCCATTTTTCCCAATTAAGCACTAAATTCTTTTCCTTACACCTAGTCAACACTAATGTCAAATGATGCAAGCACTCATCAAAAGATGAACCAAACACCGAAAAATCATCCATAAAGACCTCTAGAAACCGTTCTACCATATAGGGAAATATGCTCATCATACAACGCTGAAAAATCGCAGGGGCATTACATAGCCCGAAAGGCATGCGTCTATACGCAAAGGTACCAAAGGGACAGGTAAAATTGGTTTTCTCTTTGTCTTCTGGGGCAATAACGATCTGATTATAACCGGAGTACCCATCTAAGAAGCAATAATGACTATGTCCAGCTAATCTCTCTAGCATTTGGTCAATAAAAGGAAGGGGAAAGTGATCCTTCCTTGTGACCTTGTTCAATTTCCTATAGTCGATACAGACACGCCATCTCGTGGTCACTCGGGTTGGGATTAACTCATTATTATCATTCTGGACTATAGTGATACTCGATTTCTTGGGGACAACCTGAACGGGGCTGACCCACTTACTGTTTGAAATTGGGTAGATAATACCCGCATCTAACAACTTAAGCACCTCCTTTCGAACTACCTCTTTCATGTTAGGGTTCAGTCGACGTTGCATCTCCCTAGAAGGTTTGGAGTCTTCTTCTAAATGAATCTGATGCATACACACAGTAGGACTTATACCCTTAATGTCTGCTATAGTCCACCCTAAAGCTTCCTTATTGTCTTGAAGTACTTTTACTAGCCTACTTTCTTGATCACTATCCAAATCGGAAGCTATAATCACAGGTAAAGTCTCAGATGGGCCTAAAAACACATACTTTAGAGTGTCGGGTAGTGGTTTTAGGTCCAACTTAGGAGGCTCTTCTAAAGAAGGAATTAGGGTAGTCTCAGAAACTGGTAATGTTTCGAACCTAGCTTTCCATCTATCAGTGTCTAACACAGGGGTAGAATCTAATAGAGCATTCACTTGTTCAATAGTGTTATTGTCATCAAAATCTAAACCAAAATGGGATAGACAGGTTTCTAATGGGTCCTTAGACAAAATGTTTGGTAATGACTCCTGAACTAAGGCTTCTATCATGTTCACCTCTTCAACACATGTGTCATCTAGCTCATAAGGTAGCTTACTGACATTAAAAATGTTCATCTCCATAGTCATATTACCAAAAGACAAATTCATCACACCATTTCGACAGTTAATGATCGCATTAGACGTAGCTAAAAACGGGCGACCTAATATCACAGGTATTTGGTTCTCTGGGTCGGGGACAGGTTGGGTATCTAGGACCACGAAATCCACTGGATAAATAAACTTATCGACCTCAATAAGAACATCCTCAATAACACCTCGAGGAATTTTAACAGACCTATCAACTAACTGCAATGTCATCTGAGTAGGTTTCATTTCACCAAGTCCTAGCTGTAAGTACACATGGTACGGCAGGAAGTTCACACTGGCTCCTAAGTCAAGTAAAGCTTTTTTTACCCGGTGTTTACCTATTGTACAAGCAATGGTAGGGGAACCTGGGTCTTTGTACTTTGGATTTGTGGTGTTCTGAATGATTGAACTTACGTGACTAGCTAAAAAGGCTTTCTTATGGACGCTAAGTTTTCGCTTTCGCGTACACATATCCTTAGGAACTTGGTATAAGCAGGAATTTGCCTAATTGCATCTAATAAAGGAAGGTTTATGGTAACTTGCTTAAAAACCTCCAATATGTCATTAAAGTTCGATTCCTTCTTTGTTGGTACTAATAGTTGGGGAAACGGGGCTCTAGGCACAGAATCAGACCTCTCAGGAACAGTATTGACATCATCAGAAATTTTATCAGTCCCTTCAGCTAGTGGTGTTCCTGAGGGGTGAGATCCTGAGGGGTGAACTACAGTATGTTCACTATCGGGCATGGTTACCTGATTGTCTACTACTCTACCACTCCTAAGGGTTCTAATAGCATTCAACTGATTCGATGTTTTCGCACCTACTTCATGAACTCCTCTAGGGTTGGGATTAGTCTGACTAGGGAACCTTCCATTATCTATCTCACTTAAGGTCTTAGCTATTTGTCCCACTTGAAGTTCTAACTTAGCAAGGCTCTGAGCATTAGTTTGAAAGTTCTGCTTGGTTTCCTGTTGAAAACTAAGTTGGTTTTGTGCTAACATATCCTGAGTTTTTGCTAACATCTTAATAGAGTCCTCTAAGCTAGTCGTTTTATTTTCTGGGCCTGAAGAATTCTTAGTGTAACCAAATCCTGGGGAGCATTAGAATTACTAAACTGACCTTGACTCTGGCCCTTAGACCACGAAAAGTTCGGATGGTTTCTCCAACCAGGATTATAGGTTTCTGAATATGGGTCAAACTTTTGACGGTTATCAAATCTAGTGTTATTATAGAGAGCATTGGCTTGCTCTTCATTATTCTAGCCTTCCCAAAAAGGCTCCAATCTACCGCTAGTGTGACCCACTTCTAAAGCTTCTAACCTTTTCGCTATAGCAGCAATTTTGGCATCTGATTCATAGCCTCCTTCTACCCTATTAACATTTCCTCTGCTTAGAAGAATTGTTTTCTGGGGTTCCCTATTATTTTCCAATTGTTGGGTCTTTTCGGAGATTTCATGCAAATATGTCATCGCCTCATCAACTGTTTGTTTTTAAAACCCACTTGTACACATAGATTCTACTGTGGTTATAGTGGAATAATCTAAACCCTCATAAAGGATCTGAACTAACCTAACCTTTTCGAGACCATGATGAGGACATTGGGCTAACAATTCATTGAACCTTTCCAAATACCTATACAAAGACTCTCCCTCCCGTTGAGAAAACGTGCAGATTTGCGTCCTAATAGACGATGTTTTGTGCCTAGGGAAAAACTTGTTCAAAAAGGCAGATGTAAGTTGTTCATATGTTTCTATTGAACCAGAAGCCAAACTATATAGCCACGATTTGGCTTTATCTTTCAAGGAAAAAGGGAATAACCTGAGTTTCAAAGCATCATCATCAAGGTTTCTAATTTTCAAGGTACTACAAATTTCCTCAAAGTCCCTAACATGAAAATAGGGGTTTTCATTTTCTTTCCCTAAGAAGATTGGGAGCAAATTGTAAGGTCCCAGTGTTTAAGTTCATAAGTTGCTTCCGTTTCGCCTAACCCGATACACGAGGGACGAGTAGCCCTAGTCGGGTTCAACAAGGCTTTTAAAGTTGCCATTTCGGCACTATCGAATATTATGGATTGTCTCCCCCAACGGACGTTCAAAAACGGACTCTTCAAAAATTGGACTTTCTAAATTGAGGTAATCGAGACGCTTAGAACTACTAGGTTTCTCTTTAACAAATCTACCTAGGGCGTCTGTTTTACGTTCAGGCATACAAAAGAATTAGGAGAAGGGATTCTATGCAATCACAAATCAAGGCCGACTCAACCAAATCAAACCTATTGATTTCTAGCAAACAAAAAGCATGACGGCTCCACTTAGATTGTTTCTAGACCAGCTTCTAATCCTTCGAAAGGGAATTCGTTACAATTTAAGCAAACCCCTCTCGGAATCAATCCGAGTCAAAGTAAGTTGAATAGAGGTGAGGGAAGCTCGGTGGAGCTTTGATACCCAAGGCCTCACCAGAATTACAATGCGGCGCAGTCACGCATTCAACTCACAGAAAACCTTCATGAACTTCGAAGTGTGCTTAAAAGAGTAACCAATATTTTTCGAATGACTTTCCTATTAAGCTCGTTACCCTATCGGTCTTGTTCTAGTCAAAATTTTAAGGCTTAGGTTCGCGTAGGTTACGTGTTCCTAAGGCGGGCAAGAAGAGAACGGTGATGAAATCCGAACCCTTATCTTGTATGGCCAGGCCTTGCCCTTTACTAGAAAAATAAATGTCCGTATTCAGTCCTCAACATATAAGCATACGAAGGAGTCCAGTAACTCGCTGACAGGGGATTCGCGAGTGTTCAGAATCTTACCTCCCGTTCCATACGGGGGATGAATCGGTTGTAGTCGACTCGGGCCACTGACTCCTATGTCAGTGTACGAACCCAAGGTGCAGAGACAATATCGTAATTGTCCTCCTTCTCTGCAAACAGTTTATATTTAAAGTACCCTTCCGTAGGGTAAAAATAAAAAATAATGTCCAAAGTCCGAAAGTCCAAAGTCCAAAAAAGAAAAGAAAAAAAAAATTACAAAAATAATAAACCCTAATACAATTTTTTTTCTTTTTTTCTAAAAATAAACAAACCCTAAAAACAAAATATCTAAAATAAAATCGTCTTCCTTCTGTTCTTTTCGCTTTAATCTTTCGCTCCAAGTCTTTACGAAATCACCAGACTCCTTGGCTCAATTTTATTTATGATCCAGAACCTGTAGACAAAAGATAAATACCCAAAAACGTAAAAAAGAACAAAAATAATAAAAAAATTAAAAAAGAAAAAGAAAAAGAAATCTAAAACCCTAAAAACAAGTCCGCGTCGGCGGAACCAAAAGTTGATGTGATTTTGAAAGTTGTAGTAAAAAGTGGTAAGAAAGATGTCGTTCTCTCGAACTTGTGAAGGATTTTTAGACTTAAAATCAAAACAAAAATAGAGAACTCACTAAAAAAATTATATCAAAATCAGACAAAGTTGTTCTCAATATTAAAAGACACTGAGGCTAAGATTCTACTATTTTCCAAGTTCAAAGTGATTAAACCAATACTTATATTTTTGCAATTTTCTTGTTTAGTTTGATTCTAAAATATTGCAACAAGTAGATTTTCAAAAGTAATAATTGTAAATACCAAGTATGAAGCATCAAAAGTCTTAAAACTAAGCATACTCCATCAAAATAGATCACAATCACTCAATTAAAAATCATATTCAATAATAGTTCAAGGCAAATAATCATATAATGATTGCCAATAAAAAGATAAAATAGAATATACCACTTTTTGTTGGAAAATAGCTCCCTCTATCACCTCAGCAATGAGGTTTAGCTCCTCATATTAATCATGATCTCAAAATATTATTTTATGGTTCAAAAGTTGATTAAAAGATTGAGACACAATAAAACAGACTGCTTGCAACGCTGTAATGGCGTTACAAAGAAGCTGTTACAAGGGACTGTTACAGAACCCGACTTATGCACTGTTGATTTGTCGCTGAATCTAAGACACCGAAAACGACTGTCTTTGATAGCCCTTTGTTCTTCGTGTTCTTCATCTACACCAGCAGAACTCGATTCTCTGAAACTCTTGATTTTGTTCTCTGTGTTGTTCTAAACCTCCCCAAAGTTTGCGTAGCCTCTCTATTACTCATATCAACTCCTTATATAGCCAACAGACCCTCACAAACCCGAGTTAATCTCTTCGATTCTTCGGTAGAAAGTTCCGAGAATAATTCTCTCTGTTTTGCTTCTCACACGTCTCCTGAGTTACCCAAACTTTCCAAAATCCTCTCAGGACTCAAAGAAGACCAGGTACATCGATATCCAACGCTATCATTCTACAAAATCTCCAACAAAGATGCCCGAGTTTCTATCCTCCCTGTTTTGTGTAAACTAGATCCATATCCCTTATTTTTCGATAATCCCAATCCATAGACAACACTAGAACTCGATCAAAAAATCCATGTGAGTTATAGTCTCGAAAATTGTGAAGGAGGGTTTATCCAGAGGTGTAACCACAAAACCTTTACTAGTGGTCCGAATTTAAATAACTTTTGAGCCGATTTTTCCAAAAATGTTTAGCCTATCACATAAAACACCATAATAAGTCCAAAAATGAGAACTATCAATATAAAGAAGAGACAAATTAGACACAAAAAATCAAATCAAACTTATTATTTGGTCCTGGCAAAAAAAAATAAAATAAAATCCTAACATACTTATTGACATTTAGCGTATGGAGGAAGTAAACCCCTAGGTGGATGAGAAAGGTTTTCCAAGGTGTACCCACAAAACCTTTACACAGTTTGCACTCGTAACCTTGGAATACTAAAAAATTCATATATATAAGTCACGAGCTCTACACGAGTTTGCACTCAAGTCATACTAAAATTCATATATGGACATCAATACACTATGGGAGTCAAAACTAATCACATGGATAGATCAAGAAGATGGATATAGAGAAAAACATAGATGGTTTTGATGTTTACTAAGTGATCGATGTTTCCCATATCTGTCTGAAGGACTCCGCCAAAACGAACCTATCCTAATGGACTGAGATACTAGTCTGACTAATACCAACACACTGGCATATACAAGGGAACCAGTGGTCGATAAACCTAACTCTAGGTCAACACAACTAGCATATACAAGGGTTCTAGTGGTCGACTTTATTGAATTTATTCCGGTTGGTCAAATGGTCTGGTCTCATTTTCTCTTTTCTTTTTCTTTTTTTTTTCTTTTTCTTTTTCTTTTTCACTTTTTTTTTCAACTTTTTTTTTTTTTTTTTTTTTGGTATCTCAATCACTCTAATTCACCCTAGCATTGGTAACAATTTGATTCGTGTGCCCCACCTAATCACTTAGAGAAACATAGTTGAAAAACAAAATAAAAATAAAAACAGAAGTGAAAAGGACTCAACGAGATATGGTGAAACTATCATGTTATTTCTAACACACCCGAACTCGTGCTTTTATGAATAGACTCTTTAGATGTTGCCATCTAATCAGATTGGTTCCTCAACTCCTACAACCAAAATGCTTCCATCCACTTAGATTGGTTAGTGCCATCCTTAATAAGCATAAATTTCTAGGCTCTGGAGTTTATTTATTGTAACAAAAAGGTAACAAAAGTTTCTACCCCACCCCCAAACTTAAATCTAACATTGTCCTCAATGTTTCTAATTAAAGAAACAGGCTAAGATTACCAAAAAATATAAGTAACATGAGGAAATAGTAAAGAGAGAAGTCGGAAAGATAGTACCTGGGTGAAGTATAACCAAAAACCTACAAAAATAATATACAACATACAAGATCGCCTCGATGGTCAATCAAGGCAAACAGGGTCCTCCATAGGGACCTCCTCAACATCACCTGTAGGAAAAGGATCTAAAAAGGGCTTCAATCGCTGACCGTTAAACTTTGAAGAACTACTACCATCTGGTGTCTCAATCTCAACAGCGCCATGAGGAAAAACAGTACGGACCACAAAAGGACCGGTCCACCGAGAGCGCAACTTCCCGGGGAATAGATGCAAACGAGTGTCATACGTAAGAACTTTTTGACTGGAGAAAATGACTTTCGTAAAATATTCTTATCATGCACAAGTTTCATTTTGTTCTTATACTCCTTAGCACTATCGTATGCATCTCTACGAATCTCGTCCAACTCATTGAGATGGAGATTTCGTGAGCTCCCGCCTTGTCAAGTGAAAAGTTTAAGTTCTTAATAGCCCAATAGGCTCTATGCTCTAACTCGACAGAAGGTGACATGCCTTGCCAAACACTAAACGATAAGGTGACATTCCGATGGGTGTCTTAAACGCAAAGATACGGTAAGCCCATAAGGCATCGGTAAGCCTCGACGACCGCCTTTCCTATTATGATTAACTGTTTTCTCTAAAATACGCTTAATTTCCCTATTGGAGACCTCTACCCGACCACTAGTCTCTGTGGGTGATATGGGGTTGCTACTTTGTGGGTAATACCATATTGTTTCATTAAAAGTGCAAACGGTCTATTACAAAAGTGTGAACCTCCATCACTAATTATAGCTCGCGGCGTACCAAAACGTATAAGTATGTTCTATTTCAAAAACTGGACTACGACCCTGTGGTCATTTGTTTTACACGGAACCGCCTCAACCCACTTAGACGCATAGTCTACAGCGACAAGTATGTAAAGATAACCTAAAGAATTAGGAAATGGACCCATAAAATCAATGCCCCACACATCAAAGACCTCAATCACTAAAATAAGGTTTAAACGCATCATATTTCTACGGGAAATGGTTCCTAACCTCTGGAAACGCTCACAACAAACACAATGACTATGGGAGTCTTTAAACAACGAAGGCCAGTAAAAACCACACTGCAATATCTTAGCAGCAGTCTTCTTAGCACTAAAATGACCCCCACATGCATGTTCATGACAAAAGGAGATAATACTGGACTGGTCACTCTAAGGTATACATCTCCTAATAATATGGTCTGGACAATACTTAAAAAGATAAGGATCGTCCCAAAAGAAATGCTTAACCTCGGCTAAAAACCTAGAACGATCTTGCTTACCCCAATGTTGAGGCATTCGACCAGTAACAAGATAATTCACTATATTCGCATACCAAGGTGTTTGGGAAACAGAGAACAATTGTTCATCAGGAAAGCTATCCCTTATAGGAAGGGAATCACTAGGGGAACTAACAACTAGCCTAGACAAGTGGTCTGCTACTACATTTTTGGCACCCTTTTTGTCTCTAATGTCTGGACAGAATTCTTGTAACAAAAGGATCCACCTAATCAATCTAGGTTTGGTATCCTTCTTAGACAAAAGGTATTTCAAAGCAGCATGATCAGTATAGATTACGATCTTAGAACCTAATAGGTAGGATCTAAACTTATCCAAGGAAAACACGATGGCTAACAGTTCCCTCTCGGTAGTTGTATAGTTGATTTGGGCATCATTCAGAGTTTTTCTAGCATAGTAAATCACATGAAGTAATTTGTTTTCTCGTTGACCTAGCACAACACCTATAGCATAATCTGAAGCATCGCACATAATTTCAAAGGGTAGGTTCCAGTTAGGTGCCTGGACTATCGGAGTAGTAGTGAGTAAATTCTTAAGCTTCACAAAATCCTCTAAACAAGCATCATCAAAGACAAACTTAACATCTTTTGCAAGTAAATTGCAAAGAGGTCTAGAAATCAAGCTAAAATCCTTAATGAATCGACGGTAAAAACCCGCATGCCCTAGGAATGACCTAATATCTTTTACGGTTTTTGGGACCTGTAAAGTCTTAATAAGGTCAACTTTGGCTTTATCTACCTCTATACCCTTAGAAGAAACGATGTGCCCTAACACAATTCCTGATTTAACCATAAAATGGCATTTTTCCCAATTAAGCACTAAATTCTTTTCCTTACACCTAGTCAACACTAATGTCAAATGATGCAAGCACTCATCAAAAGATGAACCAAACACTGAAAAATCATCCATAAAGACCTCTAGAAACCGTTCTACCATATCGGGAAATATGCTCATCATACAACGCTGAAAAGTCGATGGGGCATTACATAGCCCGAAAGGCATGCGTCTATACGCAAAGGTACCAAAGGGACAGGTAAAAGTGGTTTTATCTTGGTCTTCTGGGGCAATAACGATCTGATTATAACCGGAGTAGCCATCTAAGAAGCAATAATGACTATGTCCAGCTAATCTCTCTAGCATTTGGTCAATAAAAGGAAGGGGAAAGTGATCCTTCCTTGTGACCTTGTTCAATTTCCTATAGTCGATACATACACGCCATCTCGTGGTTACTCGGGTTGGGATTAACTCATTATTATCATTCTGGACTACAGTGATACCTGATTTCTTGGGGACAACCTGAATGGGGCTGACCCACTTCATCGTCTGAAATTGGGTAGATAATACCCGCATCTAACAACTTAAGCACCTCCTTTCGAACTACCTCTTTCATGTTAGGGTTCAGTCGACGTTGCATCTCCCTAGAAGGTTTGGAGTCTTCTTCTAAATGAATCGATGCATACACACGGTAGGACTTATACCCTTAATGTCCGCTATAGTCCACCCTAAAGCTTCCTTATTGTCTTGAAGTACTTTTACTAGCCTACTTTCCTGATCACTATCCAAATCGGAAGCTATAATCACAGGTAAAGTCTCAGATGGGCCTAAAAACACATACTTTAGAGTGTCGGGTAGTGGTTTTTGGTCCAACTTAGGAGGCTCTTCTAAAGAAGGAATTAGGGTAGTCTCAGAAACTGGTAATGTTTCGAACCTAGCTTTCCATCTATCAGTGTCTAACACAGGGGTAGAATCTAATAGAGCATTCACTTGTTCAATAGTGCTATTGTCATCAAAATCTAAACCAAAATGGGATAGACAGGTTTCTAATGGGTCCTCAGACAAAATGTTTGGTAATGACTCCTGAACTAAGGCTTCTATCATGTTCACCTCTTCAACACATGTGTCATCTAGCTCATAAGGTAGCTTACTGACATTAAAAATGTTCATCTCCATAGTCATATTACCAAAAGACAAATTCATCACACTATTTCGACAGTTAATGATCGCATTAGACGTAGCTAAAAACGGGCGACCTAATATCACAGGTATTTGGTTCTCTGGGTCGGGGACAGGTTGGGTATCTAGGACCACGAAATCCACTGGATAAATAAACTTATCGACCTCAATAAGAACATCCTCAATAACACCTCGAGGAATTTTAACAGACCTATCAACTAACTGCAATGTCATCTGAGTAGGTTTCATTTCACCAAGTCCTAGCTGTAAGTACACATGGTACGGCAGTAAGTTCACACTGGCTCCTAAGTCAAGTAAAGCTTTTTTTACCCGGTGTTTACCTATTGTACAAGCAATGGTAGGGGAACCGGGTCTTTGTACTTTGGATTTGTGGTGTTCTGAATGATTGAACTTACGTGACTAGCTAAAAAGGCTTTCTTATGGACGCTAAGTTTTCGCTTTCGCGTACACATATCCTTAAGGAACTTGGTATAAGAAGGAATTTGCCTAATTGCATCTAATAAAGGAAGGTTTATGGTAACTTGCTTAAAAACCTCCAATATGTCATTAAAGTTCGATTCCTTCTTTGTTGGTACTAATAGTTGGGGAAACGGGGCTCTAGGCACAGAATCAGACCTTTCAAGAACAGTATTGACATCATCAGAAATTTTATCAGTCCCTTCAGCTAGTGGTGTTCCTGAGGGGTGAGATCCTGAGGGGTGAACTACAGTATGTTCACTATCGGGCATGGTTACCTGATTGTCTACTACTCTACCACTCCTAAGGGTTCTAATAGCATTCAACTGATTCGATGTTTTCGCACCTACTTCATGAACTCCTCTAGGGTTGGGATTAGTCTGACTAGGGAACCTTCCATTATCTATCTCACTTAAGGTCTTAGCTATTTGTCTCACTTGAAGTTCTAACTTAGCAAGGCTCTGAGCATTAGTTTGAAAGTTCTCGTTTGGTTTCTGTTGAAAACTAAGTTGGTTTTGTGCTAACATATCCCGAGTTTTTGCTAACATCTTAATAGAGTCCTCTAAGCTAGTCGTTTTATTTTTCTGGGGCCGAAGAATTCTTAGTGTAACCAAATCCTGGGGAGCATTAGAATTACTAAACTGACCTTGACTCTGGCCCTTAGACCACGAAAAGTTCGGATGGTTTCTCCAACCAGGATTATAGGTTTCTGAATATGGGTCAAACTTTTGACGGTTATCAAATCTAGTGTTATTATAGAGAGCATTGGCTTGCTCTTCATTATTCTGGCCTTCCCAAAAAGGCTCCAATCTACCGCTAGTGTGACCCACTTCTAAAGCTTCTAACCTTTTCGCTATAAAAAGCAATTTTGGCATCCGATTCATAGCCTCCTTCTACCCTATTAACGTTTCCTCTGCTTAGAAGAATTGTTTTCTGGGGTTCCCTATTATTTTCCCATTGTTGGGTCTTTTCGGAGATTTCATGCAAATATGTCATCGCCTCATCAACTGTTTGTTTTTAAAACCCACTTGTACACATAGATTCTACTGTGGTTATAGTGGAATAATCTAAACCCTCATAAAGGATCTGAACTAACCTAACCTTTTCGAGACCATGATGAGGACATTGGGCTAACAATTCATTGAACCTTTCCAAATACCTATACAAAGACTCTCCCTCCTGTTGAGAAAACGTGCAGATTTGCGTCCTAATAGACGATGTTTTGTGCCTAGGGAAAAACTTGTTCAAAAAGGAAGATGTAAGTTGTTCATATGTTTCTATTGAACCAGAAGCCAAACTATATAGCCACGATTTGGCTTTATCTTTCAAGGAAAAAGGGAATAACCTGAGTTTCAAAGCATCATCATCAAGGTTTCTAATTTTCAAGGTACTACAAATTTCCTCAAAGTCCCTAACATGAAAATAGGGGTTTTCATTTTCTTTCCCTAAGAAGATTGGGAGCAGCTGTAAGGTCCCAGGTTTAAGTTCATAAGTTGCTTCCGTTTCAGCTAACCTGATACACGAGGGACGAGTAGCCCTAGTCGGGTTCAACAAGGCTTTTAAAGTTGCCATTTCTGGCACTATCGGAATATTAGGGATTGTCTCCCCAAATGGACGTTCAAAAACGGACTCTTCAAAAATTGGACTTTCTAAATTGAGGTAATCGAGACGCTTAGAACTACTAGGTTTCTCTTTAACAAATCTACCTAGGGCGTCTGTTTTACGTTCAGGCATACAAAAGAATTAGGAAGGGGATTCTATGCAATCACAAATCAAGGCCGACTCAACCAAATCAAACCTATTGATTTCTAGCAAACAAAAAGCATGACGGCTCCACTTAGATTGTTTCTAGACCAGCTTCTAATCCTTCGAAAGGGAATTCGTTACAATTTAAGCAAACCCCTCTGGAATCAATCCGAGTCAAAGTAAGTTGAATAGAGGTGAGGGAAGCTCGGTGGAGCTTTGATACCCAAGGCCTCACCAGAATTACAATGCGGCGCAGTCACGCATTCAACTCACAGAAAACCTTCATGAACTTCGAAGTGTGCTTAAAAGAGTAACCAATATTTTTTGAATGACTTTCCTATTAAGCTCGTTACCCTATCGGTCTTGTTCTAGTCAAAATTTTAAGGCTTAGGTTCGCGTAGGTTACGTGTTCCTAAGGCGGGCAAGAAGAGAACGGTGATGAAATCCGAACCCTTATCTTGTATGGCCAGGTCTTGCCCTTTACTAGAAAAATAAATGTCCGTATTCAGTCCTCAACATATAAGCATATGAATGAGTCCAGTAACTCGCTGACAGGGGATTCACGAGTGTTCAGAATATTACCTCCCGTTCCAGACGGGGGATGAATCGGTTGTAGTCGACTCGGGCCACTGACTCCTATGTCAGTGTACGAACCCAAGGTGCAGAGACAATATCGTAATTGTCCTCCTTCTCTGCAAACAGTTTATATTTAAAGTACCCTTCCGTAGGGTAAAAATAAAAAATAATGTCCAAAGTCCGAAAGTCCAAAGTCCAAAAAAGAAAAGAAAAAAAAATAATTACAAAAATAATAAACCCTAATACAATTTTTTTCTTTTTTTCTAAAAATAAACAAACCCTAAAAACAAAATATCTAAAATAAAATCGTCTTCTTTCTGTTCTTTTCGCTTTAATCTTTCGCTCCAAGTCTTTACGAAATCACCAGACTCCTTGGCTCAATTTTCTTTATGATCCAGAACCTGTAGACAAAAGATAAATACCCAAAAACGTAAAAAAGAACAAAAATAATAAAAAACTAAAAAAAACAAAAACAAAAACAAATCTAAAACCCTAAAAACAAGTCCGCGTCGGCGGCACCAAAAATTGATGTGATTTTGAAAGTTGTAGTAAAAAGTGGTAAGAAAGATATCGTTCTCTCGAACTTGTGAAGGATTTTTAGACTTAAAATCAAAACAAAAATAGAGAACTCACTAAAAAAATTATATCAAAATCAGACAAAGTTGTTCTCAATATTAAAAAACACCGAGGCTAAGATTCCACTATTTTCCAAGTTCAAAGTGATTAAACCAATACTTATATTCTTGCAATTTTCTTGTTTAGTTTGATTCTAAAATATTGCAACAAGTAGATTTTCAAAAGTAATAATTGTAAATACCAAGTATGAAGCATCAAAAGTCTTAAAACTAAGCATACTCCATCAAAATAGATCACAATCACTCAAATAAAAATCATATTCAATAATAGTTCAAGGAAAATAATCATATAATGATTTCCAATAAAAAGATAAAATAGAATATACCACTTTTTGTTGGAAAAATAGCTTCCTCTATCACCTCAGCAATGGGGTTTAGCTCCTCATATTAATCATGATCTCAAAATATTATTTTATGGTTCAAAAGTTGATTAAAAGGTTGAGACACAATAAAACAGACTGCTTGCAACGCTGTAATGGCGTTACAAAGAAGGTGTTACAAGGGACTGTTACAGAACCCGACTTATGCACTGTTGATTTGTCGCTGAATCTAAGACACCGAAAACGACTGTCTTTGATATCCCTTTGTTCTTCGTGTTCTTCAGCTACACCATCAGAACTCTTTTCTCTGAAACTCTTGATTTTGTTCTCTGTGTTGTTCTAAACCTCCCCAAAGTTTGCGTAGCCTCTCTATTACTTATATCAACTCCTTATATAGCCAACAGACCCTCACAAACCCGAGTTAATCTCTTCTATTCTTCGGTAGAAAGTTCCTAGAATAATTCTCTCTGTTTTGCTTCTCACACGTCTCCTGAGTTACCCAAACTTTCCAAAATCCTCTCAGGACTCAAAGAAGACCAGGTACATCGATATCCAACGATACAGATTCTACAAAATCCCCAACAGATGCCCGAGTTTCTATCCTCCCCTGTTTTGTGTAAACTCGATCCATATCCCTTATTTTTCGATTCTGCAGCTCATACCTTCCCTGTTTGACCGAAACAGGGTAATCCCAATCCATAGACAACACTAATTCCGCTGTGAACTCGATTAAAATCTCGCATGTGAGTTCCGCCGCAAAACTGAAACTTGAATTCAGTTTTTTCCCGCCAAAAGTTGTGAAGAAGAAAGGGTCACCCCCTATCCAGAGAGGGGATGCGAATAGCATCTGCCTTGGGGGATGTCCTGGGGTGCCCCTTATCCAAACTGTGGGTGCCAAATAAAAATTCCTCCGGGTGCTTTAGACAACTTTTTGAGCCGATTTTTCCAAAAATGTTTATTGGCCAAATATACCTACACACACATAAAACACCATAATAAGTCCAAAAATGAGAACTATCAATATATAGAAGCGAGACAAATTAGACACAAAAATGTGTCTATCAGTTCGCAAACTTCATACCAACCAACTATCTAACCGAACTTACCTACAATAAAATTTGACTTAGTATACGTAAAGTTCGGTTAGTTGTCAACTTGCTTGACTAACCGAACTTTGAGTTCGGTTAGTTTGCAACCAATATCTAACCGAACTTATGTGAAATAATATCTCACATTAGCTGATAAAGTTCGGTTGGTTCTCAAACTTCATACCAACCCACTATTTAACCAAACTTACGTACAATAAAATTTGACTTAGTATACGTAAAGTTCGGTTAGTTGTCAACTTGCTTGACAAACCGAACTTTGAGTTCGGTTAGTTTGCAACAAATAGCTAACCGAACTTATGTAAAATAATATTTCACATTAGTGGATAAAGTTCGGTTGGTTCGCAAACTTCATACCAACCCACTATCTAACCGAACTTACGTAAACTAAAATTTTGATTTAGTATACATAACGTTCGGTTAGTTGTCAACTTGCTTGACAAACCAAACTTTGAGTTTGGTTATCCCGATAAAATTTTAATGTAACCGAACTTGTTTCTGATTGCAATTGATGTTGTTCCATTTCTTGTAGATTGAATGTCAACCTATACCAATGGATAATCAACCTTCTTCGGTTGGCATGCTGTTTGAAGATACATCTAATCACTATGTCAATGATTTGGTTTTTGATGAACCTATTGATGCGAAGAATTGGGCTAGAGACCATGCCAAGAAAGACATGTGCGTATTAGTTTTGAATGGAAAAGAAAGCCAAACTCATTTTGAAATGGTTTGTGAGAGAAGTGGAGATCCCGATGTTAGTCACAAGAGGAAGGGTTATGTGTATAAAGGAAAGACGGCGAGGAAGAACACAGCGTGCTCAAAGAAAATTAAATGTCCGTTCAAGCTAGTATTTAGTAAGTGCAAAAAAAAGAATGGATGGGTTCTATCTATGGATAAGGTGGAAGGTCATCATAACCACCCTCGTCCGGATGATCTTGAAGGACATGCAATGGCCGCAAGGCTCACTCCTCAAGAAATGGAAAAAATAGCTAAATTTAGGAGAATGGGAATTTCACCACTTAACATGCTTCGCTTACTAAAGGATGATAACAAGGATAATGTATCATCTTTGACGACCATTTACAATGCAATTGAGATAATTAAAAGGAATGAATGGAAGGATAGACAAGTGATGCAATAATTGTTTTTTTGCGCTAAAGAGAAAGGCTACGCGGTTCAAAAGAAGGTAGGTCCGGAAGATGAAATAACGCATCTCTTTATTGCGCATCCGAAGAGTGTTTAATTGCCTCAATCCTTCCATCAAGTTCTTATAATGGATTGCACTTACAAGACTAACAAATACGAGATGTCATTGTTGAATATTGTTGGTCGTACCTCGACGAAGTCACCGTTTACCGTTGCTTTTTGTTTTCTAGAAGATGAGCAAGAACCAAGTTACACTTGGGCGCTACAACAAGTGAAGGCCATATACCGAGATGATGATATCCCCGCGGTTATAGTGACGGACAACGATGTATCATTAATGAAAGCAATAGAGAGGGTCTTCCCATTAGCACATAATATGCTTTGTACGTTCCATATATGGTGTAATGTGGTGACTAGGTGCAAGCCTAAAATTTGTCCACCAAAGAAGAAAGCATTTGAAGAGATTAGTAAGCTACCGGAAGATGAACAAGCGGATGCAAAAGAGGAATTCAATATAAAATACACTATAAATCACGCTAAATGGGTTGCTTTCTCTGGTGAATGAGAGTCATTGACTTGGTCTCTCACCGAAGAAGAGTATAATCTAAATCTTGCGGCATTTATCGAACATTGGTCTAGCCCCGAATATCCCGAGGATATTGTAACGTATTTGGTTAAGCAATGGTTGGAACCGCACAAAGAGCGCTTCGTTTATGCATTTACCAACCACCATAAACACTTTGGGAATCAAGCAACAAGTTTGGTAGAATCGGCTCACCACCAGTTGAAGAAAAATCTTTTTGGATGTGTCGATAATTTTGTGATTGTGTTTAACGCAATGGAGAATTACTTTAACCGCGAGATTGATAGAATTAAAGAGAAGTTTCAAAAAAGCCGCATCATGAAGTACAAAAAGATTGTAGTCAAAGGTGGTAACATCAAGAATATGGCTGACCTTCGGTTGTTCAATGGACTCCATTATAATGTTTCACGTTCTTGTATTAAGAGGTTAATGGTAGAGGTGAATTTGATTGACATATGGGGAACCAAGCCGGACGAGGTGTGTGTTTGCAACATGATAAAGTCTATGGGACTCCCTTGTCGCCATATGATAGTTAAGTATGAACATGGCATAATCCCTCTAAGCGATATAGATCCATATAGGCAACAATTAAGTTTCGTCCCTCTTCCAAAGGGCGATGTCGGAGAAGAGTTTGGTGACAATGAGATGGGAAGAATCGTTATCGAGATGTACCGGAACATGAACAAACTCGAAAAGCAAATCTTTTGGGATGACATGCGGCCAATCGTTTATCCACACACTTCGGAGAATGTACACGAACCGAAAAAAAGGCAAGGGCAAAGGTAGGCCAATCACCAAAGAAATAAAAAAACAAGTAAGCGCATATGCAAAGGTGTTGGCTAAGAGGAAAAGTGAAATGACCCCTTTTACTAGAGACCCTTGTGGGCATGAGCATACCGCGGCGAAGTATCAAGAAGATTAATTCTAAGAAAAGGTCTAGGAATATTGTGGAAAATGGCGAAACAAGTGAACGGGATATGAAGAAAAAAGGACCGATGTTACGCTCGCAACCAACCCCACCTACTCCATCGGAACATAGCCAACCAATTCAACGAGACGTGAAGCTTAAGGCTCCAATATGCCGCATCCAAGAAAGAAGTCGACCAATTGATGATACATCAACTTTTGTTGATAGAAGGTACTTGGAAGAGCTACCTCCATATATTAGAAAGTATGTAATATCCACCGATGACTTCCCTCCGGATGGTAACTGTGGATTCCACGTTGTCGTACAACAACTAGGGTCTTTCACTAAAGGTGCGAAGCTGTATAATGATAATCAAATCACTTAAGTCCGGCAAAGGATGTTGATGAAGCTAAAGGACAACCCGGAATTTTACAAGCGAATGTTGTCCGATGGGGATGCTAGTCTCAATGTGCAGTTTGTTAGGTATCAAAGGCGTCTCCACGGGGGGGATGGTGTGTGTGTGTGCAATCACAAGGGATAATTGGATGGGCATGCCGATATGTGGGCACTTAATCGCCGAAGCATTCAATTGCGTGGTTCACTATTTCTCAAAAGGTGATTGTTTCGCATACACTCCGAAAAAAAAATATGTGTCGAGCAACTTAAACATAGGAGGGTGGTGATTGCGCTTGTTAACAAAAACCATTTTATAGGTCTCCGGTTAGAAGACGATTGTCCACTGCCTCCGATATGCGGAAACTCTTATTGGCATGGATTTAACATCGACACAATGTTGGGATGGTGA
Source organism: Papaver armeniacum (assembly GCA_023531295.1). NCBI lineage: Eukaryota > Viridiplantae > Streptophyta > Magnoliopsida > Ranunculales > Papaveraceae > Papaver > Papaver armeniacum. The sequence goes on from JAJJWW010008171.1 coordinate 145,754, forward strand.
ATTATGTACGAGCATAACATGGTGATGTGGAAAACTTTGAAGGATTCGTAAAAAATCATACACGAAGATCCAGTTTCCCTTGCGGATGATTAAATGTACCATTAATTAAACTAAGTATTCTTTGAACATCAACATAAGAATCAATGAATTGTGTTTTTTGGAATTAGGTCTTATTTCTGGGTTATGCTTTGAACATTTTCATAAGAATAAGTGACTGTTATTTTTGGAATTTTTTTTTTCATATTGGAACTTAATTACATGACATCGCCGAACAGTGAGACATCAACATAAGAAATGAAATTAGAGAACATTGCCGAACGAAAACTAAAGGGATAATTGGATGGGCATGCCGATATGTGGGCACTTAATCGCCGAAGCATTCAATTACGTGGTTCACTATTTCTCAAAAGGTGATTGTTTCGCATACACTCCGAAAAAAAAATATGTGTCGAGCAACTTAAACATAGGAGGGTGGTGATTGCGCTTGTTAACAACAACCATTTTATAGGTCTCCGGTTAGAAGACGATTGTCCACTGCCTCCGATATGCGGAAACTCTTATTGGCATGGATTTAACATCGACACAATGTTGGGATGGTGCATTATGTACGAGCATAACATGGTGATGTGGAAAACTTTGAAGGATTCGTAAAAAATCATACACGAAGATCCATTTCCCTTGCGGATGATTAAATGTACCATTAATTAAACTAAGTATGCTTTGAACATCAACATAAGAATCAATTAATTGTGTTTTTTGGAATTAGGTCTTATTTCTGGGTTATGCTTTGAACATTTTCATAAGAATAAGTGACTGTTATTTTTGGAATTTTTTTTTTCATATTGGAACTTAATTACATGACATCGCCGAACAGTGAGACATCAACATAAGAAATGAAATTAGAGGACATTGCCGAACGAAAACTAAAGCTACATAACATTTAATATCCGAAACGCGTTATGAAAAGGTCTTTAAGGAGGCGGAAATGATATTCATATTTGAAATCCTTTCTCTTCCATCTTCGCCATTCGTTTTTTGATGTTAAAATGATTTCGGAGAATCCTTCAAGACCAATATGAAAAAAAAAAAAAAAATTGCGTGGTTCACTATTTCTCAAAAGGTGATTGTTTCGCATACACTCCGAAAAAAAAATATGTGTCGAGCAACTTAAACATAGGAGGGTGGTGATTGCGCTTGTTAACAACAACCATTTTATAGGTCTCCGGTTAGAAGACGATTGTCCACTGCCTCCGATATGCGGAAACTCTTATTGGCATGGATTTAACATCGACACAATGTTGGGATGGTGCATTATGTACGAGCATAACATGGTGATGTGGAAAACTTTGAAGGATTCGTAAAAAATCATACACGAAGATCCAGTTTCCCTTGCGGATGATTAAATGTACCATTAATTAAACTAAGTATGCTTTGAACATCAACATAAGAATCAATTAATTGTGTTTTTTGGAATTAGGTCTTATTTCTGGGTTATGCTTTGAACATTTTCATAAGAATAAGTGACTGTTATTTTTGGAATTTTTTTTTTTTCATATTGGAACTTAATTACATGACATCGCCGAACAGTGAGACATCAACATAAGAAATGAAATTAGAGGACATTGCCGAACGAAAACTAAAGGGATAATTGGATGGGCATGCCGATATGTGGGCACTTAATCGCCGAAGCATTCAATTGCGTGGTTCACTATTTCTCAAAAGGTGATTGTTTCGCATACACTCCGAAAAAAAAATATGTGTCGAGCAACTTAAACATAGGAGGGTGGTGATTGCGCTTGTTAACAACAACCATTTTATAGGTCTCCGGTTAGAAGACGATTGTCCACTGCCTCCGATATGCGGAAACTCTTATTGGCATGGATTTAACATCGACACAATGTTGGGATGGTGCATTATGTACGAGCATAACATGGTGATGTGGAAAACTTTGAAGGATTCGTAAAAAATCATACACGAAGATCCAGTTTCCCTTGCGGATGATTAAATGTACCATTAATTAAACTAAGTATGCTTTGAACATCAACATAAGAATCAATTAATTGTGTTTTGTGGAATTAGGTCTTATTTCTGGGTTATGCTTTGAACATTTTCATAAGAATAAGTGACTGTTATTTTTGGAATTTTTTTTCTTCATATTGGAACTTAATTACATGACATCGCCGAACAGTGAGACATCAACATAAGAAATGAAATTAGAGAACATTGCCGAACGAAAACTAAAGCTACATAACATTTAATATCCGAAACGCGTTATGAAAAGGTCTTTAAGGAGGCGGAAATGATATTCATATTTGAAATCCTTTCTCTTCCATCTTCGCCATTCGTTTTTTGATGTTAAAATGATTTCGGAGAATCCTTCACCCCTAAGTCGATACCGCCTTACAATACGAAATAAAGCCATAAATTCCACAACTCTAGCTCTAATCTTGTCGAATCGAATGAACAAAGCTATATGATCACGGTTATGAGGGTTTGTTGTGTCGGAGCAGAATTTCTCATGAATTTTCCCCCAATAACTTTGACTCATAATACCATTCATTCTTCGTTCTTCACCCCTCTTTGGATAGTATAGTATGTACTTTCTGCAAAGAGATAGATCTTCATCTAGAGTAAATTTAGGAGTAGTGGATGCCATTTTTAGAATATTTTGAGACAAAATGTTAACTATGAGACACATATTTATACCACTGGGGTGTATAACGGCTATAAAAATAGTCGTTACTTGAAATTAGTGTGATTCAAATTTCAAAATACATAGTTCGGTTACATAAGAAATTCATCTAGAAAAATCAGCGAACTAACCCAACTTGTGGACCACCGGTTACAAAATGTTAACTATGAGACCAACAGAATCTTTGGTTCTATAAATCATAGGTAACCGAACAGTGCAAACCACAAAATTTCAAAAGTTATAGTGTAATGTTCGGTTACCTGCAAAATAATACCAGGTAACCGAACATTACACTGAAACTTTTGAAATTTTCTTGTTATGAGTTTGGTTAGGTTTCCTTTTCTGCAGGTAACCGAACATTACACTGTAACTTTTGAAATTTTGTTGTTGTGAGTTTGGTTAGATTGCAAAATCAGCGAACTAACCCAACTTGTGGACCACCGAGTTCGGTTACCTGCAAAATAATACCAGGTAACCCAACATTACATTGTAACTTTTGAAATTTTCTTGTTATGAGTTCGGTTAGATTGTCTTTTCTGCAGGTAACCGAACATTGGAGTTCGGTTGCCTCAAAAACATTGCAGGAAACCGAATACATCTCTGTAACTTGAATGTAATGAAACACTTAACCGTCAAATGGCCAAACTAATCCCTTAAAACACAAATTAAAAACCAAATTATGAAATTCATTTACTAATCCACATAACTAAATGTTGGAAGCACACGAACATAAGAAAACAAATAGCCCAATCCGCAATAAGAAAATATTCCAAATATCCAAACAAACTACCGAATCCGCAATAAAAAAGTCTTCCAAACATAAGAAAACAAGGTACTAATTGTTGCAATCACTCATTTACCACGACCACTACGAGAAACTTTTCTACTCTTGCTTTTAGGAGATTTAGGTTGTCCTTCGTCACTAGGAGTGTCATCTCCACTGCTTTGTTGTTCAACCATCCGACTTGAACCTTCCCCTTCTCGGCGACTCCTCTTCGACGGCATGGTCTGGCTTGGATCAACCTGGCTTGTATCGAAAATGTTGGGATTAAAAACATTAGTTATTTGGTTGTAGATGTCTATTTGTTCTCGAGTATCCATCGGCTCTCCACTCCAGATTTTTGCCATCATTTTCTTCAACAATTTAGCACTTGCCTTCACCTTTTCTCACCAAAAACATAAGTAACTATTATTTTTCAATACTTCATAACATTTTGAAAAACAAAAATAAGAGTAAATATCTTACCGCCGAATTCCACAAGATCAAGGCCTCATCACCACACATAGGGGTATGCTTCATAGTTTTCTTAGCCTCTTTCTCCATTGTCGTCGCTTTTTATTTATCAGCACGGGCTTGTTGGACACTATTTATTACACGAGGATGAGAAAAATGTTCATACCATTCTATATATCCCTCGTCAGCGGCATTTGGCTCATCAAATGAATCTTGCAATTCTTCAACTGAGACAAGATAATCCCCAAAGTTCTTCCAGTGGTCCACTGATGGAGCATGATCATATTTGGGGGTGAAATTCTTCTCGGTGTTCTTAGTTCCCTGCTTCTTCACCTTGAAGTTGAAGTTTTCCACTTGTGGGACACTTTGGACACAAGAAACTTGTCTTAATACTCTTCGAGGATTATACATTGTACAACCTCCAGGATGAAACAACGGTCCATTATACGCCGCAACAGGTGAGAAATCAATAACTTCAACATCCTCCTCGTCTTCATCTGATGCAATGGTGTAAGGATGGAAAACCACATCTTCCACTATTAAATTATCCAATGTCTCCCTCAATTCCAACACCTTTTTTTTCTTATTCTTTTCCTGTGAGTTCAAAAATTCATATTTGCCAGCTGTAGGCTTCCCATAAGGCCAAGGAGTGTGAGCATGAGACAATTGCAGTTTAGGGAAGTGGTCGTACACCCAAACCTATAAGAAGAGGAAACAAATAATACATTCACAATACGATTAGTAACAATACACATTCATTCACTTATATATTGAAACACACAAACGATAATTTAACGGGGTACCTGAACAAGGGTGTATAAGCCTCCAAAATATAGACTCTTAAGCCTCGAGGATTTTATAAGTTCCTCTTGAACGAATGAAAGAACCGCAATGCCCCAAGAGTAGTTGTTCACCTCATTCAGGGGGTCCAATAGCTGGAGGTAATGAGCATTTACCACGCGACCTGAACTATCAGGGAAGAAAATGGTTCCTAGTTGATATAACAAATAAGCAGTCACATGGTGCTTAATCTTCTTCTCTGTCATCACCAACTTTCCTTGAGCAACCAAATTTTTCGTCCCTGAAAACTCATCAAACAAGGTTTTGAGCTTGATCTTTTTCAACTTCTTCTTGTACGTGCGGTCTTCCTCAAACTCATTATACTCATCACCTTCCTTAGGCTCTTTGTTAGCTTGTCTAAACTCACATTGTGCCTTTTTATCGCTCCATCCTAGACACCTTTCGACTAACTTTTCAAGAAGTTCAAAACTCATCGAGGGATTGTAGCCATATCGAACACTTGTTCCCGTAATTGGTAGAATTTGTGATTCTAAAACAATCATCCGGAGTTATTGCCATCTTACCAAAAGGTAGATGAAAGGTATCCGTCTCTGGATAAGACCTCTCGGCAAATGCAATAACAGTGACAACATCAAATTTTTGGTGCGCATGTTGTATCCCGTTCCATAGTACACAGTCAAATACCGCCAAGCGGACCTCATCAGACTCATTTTCTATATTCCATATCTTGTTCTTTTGACGATTCAAAACACGAACAACATTATTATGATCCTACAAAAGCAACATCATATCTTATATACTAATATATATAGAAAAGAACAATATATGTCAAAATATAACAAAATGAGTGAGAAATCTTGATGGTAACCATACCTTTGTCGCAAATATCTTGGCAGCCCATGAGTTTTTGTAGCCCATCAATACCTCCCCTCCATCTCTTGGAGTACCATAAGTTGGCATCTTTGGCGTCAAACACAAATTGTCATCGGGAATGTATGAATATCTAGCACAAGGCTTTTTAGGCGTCTTTATAGGTTTCTTTCGCACTATTTCTACTTGAGCCTCTTCCTCTTCGTCTTCCTCTTCATCCAATTCCTCCTCTGATTCATCATCATCCTTATCTCCATCTTCCTCATCTTTGTCACCCTCATTTCCTCCTCCTTCAGATGGTTTAACATCATCATTATCACCCTAATTCCTCCTCCTTCAACTGGTACACCATCATTGCCACCCTCATTTCCTCCTTCTTCAGCTTGTTCACCATCATTGGCACCCTCATTTCCTCCTCCTTCAGCTGCTTCACCTTCTCCACCTTGATTATGTTCTTGATTGCCCATCTCTTCCACGATATCTTCATTAACTTGTTGGATTACGTTGTCAACATTATCTCTATTAACACCATCTTGGATCACAAAACCAGGTAATGACCTACCTCTATACTTAGCATTTTTGGTTCCACGGTGACCGGCATCACAATGTACTTTGCCTCGAGGCATGGGAGTTCTAAGATCTTCCAGTAAAAGGTTTGTTTGATTTTTTGCCTCTTCCACTAATCAAGAAAACAAAAGATATTAGCTTAACCGCTAAATGATTCACTAAATCAGATGCAACATAAGGGTTCTCAGCGTAAGGTTTGGTTAATAGCAAAAGTTCACGAAAAATAGGCCAACTCCAATTTTGTGTTCCATAGTATAGTTCGGTTACCAAAGATTTTTTGAGAACAAACAGAACTCAACATTGGTAAATGTTAATGAAGAGTTCGGTTTGTCAAGGTTTTTTGCGAACAAACCGAACTCAACATGTTTTCAACTACTGAAGAGTTCGGTTTGTCAAGATTTTTTGTCAAGAGTTCGGTTACATTTTTTTCCCGGTAAAGTTCGGTTACTAAATAGTTTGAGATTTTTATGCGAACAAACCGAACACAATAGGACAGTTCGGTTACATAAAAACTCAAATTAGCGGGCAAAATAGCAGAGTTCGGTTACATGTGAAAAAACAAATTGTTTCAAAATTTGTTAAGTTCGGTTAAAAAAAAAATAGTCTTCTTTGCAAACTAACCGAACTGGCAGTTCGGTGACCTAGTTTTGAAACCTAGAGAACCGAACTGTTCTTCGTGTTCTTCCTTTCAGGAGTTCGGTTAACAAAATAGGGTTTTTTAGAAACTCGTCCTAACCGAACTATGCACTGTAACTTCCATTTGAACCCTATTTTGATGATTTCTATTCAATTAAACGAATCAAAATCAAATTAAAAGTAATGGGTTTGTTGCAAAATACTGCGAATCGGTCCCATGGCGTAATCAAAGCTCGCGCAAGCGTCTATTATCTTCGGATTATGGCTTCACTTGGTTGTTCCACTTCTTTACGAATCTCAAAATCACTCGGCTGGTTTGCTAGATGTCCCAATCGAGGACCTTCTCCTTGAAGTCTTTTGGTTTGCTTTCGAAGAACCATTCTTATAGTCGATTGATTAATCGACGATGAAAATTTTATGAATCGACGATTAATCGATGAAGACGATGTTGAAAGGAAGAAGAAGAAGAAGAAGAAGAAGAAGAAGAAGAAGAGAAGACGATGTTGTGCGGCTACGGTAGGGTCTGATTTTTGGTTTTTGATAATAGATTAGGATTAGGTTAATTGGATGGTAGTTATTAGTTTAGTTTTAATTTTAATTAGGGTTAAGTGCAAATGGGTAATGTCACTACTTTATTACATCCCTTATAATTAGAGGGTAGATGGCCAAAAAAAAGGATGGTCCCCAAAAAACGGTTCATTATTAAGGAGTCTGGGGCACTGCACCTGCTTTTATAGTTCATAAAGGTATTAAACTTGTCGTGTTACGAAATGAAGCCTGGCTAAATTGGTGCCTATGCCACTTAATTGGGATCTATAGCTAGATGACAAAATAGGGTCATTAAGAAATATTTCATAGAAACCCCTTATCCACTATTTATGATAATACCTAATATACCCTTGTTAAATTAGTGCTAATTCGAATTATTAAATAACATTTAATCAAGCTAATCCTGAAATTAACTTTCATTAATGCATAATCAACAGTTGTCAAAATTTTTAATTTTCTTTCGAAAGACTCATTCCAGAATCGGTTTATGTTAGTTAATTTGTAAACCGATTCTGGGTTGAGTATTTTCAAGTGACGAAGTAAACCCAGAATCGGAGTTTGAACAATGCCCAAATAAACCGATTCCCAAAATCGGTGTTTATATATATCTATATAATCCGATTATGCCTTGCTTTCAGAAACAAAATATTCATTACATAGTTTAGGAAATTAGCGCAATACATATAGGATATCAATATGGGAATTCTGGAATTTGACACATCAAATGCTCGTCAATGAACCTCCGAGCACGTCGGTACAACGTCGTGTATTTTTTGTAGTGAATGAACTTTTTTTACCCATTACGAACTCTCCATAGCCCGTTGAAACGTTCCAGCTGAAATTCAATGAATTCTTATATGTTAGTATGTGAACTAGTGTAGTTGACATAGGTATAAAAATGATCGCATTACTCACTTTTTTCCTAAGAGGAGCTCGTGGATGATAGTGGTACACCATATTTCTAACTATTACGTACTCTCGCATTGACCCTTTAATGTATTGGAATCGAAATGCCAAGTCTCTCCATTTGCGGTTGTTGGGATTCGCGGTACGCCCGTAAAAGAACTCTTTAACTCTCTTCCAAAATATTGAATAGATTTCATTCGGACGTTCACGGAAAGTATTAGCAAAGGATTTAACGAGTCACTGATCATCAAGTTGTCCTTAACACGATAGTTCACCGGTACGCCTCAACATGAGTGATGCTTATACCTTGTGGTGAAGTCGTATCCAGGATAAAACTGCCCGTTGCAAGTACTATAAGCACTACAGCACTTGCCCACTTACGAACTCAACAACAAGGATTAGGAGGAGAAATAAACACACTAGCGCACAACAAAGCGACAAGAGGGGAAAATAGATAGGGATAATAGTCTGCTCTGGTACACATTGAAATGAAGAATTTCTTTTTCTTTTATAGGCAGTGAAAATGAATTTGACATAAATTGTATTTGGCAACTTCCCTCATTGAATATAAAAACATTTAAGGAATTAAAACCTTGTTTTAATTTTAACAAAAACAACAGGACTTTAAATGTTGTTTTAGTTATTCCGTTTAGGAATTAAAACTTCTTTAAATAGTCACTTACAAAATTTAAAACTTCTTTTAATTTTAATCTTGGTTCACTTATGCATGTGCTTACATGCATTAGGCATGACAAGTGTTTCATGCCTACCCATATTTGTATTTCATTCACTCATAGAAAATGAGTAAGTATCCTTACACCTTTAGGTCATTAGATCAACTCTAACCAAGACCAAAAATATTAAAACATATTAAAAAGACTCATTTTCTCCAACAAGGTGCTGCCACTGCCATGAGCCATTTGACAGGATCGCCTAATAGTATCACCTATATTTCAAGAGGACAATTCCATTTCATTACATTGTCAAATCAAGTAAGTGCCAAAGAGGCTCACGAAATAAAATCTACAAGAACAGAAAAAAATTCATTTCTCCTTCTGTTTTTTGTCCCAGGAAAAGTGATACTTGATACATCCAAATAGATCTAATATTCATAGTAAGTTGCAAAAAAAAAAAGTTACCACATAACCGAATAGAATTCCAAGAGAAACCGAAGAAAACATGAGTATATGGAGTATGGCTTCAATGTGCGAGCAAAAGATAAATCCAACATTCAGTTAGCACAAGTTTTCTCTTGGGGATCATGCATATTTCATGTAACTAAGATCTCAGTATGTACAAGTAGTTGAGAATCAATTCTTACCCAACGTATGTTAGAGTTCGTCTCGTTTAAATTTTAACATCCCCATTCTCACGAATCACGATCTTCGTACACTTTTAAGATTCAAATAAACACACCAAAAGGCTTTCAGATCCACACCTTTGCTCCGCTGACCTTTCAGATCCCAAAGGCTTGCTGTTTTTAAATTTTTGTTTTCTCCGTTTCTTTCTCTTTTGGTTCTTTTTTTTAAAAAAGCATTATCATAAATCTTTCAATTTATTTCTTTAGTCTTTGGAACCAACTTATTCAGTAAAGATGTGGTCACGGCTAAGGCGCAGAATGAATTCATTTCAAGTTCGCTAGCAAAAAAAAGCGTCGAACAAGATTGAGCTTCGGGCTATACAGGGGCCATTTTATTTTAAACTTCTTAAAGATTATCTGCTTTTCCCTGCTAGATTAGCAATGTTATTTCAAATGTTTATTATTTAAGTTCAATAATTTTTTCTCTGATTTCAATTAACATAGTTTGGATATTTCCGGTTTCTGCATTATTAGGAGTTTTTCTTGATTTTTAGAGGTTTTAAATCATCACCTGGTAATTTAGCCATTTGCTTGTTTTTTTTTTAGTTAATCCATAACATGTTTTTTCTCTTCTTGTTCAGGGTTAGATTATCTAGCCTTAAGCTGGCTATCCCTGCTCTTATGTCTTGTGTTTTGTATTTGAATTTTAGTATTATAATGTTAGCATCCCCATCTAATATATTCCGTGATTCTTCATCTTTGATTAGGAAAACGAAAGCTCCTGTGAAACAACATGATGCTGAAATCAATACTGGCTATGTTACTACGACTACTTCTTTAAGTAGATTAAACTCAAGGGATGGTAACCCTAGAGGCTGTATTCTTTCGAAGACACAACCTCAACAATCGCCGGCAGAAACCTCGATTGTGGCAACGGCTCAACCGTCTTCCCCAATCATCTTGATAGTTCTATCTCGAGTAGGTACGCTCTTCTCTCACAACTTATTTGTGGACAGTTACATAATGCCAATATTAGAAGACAGTTCACTGGGTACCGATGGAGAATGAAGATTTCCTAGACTAGTGAAGGAGTATAAAAATTTTTGTTATCTTTGCACTTTAATTTTAGGTTTGTTTTTAGGACTAATCAGGTTGTGCTCTTTTACTTGGCAAGGTTTTGTCCCTATGGGTTTTCCTTGTCAAGGTTTTAATGAGGCAACATATGCGAGTCCAACACCGCATCATCCCCTTTCATATAGGGATGTCGGTGGTTCCACAATTTACTGCTTTAGCTTGTTTTTCTTCATTTTCCTTTCATGTGAAAACTCCATGTAATTCAGTTCATCTAATAAATTTCTTTAGTATCAAAAAAAAAAAAAAACACAAAAGTAACCAAAAAGATATTAGTGAAATTTTGGAGTAAACCGGTAGTTTTGACTCCTTAGTTCTTAGTCAAATAATGTGCTAGTGAAATTTATTCAGTACATAAAAATTCCATACCCAATCATATTTGAACATTTTTTTATTTTTATAAAAAATGGATTCTATGTTATAATACGCTTGTAACACATAAGAAATTGTGATATTTTATTTTAATATTGAGAAAAAATGATGACACTTTCTTAAATATGAAATTAAAAATGTAGCACTTTATTAAAATCCCCGTTTTATAATTATCTGCTCGGGGATTTTCTAGTTTTGAATCCAAATGTTTTCAGAGCCACTATGGCTTTTGGTTGCGAGAGAGAAGTTTTGCTTTTCTCTTGCCTATGTCCCTCGGCCTTACGCATCATGTCTCGGTGTCGGTGGCAAACTTCCAAAAAAAAAAAAAATAATCAAATGACAAAACGGTCCCTTTTAAATCAAAGTCTTGACTCATGTCAGTCGAGTTTTCACTTCGCACCGACATTCAATAAATAAGAGTCAGAGTTGCATTATGCGTACCTTTCAAATTCCGTCCTTTCAATTTCCACCACCAAACAAGGTATGTTTACCACTTTACCTGTGGCTGCCAATGGAGTATCATCAATTCGGTGGGAAGTATATATGATCAAATAAAAACCGGTATTAGCAGTACTTTAGCAGTGTTGGTGTATATCACAGTTGTAATTGTACAATTTTACTTTTGTTTACTGTCACAATCTTATCATATATTCATATCATATGTCATCCAAAGTTTGCATTTGGACGAAACAGGAGAGAAAGATGTAGGCAGTGTGGTCCTTCCTCAACCCAAAATGCATATCTAGGAAAAAACATTCGGAAACGGGTCATTTGTCCAAATACTTTTAAAACCTGGTTAAATGGACGAGTAAAAATTAGTATGGGTGAAATGGACAAAAAAAAAATAGTAAGGATGAAACTGGATACATCCTGACTTAAATTTAAAAAAAAAAACAAGGATGAAACTGGATGCATCCTGATATAAATTAAAAATAAGCAAAAATATTTGAAAATAAGTAAGATAAAATTGTTTACATCCTGACTATTTTTGAATTTTTGTCTATTTAAACAGTATCAAAATCTAGATGTATTTTTCACCCAGGATTTGTTGATTTTGGTCTTTTTAACCAATTTTGTGAAAAACATTTGCACATGATATGGTCCTGCAATTAGCGTACTTGACCCTAAGTAATTAACTTCAGTCTGTTTGGAAGTGATTTTTGCTTATATATGGTACTCTTCTATTCCCCTACGAGCTACTACTAGTATGCAATAATTTGATTATTGTTTGGCTATTTCTAACTTATTACCGAGTTTCAATATTTCTCTTCCAAATATATCAAAGTCACTCACTTGGCCGAGGAATGTGAAATGTAACCCAACTAGGATGTGGTCTGACATTTTCACCGTTGCCAAGTGCAAGGACTATGTAATGAGTTATTGGGAATATATATTTAAAACATAAATTTATTTCCCAATAAATAAAAAGAAAATTTTTAATAGCATTTAAGTTTCTTAAATGAAAAAATTAATTTTGTTAACATTAATTTTGACCGTTACATATTTCTGGTTGGTGTTAACTCCACCATAATAACATTTTTAATAAAATTTTAAATGTTTTGAAACTCTTGATTATTAATCAGAATTTTGGTTGGAAAAACAAAAATAGAGAGATGAATGTTCTTTAATGTTTTAGTTTTTTGATGAAAAGAATTGGGAGAATTGTAGAAGCCATTTTCTTATGTGAAAGTTTTCTATTATGTCTCTTGGGTTTATTAGAAATGAATTTTTGTGAGAAAGAAAAAAAAGTCCTTAGTTTTTCTAAAGAGTTTCTGAGCAAGAATGAAGTGTAGAAGTTTCACCTCCTCTCACCGTGCAAGAGTGATTGTGTAAGAGATTGATCTTGGCTGTTTTATTCTGGGGACGACGCGCCATTGAAGAACTGCTTGCACAATCTTGGGCAGAGCCGCGAAACGTCTTAAAGAAAGCGACCTAGTCCGCGACTCAGCAATAACAATTTATTTTGTGTTTGATTTTTATTTTTTGTGCAGGCATAATTCAGCAATTGTTCCAACAATTTTAAGACGATTTATTCTGCCATGGATACCAAAAGAAAACAATTGCTCAAACGCGATAAGTATCATTGTTTTATTTTGTTTGATAGAATTATAACCAGAATATTTTTTCTTTAACTATTGAACATGATGCTTGAGATTTTAGGTAACCTTATACCTAGAGTTAATTTTATGTCTAATATTGATGGACTAGGAAGAACATGGTTAAATATTTTTTCTTTGTGAACAGTTGACATAGACAAATATTGTTGATGTTAAACGAATGTTTTTAACAAGCTGTAGAGTCTTATTTTTATCTCCTACACGAAATTGAATTGGGTCTTGAAATTTTAACCGGGTGTATTAGACATCATGAAAATCATCCATGTCAAATTTCAGAATTTTTAGAGTCTGGAAAGTATTTTAGAAAACTACATAACGTATCTGAAAAATTCTGACGGGCAGAAAATTAGTCCTTATTAAATACGCTTTTCCTAATCTTTGTGTAGAAAATTTGAATCTGTGTATTACACGAAACTTGTAGATTAGGAACTTATCTTAAAACCCATTTTCAAATTTTCAATTTTCAATTTGGGTTTTTATTTTGAGAGATGTGGTATTTCAAATCGGTGTGTATGTCTATCTAAAATAGAGGACGTATACTTGAGATTAAAGATGTAAGAAACAATATTAGAGATCATGTTTTGATTCTAATACTTCGTACTCTTGTTCTGGTAATGAAAAGAAAGATTATTGATAGCATTCAAACTAAACAAAGCTTTGTATGGTTTGAAACAAGCACCAAGAGCATGGTATACAAGAATAGATTCTTATTTTCTCGAGAAAGGCTTTACAATATGTCCACATGAGCATACTTTGTATTTGAAAGATGATGGTGCTGGCAATCATATCATAGTGTGTCTGTATGTGGATGATCTCATATTTACTGGAAATAGTACTGAGATGATCAATGAATTCAGGGAGGATATGGTTAAGGAGTTTGAGATGACAGATCTTGGTTTGATGTCATATTTTCTTGGTATTGAAGTACAAAAACCGAAAGAGGAATTTTTATTAATCAACAAAGGTATGTCAAGGAATTTTGAAGCGTTTCAAGATGGATAATTGTAATCCAATCTTAACACCAGTAGAAGAAAGATTGAAGTTGACAAAAGATGGATCAGGAAAGCTTGTGAATTCAATAGATTTTAAAGATCTTGTTGGATGTTTAAGATATTTGACTGCTACAAGACCTGACATCATGTATGCAGTTGGTTTGGTTAGTAGGTTCATGGAAGCTCCTAGACAATCACATTTACAAGCTGCAAAACGTATTCTGAAGTGTGTAAAAGGAACAACAAGCATGGGAATACTTTATACTATCTCAGAAGATCCAAAGATGGTTGGTTTCACTGATAGTGATTGGGATGGAGATACAGAAGGAAGAAAGAGTACATCAGGTTATGGATTTCAGTTGGGAACTGGATTTTTCTCTTAGTCATCTAAGAAGCAACAAGTTGTTGCATTATCTACAAAAGAAGATGAGTATATAGCTGCTAGCAACTGTGCTACACAAGCTGTATGGTTAAGAATGATGTTGAAGTATTTGTTTCAAGAACATAAGACACCAACAACAATAGTTTGGGATAATAAGTCGATAGTATCACTAACTAAGAACCCTGTATTTCATGGAAGAAGCAAACACATTGATATTAAGTATCATTACATTAGAGAGCTAGTCAGTAACAAGGAGGTTGCTGTGGAGTTTGTTGAAAGTAAAGAACAAGTGGCTAGAATTTTCACCAAGTCTTTGAAGTCTAACAATTTCATTTACTTGCGTGGAAAATTGGGAATGATCAGTAAAGAGTATCTTGGTTTAAGGGAGGATGTTGAAGAATAAACCAAGATATTATGAAGAAGATAGAAGGGATCAACTATGAGAGTTGATACAGTCAGTGTGGATCAACTGGTACAGTTGACATGAAGTGGATGGATCAACAAGTGTTGTTGACGCGTGGTACGATATTTAGAAGTTTACTTGGGTTGCAAGTATTACTGGTTTTAAGAGTTTGTTTACGTGAGAATTGTCTAGAAGTTTCTTTGTTAGAGTTTGATTATGTTAGGAAAGTCTTTTTGCTTGAGAGTTAAGTTTGTTAATCATATAAATAGGCTGTTGAGCCATGAGTCGAAATACATCAATTAAGAGAAGTTTGTTTGAGTTTAGTTTTGTGTACTTTCGTTAAGTCTTTGATATCATATTTTCTACAATTTTCGATGAATTGATGAAGTGGGGGTAGTTCCTTGAACATGGAAAGTGTAAGTAGGGTGTAAACTGTAACGGAAATTGTTATTTCCGTGGGGATAGAATAAGAGTGAATGAGAGAGCTTCATTTTGAAATACTCTCACCGTAGCTCTCCACGTCAGCAAAAAGTAGGGTCACAATGAATGTGGTTAGAGTATTGAGTTTCAATTATGATCTAGATAGATAGATAGATAGAAGAGATAAGGGGATGAGGAGCAATTGTTTGCATCGAATTAAAATGTTTTGGGCCTACTAGAAACTCAAAATATCCTTAAGCCTTTACTTTTGTCTTGCTTGCATATTTCATTACTCAGACTCCAAAGAAGCCAAATGACAAAAATCTTTTAACTCAAAGTCAAAAAAAATTGGCCGGTGCTTATCGTCGTAAATAAAATGAATTATAGCAGCTGAACATGAATTTAATTTTATTTACTTCTTTTTAATAATTCTGGAATGACCATTTCAAAAACATGGATTTAAAATATTAATACTTTCATGTTTTCAATAATCAACGAGGTATTTGTGAATCATAGTTGTTCAACAATTTAGGGACTTCCAAATATACCCCCAGTATGTTTTCCAGTATTTAAAAATTCTGTAAGTTTAACTAATTTGTATTTCTTTTTTCAACCTAGTGATAATTTGCTCAAATAGACAAAAATCATCGTTGAATAGGAATGGATCTCTGGGAAGAAAGTCAGAATTTGTTCTAGAGCTAAAATGGTTACTGGATTTGTTAACGAAAGTCTAGAATCGTGATTCAACAAATTCGACTCCGATTCATTTGTTTCCTTCTCCTAATTATGGGAAAATGTGTTGGTGTTGGTGGTGGGGAGCATCATGATGTTGTTGGGCAAGATCCATTTAGAACTAGTAATGGCTGAGTTAGGGAGCTGAAAATTTAGTCTGTGATTCTTCAACAAAAGGTTTGTTGCAACTAAACTTTGTGTTCGTTGAAACCGAAACTTACGTACTAAAACAAAAGCAACACATGAATTCAAATCCAAGGGATAATTAACAGTGATATTGGATCAACTATGGTTGTTGATCCATCTATATGGGATCAACTCTGTTGTTGATCCTTTGAACTTAAGTGTCACTCCCCATTATTGATCCAATTTTACAATTTATGATCTTTTCAACTGCAATGGATAAACATCCATTGTTTGATCCAACTGAAATGGTTACTCATGTGGTCATGAATTTGTGGTGGAGGAGGACTAGTGGTGGTGTAATGGTGGCGGTGAAGGAGTGGTGGTGGAATATTGGTGGTGGTGGCGGTTGGTAGGTGGTGGTTGTTGAACGGTGGTGGTGGAGGAATGGTAGTTACCTTTCCCGAAGAAGGCAACAACGGAAAAGAGATACTCTTTCCCAGATAACAAGTGTATATTAAATTTCATTGTGGAGCTACAAGACTAGCTAGTATATTCACGTAAGCACAAGTTTCCATATGCGTGCTCATACATAGTTTATGCAACGAATATCTTGGTATGTTTAAGTAGTTGAAAATCAATTCTACATCTCTACTCAATGTATGTTAAGTTCGTCTTGTTTTCGTTCAGTTCTCAAGATCTTCTGAAACTTTTAAGATTCAAATAGAAATAACAAAAAGAAAAATAGCGAGATGTTGGAGTATACTAATAATCTAGTGTGCTTAGAGTGGTTTATACACTGCACAAAAATTCAATACCGACAAGTGCTTGAAGATCTTGAGAAAGATATTGCACAAGACTGGTACTGCTTGGAGATTTTTTAGTTTTACGAAAAAGATTCATTAGCAAGGATGGCTTTTTGTTCGGTGATAGAAGTTTTGTTTTTCTTTTGCTTATTTCACTCGGTCTAACGCATCGTATCCCAGTTGTTTTTCTTGAAAGATGTTTATGTTCCACTTTACAGGTAAAAAATCTTTGTTCCAAAGGTTGCGTGTGGGACATGGCGATTCCCTTTATGACAAGTTGTGATCTTGGTTGTTTATGTTTGAGTTTTACTTAATATTGTGAAGTAAAATCATATATAGGACCTGTTAATCTGTTATTCATTTTTGGATCTAGCATCCGTGGCAGATGAATTATACCAAAGATTTCTTTTTTTTTAATACCAGAATTGAGCGAGCTAACTAGCTATCCAAGCTCATATATTTGAAAATTTTCCATACATACCACCGGCTAACAGAGAATGATCAGCCGACCGGTCAAACAAACAAAAAAACAGGCAATGATCAGGCACTTGGCGTGGTCCATGGAAATGCCCAACTTGGTGGTCCAATTGCATGCTCATAACATACGCAACCCCAATCACTTATTGATCAAAAACTTATTGCTAGCTGGAAGCTCAAGTTAAGTTGCCAATTTATTAATCTTCATATTAAAAGCTCTAGTGTACGGAAATATCCAGTAGTCGAGTCCAATTTATAAATCCCAAATAATCAAGATTTTCTGGAAATCAAATGACAATTATATCCATCTACGTCTTTGTTAAAATAAGTGAACGAATCTAGTTGATGTTCCTTAATTAATTGGAAGATTTGTGGACTAATGGGTAGCACACAGACAAGTAACAACAAAACTTGTTTATGCTATTAATAGCATGCACATTTTCATGATAAACTTCAGGGCTAGGAGGACCCTAATGGGTCCAACATCTATCCAAGTTGAGTCTCGTGCGTTTCAATTCAAAGATGTGGCATTATTGAGGTGTCTGGGGCACCCACTTCTATAGAATAC
Source organism: Papaver armeniacum (assembly GCA_023531295.1). Classification (NCBI taxonomy): domain Eukaryota; kingdom Viridiplantae; phylum Streptophyta; class Magnoliopsida; order Ranunculales; family Papaveraceae; genus Papaver; species Papaver armeniacum. The sequence continues at coordinate 163,832 of JAJJWW010008171.1, forward strand.
ATTAAGTTAGCACAATTTTTTTTCACTTGCGTGCTCATACTTGGTACATGTAACGAACATCTCAATGTGTATATAAATAGTTGACAACGGATGTTAAGTTCATGTATGGTTTTCATTCTATCATCCAAATTCTCGTAAACTTCTTAAACCTCTAAAAAGATTGGAATGCATGGTAACAGTTAAAAAAAAAAAAAAAAGGTAAGACGTTGGAGTAAATTGGTCGTCTCAACCACTGTTTCCAATAATTTGTTCGGTGTGGAAGATCAATAACTTGATACGGATATTTTTTTTTTTTCGAATGAAAAAATTTTATATTAAAAGGAAAAATACCAAGAAAACATAAACTAGGGAATTTACATATTGATAGTATCCTCCCAGTTAAAAAGAATGTTATTACAACTCGCGAATCTAAACATCTCTTTATTACAAAACCAAAGAATAATCGTCTGTTTAATCTTGTATGTGAGTTCTATAACAGACATTCGACGAGATCCAAAAACTCTCTGATTCCTTTCATCCCAAATGTGCCAAATCAGTGCGAAGTGCATTACCGCAGCCACCTCTCTACTTCTTCCCCTTAGCATGTTGTAGTTCCATTCTTCAAAGAATCCTTGTATAGTACTAGGAAGAACCCAAGAGATTCTCAAGGCTTTAATGAAATACATCCATACTTCATGTGTATAAGCACAGTGAAGCAACAAATGTGTATCATTTTCTTTCTCCACATTACAGAGCACACAATATCAACACCTCTATGTATAAGCATGTCTTTGGTAGGCAGAGAATTATGAAACAATGTCCAAACTAAAAGACTCACCTTAGGGGGAATTTCCTTCTTCCAAAGATGCCTTGAGAAAGCGCAATCTGTAGGTTCTTCCACCAGCAGTTCGTAGCAACGTTTAGTAGTAAAATTGTCCATTACTACAACTTCATCTTCGTCTCCATTAAGAGCAGGTGGAGTGCCTAAATCTCTCTTAAGAAGATCCCATTCAAGTTGCTCATTAGCGTTGAGAGGTCTGCGAAAAATACAAACCCAACTGCCATTACGAATCATGTCTGCAATAGTAGCATTTTTGTTCCTTACAGCTTTGAAAACCACCGGAAATAGCTCTTTTAGAATGCCTCTGTCCACCCATTTATCGTTCCAAAAATTGATTGCAACTCCGTTATTTACCTTGAAGCTCGAATGTTTCTGCACATCAGGAACTACTCTAAGGATATTATGCCAAAGGCTCCTACACTGTGACGAACCATCATCTGTAGGAATGAGCAGATTGGCATTGGCCTTAGACTTTTGCTGAATTATTCGCCTCCACAAAGCGTTCTTGCTCTTTGAATATCTCCAAACCCATTTTATAAGAAGAGCTTTGTTAGTTAATCTCAAATTCTTCACCCCTAATCCTCCATATTGTTTAGAAATGCAAACCTTAGGCCATGAAACCAACGCCATTTTTCTATTCCCATCTACCGTCCCCCAAAGGAAGTTTCTCATAAGCTTTATGAGTTGCTTTTCGACGCTAACCGGCATAGTAAACAAAGAAAGGAAGTATATAGGCAAACTGGACAAATAGTGTTTAATTAACACTAATCTCCCCGCCTTATTGAGAAACTTCTTCTTCCAAGAAGCAATCTTTAATTTCACTCTATCTAATACCGAATCCCAAACTGTAGAGCTTCTAGAATAAGCCCCAATTGGCATTCCTAAGTATTTGATCGGCAACGTTTCTGTCTTACAACCCAGTTCTTTATCCATCATCGAAATAAAATCATCCGCACCCACGCTAACCATAGTACTCTTCTCAAGATTGAGCTTCATTCCGGTAAGAACTTCAAACATTGAAAGAATAATAAACAGTCTCTGAACTTCTTCAACCTTGGCATCGATAAAAATAAGGGTATCATCCGCAAATTGCAAATGAGAGATAATAGTACCTTCCTCCGCAACCTGGAACCCATGAATTTGTCCTCTCTCTACTGCTTCATTCATTAACTTCGACAAAATTTCCACCACCAATAAGAAGAGATAGGGAGAAAGAGAATCACCTTGCCTAAGACCTTTTGTTGGCTTGAACTTTTCAGTTGAGCCACCATTCACCAAAACTGATAAATGAGAAGAAGTCACACACTACTTTATCCAAGATATCCATTTACTTCCGAAATCATGTTTCTGAAGTATACAGAAAAGAGAATGCCAATTAACATTGTCAAAAGCCTTCTCCATATCTATCTTACATAGGATACCTGGCCTTTTCTGCTTCATTCTGCTGTCTACACATTCATTAGCAATTAACACCCCATCCAGAATTTGTTTATCATGAATGAAAGCACCTTGGAAATCGGAGATAAGCCCAGGCATTACCGTCTTGAGTCTTTCCGCAAGAACCTTTGAAATAATTTTCTAGACACTACTAATAAGACTCAGCGATCTAAAATCTTTAGGAGTACAAGTGTCTTCTTTCTTAGGGGTTAGAGTGATAAACGACACATTTAATCTCCAATCTAGAGACCCGTATCTATGGAAATCGTTAATCATGTTCATGAAGTCTACCTTAATAGAGCCCCAACATTTCTTGTAGAATTCCGCGGTAAAGCCGTCTGGACCAGGGGACTTGTTTGAACCCAAATGATTTACTACCTTCCAAACTTCTTCTTCTGTGAAATCTCTTTCCAGCCAACCTTTTTCCTCATCTGAAATTTTAGGAAAGTGAAGAGAGTCTAAAGAAGACATCGATCTGTAATTATCCAGAAAAAAAGATTGACAAAATAATTTCTCAAATCTTCTTTTATAACTGCCTGATCAAAACAGTCTTCCCCATTAATCTGCATCTTCACTATAGTGTTTCTTTTCTTTCTTGAGCTTGCAATTTTGTGAAAGTACCCGGTATTTGAATCACCCCACTTGAAGCCATTTTGCTTTGCCATGATTTTCCATTTTCTTGCTTCCATCATGTCAATGGAGTTAAGCTTAACTGTACTTTCCATACGAATTTTTGATAGACCTCTCTATTAGTTGTCCTTTGCCAAATCATCTGTGGTTTGTGTGTGCATAACACTAAGGAAAAAGGAGAATTCGAAATTCAAAAGGGAATCAAAGAAAGAGACAAGAGGAAGGTTGTTTTCTCTTAATTAGGGTCCCAAATTCTAATGGAGTTAGATTTAGCCCCAAGCGGCATTCTCAGATACATTAAAAGTATGCAGTCTACTGAACAACTGTACACAGTAAGGAATATACAGGAATATAAAAGTAGGTTGTAGAGACTAGTTCCTAGAAGTAGAACACAATTTCCCACAATGATGGCACTGAGTCCTTCCCTTGGGAAAAGACCCCTATTTATAGTTATTTCCTCAAATGGAAATGTCAGGTGTGTGTCCTTTCCTATTTCCCTTATCTTGCTACTACCTCTCCTGACCGTACAGCCGTACTTTAGATCCTTCTAGAAGACATGTCCTTTCTTGATCACCACACGTGCATTCGGTTGTTGTGGATGGATGGCTTGTTCAACGACACCCCCTTCGGGATAAGGGGCGACCGTGATGCTTCCCTTCTAGGCAAAACACTATACCATTCCTCTCTCGGATATGGGGTAGCTACGGTAAGAAGGTGCTATTCTATTCCTCCTCCCGGATATGGGGTAGCCACATTTCCTCCTTGGTATTTTTCGGGTATCTACATTAAGTCCCCTGGCTGTTTGGGCGAGGCGTTAGTCTCCTCAACAGTCTATCACAACTTTCGGGCAATCTTTCTTGAGGCTCGTCTTTTGGTAGGGCACTTCTTATTAAGGCATCGAGCGGTATCCACTCATTGCTCATTTGAGATACCCTGCGCGGGGAGATGTTTTCTTTGTGGGGCGACCCTTCTGCGGGCGTCTGTATCCTCCCTTGGAGACCTCGACTTTCCTAAATCTCAGACTTGCCTTGCAAGTCCCCTTGTCCTTGGTGTTTCTTAGGACTTGCTTCTAGCGAGTCCCCTTGTCGCTACCAATGTTTGAGCGACTTGCACCTCTGCAAGTCCCCTTGTTTCCGTACGACCTCGTTCCATTCCTTCGTCTATACGTTTCTATGGGTTTCACCGCTTTGCGTTCCCAAAGACTTGCTCCATGCAAGTCCCCTTGTTTGTATTCCTTGGGACTTCCCCTTTGCAAGTCCCCTTGTTATTGAAAATCTTTGAACTTGCTCCCTTACAAGTCCCCTTGTCTCCATGCGACCTCACTCCATTCTTCTCCATTTGTGCGCTTTCCTGGTGGATTCCGTGATGGCACGTGTTACCATAATGACACGTGGGATAGGTGAAGCGGTTACATTTTATGGTCATTTACTAGGGTTAGCGTCCTTTCATGTTCTCGTCACGTCGTTTCAATTACCCTTGATCGTGTGTTTTTACCGTCTATAAATACTGGCCTCATATTTCCTTCACTCTTACTCCTAAAACATTATCTATCCTCTCTTTTCATCTCTTTTCTCCGGGCGACATCAAGCTTTATTCTTCCCTCTTTATCACAGCTTTCCTCTTGGGCGGTCCTAATGAGCGAGTATGAGGATTCAACGACTGAGAGTTCTTTTGGCGATAGCAACTCCTCTGGTGAGGAGGAGGCGCCTCATCTTCTTCCTATTCTTCCCGAGGAAGAGAGAGTCTTTACTCCCGGGGTGGGTAAAAACTTGACTACCATCCTGTCTAGTCGAAGTCTTTCTTAGAAAAGCTTAGGCGGGCAGCTACCCCAGGCGTGGCTTTTGCTACACTCCTGGATGATAAGTTTTTTCGTCAGGTTAGTAAGCCATCATCTTTCGATCCTCCTGTGGTGTACGAAGAAACCAACGATTGGCTCTTGGCAGGGGAAATCGATCATCCGCCTCTTCTTCCAATTACCTCCTTTTGTCGGGTTCGCCTCAATCGTGGCGACTTCGTCCTCCCAAAGATAGAATTTCTTTCCAAGGCGACTCCTTGTCCAGAGTGGCAGCCGTGGATCGAGTACATGCTCTCGATCCCCTATTGCAAAGACATTATTATCAAGTTGGGGTTGATGGAGGCTCTATCTTCGTCACGCTATAGGCATCTTACCAGGAACAATCGGGATATAATTCGCCTGTCCCTCGGATGGATCCCTATGGTTCACACATGCCTCCTCGCTTGGGGAGAAGCATCGCCCACGTTAGAAGACGTGGTGACACTGATTGTCCTTCCCCTTTATGGAAGTCACGACTTTAAGGAAGCGTCGAGTAGTTTTTCTGGCGATGACAAATTCGTATTGGATTTTTTAAAACAAGCGCGCACGGTCGAGGAAGTTAGTCGCCAAGACAAGTGCGCCTTCTGGAACGCAGAAGAGTGCCAGAGGAACATCGTCAAGGAAGGGAAAGGAGGCGTCTTCTACGAGGATACCGCCCATACCGCCCCGGAGGGGCTGCTAAGCGGCTACCTTGAACTTATGGGTGAAAATGTGGGCACCCGGGTTGTGAGATGGGTCTAGCGGGAACCTCCCTCTCCGCTTTGCCGGATCTCTACTGAGTGACACGAGTTGGCCGCTTTCTTGTCTTATTTTCTCTCTCACGAAGTCTTTGAGCATTCTACGACAAACGCCGTGAGGGATGAATCGATGATCATGGCAATACTCATGTCTCGCGGTGTCTCGTTTCCTTTGGAGCCCATGTTCCTAGGCGGGCTATACCATCACTTGGACTTGTTGGTGGATGATATTCAGAGGGCTAACAATACATCCTTCACAGTCGAGACATTTCTCCCCGCCAACTTCCTGCAGATGTGGGCATGGGAGTATTACCGCCACTATAGGCCAGAGACGAAGGTTTTAAGTCTTACCGGCGAGAGGGTTGTGACCGCGGAGGATGGCACAGAAATCACCATCACTTACCCTGTTTCCTTTCCTCGCACGACCCTTTATGAAAAGGCTGTTGCCAAACCAACTGTTCGCCTGGCGCCTTTACTAGATGATATCAACGAGTTCACCTTTCGCCCATACGACGATGGTGCGTGCGGCGAAACCTCCCACCGATTTGTATCGCTCTTCCCAGAGGATTTCGTGGACGTCGCCTCAGACACTCCTACATTGGATGCATGCAATTTTGTGGCCGCTGTGACACCGGGTTATCTTCCAGGTTTTTACAAGGGCAGGTTTTATGCTGAAGCTTATAAGTTAAATCGTATTGCTCGTCAGGCAGGTTTCGACCAAGGGACTGGTTCCTACCTTTCGCCCTCATTTTCTTCAGACCCTCAGATGGTGGAGGAGAGCTTTATGCGCTTTGTCTTTCAGGGCGAAAGGCCTCGCTTATGTCGGCCGCCTTTCAATCCTCTAAAAGTCCCTCAACTTGACCGGGATTTAAAAGTTACGCACAAGTGGTTTTTATATTGGGTGGGTGAAATGGAGGAAGTGCATCAGGCCTTGTCTCTTGATGGCGTGATGGCTCCCCCGCCTGACGTGCCAGAACTCTATCGTTTGGGGCGTACTAGGATACCCTCGGACGTCATGCGTTCTCATGGGTTAGCTTCTGGTGCTAAGAGCAGGCGTGTCGAGGTTCCCCCGTCTCAAGGTAAAGGGAAAAGGGGGTCATCGTCCTCAAAGATCAGAAATGTCGTTCGTAACCTTTGCGGGGCTGTTCCTCAAGGAGTGGAGGTAGTAATTATTATTTTGTATATATTTTTACTATATAATTTCTCCTTTTCTGTAGCCTTTCCTAAGCGCTTATTACTGTTAATCTTTTAGTTGGATCCTCCTCCACATGGCCCCTTACAATACTTTGCTCATGAATGGCTTAATGTGAACGTGAAGGAACTTCCACCGAGATTCGCCAAGATGCAAGCACGCCGTGATGCTGGTGTGGTTCCTATTCCGCGGTTTCCTCGATCTCCTCAATTATCCTTTGCGGATAGAGCTGCTGCTTTGCTCAGAGGGCGTTCATCAGGAGATCATCCTCGTCAGTCCATGGGTACTAGTTCTGGCTCTGTGCCTGGTGCTGGTGTTTTACCGAATCAACCGGTGATGTCTCAGCAAGGATCGTCAGGTGCTTTGTTCATCAGATTGCCACGTATTCATTTATTGTTATTTATTTAATGTTTTGACCGGTATGTTGCCTTATACCATATATATATATATATACACAAGGGGAGAAGTAGAGATATCATTCCTCTTCTGGAGTTTCTCATTTCTCATTTTTTTTTTTGGACTCTCTAGGGCAGCAAGACAGGCAACCTCTTGACTCGGGTGCTTCGGCTGGGAGTTCCTCTTCCTCTGTTCCTTCTACTAGTCGCCAAGACATTGCGACTTCTTCCTTTGTGAGTCACCATTTTTTTTTTTTTTTTTTTGACTCGCCTCCTTGTGATAATAATTTGTAGGGTATGGGTAAACAAGATCGTTCAGAAACTAGAGATGGTCGTGACAAAGTAAAGAGGACCAAAACTTTGGGCGATCATGGCCGCCATGTCCCAGCTCCTGAGTCGGTTGCTCCCTCTAGCCTGCTGGCTAATGATGGGCGTAAGGATCCGCCTGCTTTCCTATTGTTGAACGAACCCATGGAGCAGCGCCAGATTCGTGATGGAGAGAGCTATGTTTTGGTCTTTGGGTTTTGGGTTCCTCCTCGCTATGAGGCGTTATATACTTAGGTAGCAACGCAGCATGGCCACATCGCCTCTAACGCGGTTTTCCCCAACGCCAACGTTCTTGTGTCCCACACATTGAACATCTTGGATGTGTTGGGCGAGATGGTAGAGGTTGGTGATCACCCTTCTGGCGTGCAATTACAGAGCTGGCGTCGAATCATTGATGATACTGCCAACATGCGTTTTAACATTGGTGGCTAGAAACTCTCTCGGCGGGGAGGCGAGACGAAAGCGACCGCTCGTCGGAATTAGCTCCCAGTAATCGTCGTCGGTCTGGAGGAAAGAGTCGCCTCTTATCAGGCGAATTTGCAGACTTTGCGGGCGACTCAACAGCGTCTAATTAAGGAGACGATTGAGGTCGTCGATCAGATTGCTCAGGCCAAGGAGACCTTGGAGAAGGGTGAGCGTTTGTTAGCGGACGCCAAGGCAGAAATGGCGGAGCAGAACAAGTCGTGAGTACCTCGATGGTTCGGGAGAGGAGAGGGCTTTGTTGTCAATTTCTTCCTATTGTTTTATGTTGGATTGTAACCTTATTTCTTGATTTCCACTTTTTTTCTTCTCTCCCTCTCTCTCTCTCTCTTTTTTTTTTTTTTTGACGAACATCTCAATGTTGAATTATGACTTTTATTTGGATGGTGCTCGCGCCTCGAGGCCAGGGCCTTTTAAATATGATGGCTTGTCAGGTCATTGTGTATTAAACGATTAATGGCTAGCTATTGTAGCTTGGTTGTGGAGGTAGCTGATAGGGTGTAGAATACATCATATTTACTATCTATTGTTTATGCTTTCTTTGCTATTTTTCTTGTAAATTATGTATTTTACGCTTGTTTTGAGTTTTGTAGCTACTTTGGAGTCGCACGGAGGAAAAGAAGAAGAAATTACTCTATTTGAGCCAAAAGGGAAAAAAGGTCATTTTACAGGCGATTGATATATGGATCCCAGTTAAGGTTAAGGGGCAACTCTTTTGGGAGGACTAAATACAGCCAGCTGTGGTTAAGGGGTTACCAGTTGAGCAGCCCTTATCAGGGATGACCGGGTGTCAATATCCAGCCTTACCCTAAAACTAAATCGAGAGAGAGGACTTTTGTTCATCTCATTCATATCATTCTCTGAAATTGAGAGAAGAAAAGCAGCGCAGCTGCTGCCGTATTTGCTCTTTCCGAGAGGTTGAGGAGATAAAGATTCGAGGAGAGATTGGTTAGGGTTTGGTGCGGAACAATTTGTTTGAAGAACAAGATGATTATAGATCAAATCGAAGAGAAATCGGCAAGACACGATCTGCAATCGATGGAAAGGTTAGGGTTTGCTATCTCTGAAAACCAAATGGAGATGTTATTGATGTCGAATTAAGGTGGGTTTGTGATGGGTCAGATCGATTTGAAGCTTAGAAGGGATGGGTATACGATTTGAAATTGCTATGAGACTCGAGATGGGTTCAAGATGAAGAACAAATGGGTTGTAGCTGTTGAGTTCAAAGGAATTGGGGGGTTTTTACTTTCGGTTCTGGAATAATGAAAGAATGGGTCAGTCTGATTCGATTGTTGTTGAAGGCTGTAGTTGAGAAGAACTCAGAGATGAAGAGAGGGTATGTCAGTGCTCTATCTAAGCTGTGGATGGTGGTTAAAGTTTGTTGATGATTAGCAATTGGCTCAGAAGGTGATTGCTAAGCAGGGAAGAGATCTTTGTTGAGATGGGTTGGTTTGAATGAGTTGTTGTTGCTCTCTGTTTTGAATGGAGAAATAATCCTGAGGCTGGTGATGCAATGGGTTTGATGGAGTTTGAAGTCTGTAATGAGAATGAAGCTGCAATTGGAGGATTGAAGCAATGCTGAAATGGATTGAAGCTTCAATAGATGTATGCTAGGATCTGTTACAGGAGAAGACACTAAAGAGAGGCCTGAATTTGGCCGGGAAAGCTCTGAAATAAACGAAACTCGGCCGATTTTCTGCACCGGCGAGTCAACTCGGCGATGACCGATCCAGAGCCGATCCAACTCGGCTGAGTAAGACAATCCAGTTAGACTAATCGGTGACTTCATTTGGCGACTCGAGAGTCTGACTACTCCTTCCCTTGACCGGTTGACTAACGGTTGACCCGTTTGACCGTTAGTCCTAACGGTGGGTGACGGAATATTCCGTCGAATATACCGATGACGGTGAAATTTTCGGGTGGCGTGCGGTGACGGACGGATTCGTCGGATTAGAGCCATAATACTAGTTTTTCGGCGACCAAAATTCCAGAATTTTCTGTGGACTTCTCTCATGGGTGTGAAGACTTGGACTAGGAATTGGATGGAGAACTTGGCTCAAATTTGGAAAGAGAAGATGGAAGATGAGGAAGACTTGAATTTGGAAATTGAATTGCTAAAGGAAAAGGGTTCTATTCCTTGGAAGATTTGGAGAATATTGAAGCCTATAAATAGAGAAGTTCTCTACATCTCTTTACACACCTCTCTACACACACAACACTTGTGTTTTTGCTTTTGAACTCTTGAAAATTCTCCTTTTAATTATTATTTGTGTGAATTTCAAAAACATGAGTAGCTAATTTTCTTATTGATTGAGGATGAATTCCTAGTTATTAATACATGATTTAAGTTTTGTTTCAATTCTATCTTGAAGTTTTTCACATGATTATCGTTTGTTTTTACTAATAGGAATGTTTATTCATTCATGATTGATTGATAGATTGTTTAGAGTGCACGCTAAATTGATTTGTTAGTTTAATCTAATTCTAGTATAAGTTAGGGAATAAGTAATCGTTCTCGACACTTTACACAAGTAGAAAACACGAGACCTTGCGGAGGGATTCCGTGGAGCGATTGTGTGTAAAAACAACGCTAGAAAGTGGACCAAGCGAACCGAGTTTAACTACTAGTACTAAACCTAAATTCATAGATCTTAATGCATTCGGGGAATTACATCTTGTAAGCAAACCTCAAGGTGGTTCTTTTGAATAGAATCTGATAACTAAGCGGACTTGTTACTCAGTGAAATAAGGTATTTTGGGGCTAGCTAAGCGAACCTGCTATCCTACGGTTGGTGATAATCTGTGACTAATAACAAGTAGAAAAGAACATAACTTTAATCATTGTTTTGCAACGAAGAAGGATTCCTTGATCTTGTCTCTCTTATTGCTTTCAACTTTATCTTTTAATTGCTTTGTTTATTTTCTTTTGCTTTTTACACCCCTTTTTTGTGACAATTTTTACAACTAATAATCTCTTGCTCCTCGTGGGAACGAACTTGACTTCCATTATATTATTTTTAATTGAGTGGAAATATTAATTAATTTGATTGCACCTACGACACGCATCAAATTTTGGCGCCGCTTCTTAGGGAGCAATGGACGATTTTAGTTGTTTTTATTTTTCTTTTTGCTTTATTCTTGCTTTGTTAGATTCTATACCGTATCTAACTTAGTTTACAAGAATCTTGTTTCAGGTGCTATACCTTTGGTGAATGCTTAAAGAGGGCAGACCGAGTCCAATACGTCTTCGATCCGGCACTCAACTAAAGGATTTCATTCGAGCGGTTAACACTCCATTTCCTCCTTCTTCATCAAGTGATTCGGACAAAGAGGAAGAAACAATGGCTGAACGTACACTCAAGGACCTAGCTTCTCACAAGCTTGATACACAACAATGGTGTATCCAAACTAACTCAACCTTCGAGATCAAGCCGGGGTTGATTAGAGAGTTACCAAAGTTCCATGGCATGGTGAATGAGGACCCAAACAAACATCTTATGGACTTTTATACCATAGTTATGGCTATGCTTCCACCGGAGACTAATGCGGATGGAGCAATGTTGAAAGCTTTCCCGTTTTCTTTGGCGGGCAATGCTAAGGAATAGTTATATTATTTGCCTTCCGGAAGAATCACAACATGGAATGGGATGAAGAAACTTTTCCTCGAGAGATATTTTCCCGCATCCAAAGCTACTCAAATTCGCAAAGAGATTTGTGGATTGAAACAACATGTGGGAGAGTCGTTGTATGAATGTTGGGAGCGATACAAGAGGTTGGTGGCAAGCTGTCCACACCATCAATTTAGTGACGTTATGATACTCCAATACTTCTACGAAGCTCTCCACCCAAGTGATAGGTCTCTTCTTGACGCCGAGGGTGGTGGTGCACTAATGAACAAGACTTTGACCCAAGCTAGAGAGTTGATTGAAAGTATGGCTGCGAACTCGCAACAATTCTACACAAGAGATGAACCCATGGTTAGGCGAGTGCATGAAGTTAGTGATTCATCATCACATCTTGATCAAAGGATGAGTAACATGGAGATAATGATGCAAAGGATGGCCGCGGTAATTATTCCGGATGGTGAGACCGAACAAGTGAATGCTTTATATCCAAATCAAAGGCCAAGGTACGATCCATACTCCAATACCTATAATCCCGGTTGGAAGGATGATCCTAACTTTAGTTATGCAAACAAGCAAGCGGCGGCTCCTAATCCATATGCACAACAAGGTGGTTTTCAACAATCACGCTTCCAACCTCAAAAACAAGGTGGTTCTCAACAATTCCAACCTCAAGTGAAGGACAAGGATCTTCGATAGATGATAAGCTTAATGTCATGATGCAAGGTATTACATCATTGTTTCAACAAAATCAACAAAAGACCAATTCGGCCATCAAGAATTTACAAACTCAAATGGGACAATTGGCGACCGATGTGCACTTATTGAAATCTCAAGCATCCACAAAACTTCCTTCACAACCATTTGTGAATCCAAGAGAGAATGTTAATGTGGTTACTTTAAGAAGTGGAAGACAAGTGGAGAGTCAGAGTCATCAAGAAGAAGCTATTGAAGAGGTAGTCAAAGACAAGGAGGAAACCGCACCAAATGAGAATTCAACACCAACCGATCAATCCAAGGAACCGGTGCCTACTTTCACTACTCCACCTCCTTTTCCTAGTCGTTTTGCTAAATCCAAGAAAGAAGCTCAAGACAAGGCACTCATGGATATCTTCAAGAAGATTGAAATCAACATACCATTCATTGAGGCCATCAAAAAAATTCCAAGGTATGCCAAGTTCATGAAGGAATTATGCATCAAGAAGGATAGGTTGCTTGATAATGAAATTACTAAAGTTGGCGAGAGTGCGTCGGCTATGCTATTGAAGAAGATGCCTACAAAGTGCACGGATCCCGGTGGTTTCACGGTACCAATTACTATTGGTAAGAAAAGGTTTGAACATGCTTTACTTGATTTGGGAGCTTCCATTAGTGTGATGTCGGCCGAAATATATGACTCCTTGAATCTTGGACCTTTGAAAGAGACAAGAGTTATTATCCAATTAGCGAACAAGTCTAACATATATCCAAAGGGGCTTGTAGAAGACGTGCTAGTGCAAGTAAATGAGCTTATTTTTCCGGTGGATTTCTTGGTGGTGGATATGGATAACAATGAGAACCGGTCATCTACTTCTTTACTTCTTGGGAGGCCATTTATGAAGACCGCAAAGACGAAGATTGATGTTGATAAGGGTACACTCACTATGGAATTCGACAAGGAGATAATACACTTTAACATATTTGAAGCCATGCGCTACCCAAGTGATGTGCATTCCGTTTACTCCATTGATGTGGTTGATTCATTAGCGCAACAAATGGTGGAATTGAACCAAGAGGATGAACTTGATGTGGTGTTGCAAAAGAGCATTGAATTGGACGTCCATGGCTTGTCTAACTTGGATATTGAAATCTCCAAGGAATTGGTGGAGATGTGTGGTGCTTTGGCGACATTGCAAGAAGCTAAAAAGGGTAATGTTTCTTATATTTCTTTACCCGTGAATGATGAAATACTTGTACCATCTATTGTGGAGGCGCCCAAACTAGAATTGAAGCCACTTCCGGACCATTTGAAGTATGCTTTCTTGGGAGATGGAGATGAGCTTCCGGTGATTATTTCAAAGAACCTCACACCGGTACAAGAAGACCGTTTGCTTAGAGTCTTGAAAGAGCACAAAACGGCTATTGGGTGGACAATTGCGGACATCAAAGGCATTAGTCCATCCATGTGCATGCATAGGATTCTAATGGAAGAGAACGTGAAGCCGGTACGTGATGCTCAACGTCGGCTAAATCCTCCCATGATGGAGGTTGTGAAGAAAGAGATACTCAAGTTTCTAAGTGTGGGGGTAATCTACCAAATTTCCGATAGCAAGTGGGTAAGTCCGGTACAAGTGGTGCCAAAGAAGTCCGGAGTCACGGTTGTTCGAAATCAAGACGATGAACTTATTCCTACAAGAGTTCAAACCGGTTGGAGAGTGTGCATTGACTATAGAAAGCTTAATTCCGCAACCCGAAAGGATCACTTTCCTTTACCTTTCATTGATCAAATGTTGGAGCGGTTAGCAGGGCATTCTTATTATTGCTTCTTGGATGGTTATTCGGGATACAACCAAATTGTTATTGCACCGGAGGACCAAGAGAAGACCACTTTAACTTGTCCATTTGGAACGTTTGCATATAGACGGATGCCGTTTGGCCTTTGCAATGCGCCGGCTACTTTTCAAAGATGCATGGTGAGTATATTCTCGGATTATGTGGAGCGCATCATCGAGGTATTTATGGATGACTTTAGTGTTTATGGCAATTCTTTTGATGGTTGTTTAAACAACCTTGAACTAGTTCTTAAACGCTGCATAGACACAAACCTTGTCCTTGATTGGGAGAAATGTCACTTTATGGTAAACCACGGCATAGTACTTGGTCACATTGTGTCCTCTCGAGGGCTCGACGTGGACAAGTCAAAGATAGATTTAATAAGAAACTTACAATATCCCACTTCGGTGAGGGAGATCCGTTCTTTTCTTGGTCATGCAGGTTTCTATAGGCGGTTTATCAAGGATTTCTCCAAAATCTCCATGCCGATGTGCAAGTTATTACAAAAGGAGGTACTTTTTGACTTCAACAAGGAATGCAAGGATGCTTTTGAAAAATTGAAAGAAATGTTGACAAGTGCGCCAATTATCAAATCACCGGATTGGAATCTTCCATTTGAATTAATGTGTGATGCTAGTGATTATGCGGTTGGAGCCGTTTTGGGTCAAAGAGTGGACAAGTTGTCCCATGTTATCTATTGTGCATCTAGGACCCTTAATGATGCACAAATCAATTATTCTACCACGGAAAAGGAGTTATTGGCTATAGTTTTTGCGTTGGAAAAATTTCGATCATACTTGGTGGGTACAAAGGTTATTGTGTATTCCGATCATGCCGCACTAAGACACTTAATAAAGAAGAAAGAAGCTAAGCCAAGATTAATCCGTTGGATCCTATTGTTACAAGAGTTCGACATAGAAATTCGTGATAAGAGGGGTGTGGAGAATACCGTTTCGGATCATCTTAGTAGACTTGTTATGTCTCAAGAGGAACTTCCATTACATGACCGCTTTAGGACGAACAACTTTTCTCCATGGAAGAATCAACACCTTGGTATGCGGATATAGTGAATTACTTGGTGACAAGGAAAGTACCTAGTACAATGTCTAACTTCCAAAAGATGAAACTTAAGAAGGTAGCTAAGCAATATGTGTGGGATGAACCATACTTATGGAAATATGGCGTTGATCAAATAATGCGAAGGTGCGTGCCTAATTCCGAATTTCAATCCATTCTCTCCTTTTGCCACACTTTTGCTTGTGGAGGCCACTTTGGTTCGAAACGTACCGCTCTCAAAGTTCTCGAGAGTGGATTTTATTGGCCCACCTTGTTTGAAGATTCATATGCCTTTTGTAAATCGTGTGATAGATGTCAACGAACGGGCAATCTAGGTGCTCGAAATCAAATGCCACTCACACCAATTCTCGTTGTTGAGATTTTTGATGTGTGGGGTATCGATTTTATGGGCCCTTTTGTCAATTCGAATGGAAACTTTTATATACTTCTTGCCGTAGATTATGTTTCGAAATGGGTGGAGGCTAGAGCCACCAAAACTAATGACTCTCAAGTTGTTTGTGATTTTGTAAGGGAAAACATATTCACAAGGCATGGTACACCAAGAGTGGTGATAAGCGATGGAGGCTCACATTTCAAGAAGGCTTTCCACGCTCTCCTCAAGAAGTACAACATAACACACAAAATTGGTACGCCTTATCATCCGCAAACTAGTGGACAAGCGGAAATTTCAAATTGTGAGATCAAGTCCATTCTTGAGAAAACGGTGAATACCACAAGGAAAGATTGGAGCTTTAAGCTCAATGATGCACTTTGGGCGTATAGAACGGCGTATAAGACACCGATTGGTATGTCTCCATATCGGTTGGTTTATGGCAAGGCTTGTCATCTTCCGGTTGAACTTGAACATAAGGCTTATTGGGCGATAAAGAAATTCAACATGGAGTATGATGAAGCGGGGAAACAAATGAAGTTACAACTAAATGAGCTAGAGGAGATACGTAATGATGCTTACGAGAGTGCCCGGATTTACAAGGAAAAGACTAAGCTTTTTCATGACAAGATGATTTCGCGGAAAAGTTTTGTTGTGGGGCAAAAAGTTCTTTTATTTAATACTCGTTTACGTTTATTTTCGGGTAAGCTTAAGTCCCGTTGGGTGGGACCATTTGTTGTTACTAATGTTTATGCTCATGGTGCAGTTGAAATTATTAGTGACAAAACGGGACAAAATTTGAAAGTCAACGGCCATAGGTTAAAACCATATTATGAAAACTTTCCAACGGAGCATGTGGACGTAATTGGACTTCAAGATTCACTCCCTCTGGAGGAGTAATGTGTGGCAAGGGCTAAGTCGGGCCGTCGACTTTAAAACAAGCGCTTAATGGGAGGGAACCCATAGGTTTTGTATTTCTTATCCTTTTGCTTTTTATTTTTGTTATTTGTTTTTCTTGTTTCTTATCATGTTAAAATTTCCCACCTTGACTTAACTAGGAGGATTCAATTACATTGAGGACAATGTAAGGTTTAAGTGTGGGGGAGTGGTTAAGCATGTATTTTTAAAAAAAAAATAAAAAAATTTAAAAAAAAACAAAAAAAAGTTTTACATAAAACCTCCAACTTTTAAAGATTTTAGAGTCACTAACATACTTCTAGGTATGTTTACATAGAGATTTTGACCGACATAATTGAACTTGGAAATGTTAGAGAACTACATTCGGATTTCTTGCTTGTTTGAGTGTTAAATAATGGATTTAATCATGCCAGTGATGCGAATTTGGTGAAGGGAGAAATGCGTTATTAGAGTTGCTGATCAATCATTAGTGGAGACTACCCGTATTCATATCATGTGAGGCACCGACCAGAAATTAAAGAGCTTTCTTTTGAGTGTGTGTCACCATACGTAAATTCCGGGTAGAATGGTGAGCTACCCAACCTCCCACCACTAGAAGCACTACTCTTTGATCTCTTGAGTGCTAATTTTGTCAATCATGAGGGTGACGTCTATAGATGAAAGCTTCCTTCTTGTAGTTCGATTTGCAGTTAGCACCATTCTCTCTCGCGACAACAACGGATCCATAGAAACACATCATCATCAACAAGGAGCGACATCAAAATCTACAAGGAAAGTTGGAAAAAGTTCACGGTTTACAAGCAACGGAACGAGAAAAAGAGCAAATTTCAAATTCAAGTAAAGCAACATACAAAGAGCAGATTTTTACATATATGTTGAGGACTTACAATACAATGAGGTAATTTTATATTCAAGTATGAAGACTTATTCACAAGAGCGAAGAAAATTAAAAGGTGAGAATTTTTGAAGTTTATGATTTCAAGACGATACAAGTTGTGAAGAATCAAGCGGTAAAATACTTCTCCCACGGCCATGGTTGTATTTAATTTCTCTTGTTTTGAAAAAAAAAAAAAAAAAAAAAAGATAAAAAGATAAAAAAAAAAAAACAAGAGAAATATTTGTTCTTATTTTTATTTAATGAGCCGTGGGGAAGGAAAATCTATAAGGAAGTTTCAAGCGACAAGGATTATTAAGGTAAAGGTTACAAATTGTCAAGGATTTATGAAATTCGAGAGTTTATCATCAAAAGTTGAAACCGAAGACGAAGACCAAGAAGATAAAGACGAGGAGCGGAAGACGTTTCTATTGGATGCCGTGAGAGTGGTGTTATCATAATTGGCGATCGGATGTGAAGGTGAGTAAGTAATCTCATCCTCGATAATAATGGTTGATTTCCTTTCGTAGAGATCGTCAGAAAAATGGTTTTTTCAAAATATTAAAAGATGTGGGTTTTTAAAAATATTTCGGTAGTTGTCCTTCCCACCATTCAACGTGTCGCAGGATTTCTCTCTTCATTCCTACCTGCACACATGTGAGAACCATAAAAAAGCCATCTTTTTGAGTGCAATTATCATAAAATCCTTTTTGGTGAGGCAGAAGTCGAGGCGAAATGCTTATTGATCGTTTATCAAACACGCGTTCTCTCATTATGGTGTGGTTATTTCTCACTCAACATTTAAGAATGAGAATATGTTCTTTAGTATTTCTAACTTCTTACTACTAGCATGCAGAAACTCTATGTCCTCATAACTCTTTGGATGCTTGGGACGCTTGAACGCTTTGAAGTTGTGAGTTTTTAGTTTGATTTGCTCGAGGACTAGCAAAGTCTAAGTGTGGGGGAATTTGATAGGGTGTAGAATACATCCTATTTACTATCTATTGTTTATGCTTTCTTTGTTATTTTTCTTGTAAATTATGTATTTTACGCTTGTTTTGAGTTTTGTAGCTACTTTGGAGTCGCACGGAGGAAAAGAAGAAGAAATTACTCTATTTGAGCCAAAAGGGCAAAAAGGTCATTTTACAGGCGATTGATATATGGATCCCAGTTAAGGTTAAGGGGCAACTCTTTTGGGAGGACTAAATACAGCCAGCTGTGGTTAAGGGGTTACCAGTTGAGCAGCCCTTATCAGGGATGACCGGGTGTCAATATCCATCCTTACCCTAAAACTAAATCGAGAGAGAGGACTTTTGTTCATCTCATTCTCTGAAATTGAGAGAAGAAAAGCAGCGCAGCTGCTGCTGTATTTGCTCTTTCCGAGAGGTTGAGGAGATAAAGATTCAGGGAGAGATTGGTTAGGGTTTGGTGCGGAACAATTTGTTTGAAGAACAAGATGATTATAGATCAAATTGAAGAGAAATCGGCAAGACCTGATGCTGCAATCGATGGAAAGGTTAGGGTTTGCTATCTCTGAAAACCAAATGGAGATGTTATTGATGTCGAATTAAGGTGGGTTTGTGATGGGTCAGTATCGATTTGAAGCTTAGAAGGGATGGGTATCGATTTGAAATTGCTATGAGACTCGAGATGGGTTCAAGATGAAGAACAAATGGGTTGTAGCTGTTGAGTTCAAAGGAATTGGGGGTTTTTACTTTCGGTTGCCGGGAATAATGAAAGAATGGGTCGTGTGATTCGATTGTTGTTGAAGGCTGTAGCTGAGAAGAACTCAGAGATGAAGAGAGGGTATGTCAGTGCTCTATCTAAGCTGTGGATGGTGGTTAAAGTTTGTTGATGATTAGCAATTGGCTCAGAAGGTTCACACGCCAGGCTCAACCACGCGTGTACGAAGTCGCCTCCATGATTCATACGAGGTGAATCCAATCCTTCTTGATTTCCCTCGAGCGGCGGATCCATAGCCGCCAGTCTTGCTAAAAGAACTTGTTTCTGGCGATCGTTCGCTTCTATGTCGGACAACATTTGTTCCACTTGAGCGTCCGTACACGCGTGGCCGAGCTCGGCGTGTGAACCTTTCAGTGTCCATGTGATGAATTGTGCGCTAATCTAATGACCTAATCTCCCACTGTGGTCGCCAAAATGTACACATTAAGGAATATACAGGGTACAGATAGAAGTAGGTTGTAGAGACTAGTTCCTAGAAGTAGAACACAATTTCCCATAATGATAGCACTGAGTCCTTCCCTTGGGAAAATATCCCTATTTATAGTTATTTCCTCAAATGGAAATGTCGGGTGTGTGTCCTTTCCTATTTCCCTTATCTTGCTACTACCTCTCCCCGACCAAATGTACAGCCGTACTTTAGATCCTTCTAGAAGACATGTCCTTTCTTGATCACCACACGTGCATTCGGTTGTTGTGGATGGATGGCTTGTTCAACGACACCCCCTTCAGGATAAGGGGCGACTGTGATGCTTCCCTTCTAGGCAAAACACTATACCGTTCCCTCTCTCGGATATGGGGTAGCTACAGTAAGGTGCTATTCTATTCCTCCTCCCGGATATGGGGTAGCCACATTTCCTCCTTGGTATTTTTCGGGTATCTACAACAACCAAGTTCTTCGGCCCAAATAGTTAAGTCTGGAACTACTCCCACGGTAATAAGTCTGGTTTCCAAAGTATTTACCTTCATCCCGGATATGTACTCGAACAATGTAATGCTGAAAACACGTTATGCACCATTTACCTAACATACTGATCTTGGTTGTTTATGATTGAGTTTTACCTAATATTGTGAAGTAAAATGATATATAGGACCTGTTATTTATTTTTGGATCTAGCATTCGTGGCAGATGAATTGTATCAAAGATTCCTTTTCTTTTACACCAGAATTGAGCAAGCTAGCTAGTTACCTAAGGTCGTATATTTGAAAATCTCCCATACATACCACCGATTAATAACAAATGATCAGGCGACCGATAAAAAAAAACAGTGCATGATCAGGTGACCAGTCAAACAGACAAAAAAACATCGAATGATTAGGCACTTGGCGTGGTCCATGGAAATGCCTAATCTGGTGGTCCAATTGAAAACTTACTAAAAACTTAAACGGAAAATGGATCATTTGTCCAAAAAAATTTAAAACACGGTTCAAATGGACGAGTAAAAAATTTTATGGGTGAAATGGACAAAAAAAAATAGCAAGGATGAAACTGGATTCATCCTGGCTTAAACTTAAAAAAATAGCAAGGATGAAACTTGATGCATCCTGTGTAAAATAAAAATAAGAATAAATATTTGAAAATGGACAGGATGAAACTGGTTTCATCCTGCCTATTTTTAAATTTTTGTCCATTTAAACAGTATTTAAATCTGACTGTCCTTTTCACCCAGGAAATTTTGATTTTGGTCTTTTTAACCAATTTTGTGAAACTTAAAATGTGCATAAGCCGTGATTGCAAGAGAGAATGTTACATCTGGAAAGAGTTTTGCTTGCATATTTCACTCGGAAGCTAGCAGGTGTTCCCCAACTCCGACTCCAAATAACTCAAATGATAAAATTGTCCCTTCAAGTCAAAGTCAAGCAAATCTTGCTAGTGATTATTATTGTAAATAAAAACAATCGTAAGTTCAGTCCAGCTTTTTTACTTCTTTTTTATGATGAAATGTCTATTT
Source organism: Papaver armeniacum (assembly GCA_023531295.1). Classification (NCBI taxonomy): domain Eukaryota; kingdom Viridiplantae; phylum Streptophyta; class Magnoliopsida; order Ranunculales; family Papaveraceae; genus Papaver; species Papaver armeniacum. The sequence continues at coordinate 184,770 of JAJJWW010008171.1, forward strand.
CAAGTACATGTATTCAAATTTTCGTCCTTTTATGTTTTTCAACACCAGACAAGGTGTGTGTACCACAGTTGTTCTTGTACAATTTCACTTCTGTTTACTGTCACAATTTCTATTCTATCATTCCGAGCTTGCATTGCATTTGTTGTTCAAGACAGAAGAAAAAGATCTAGGAAGCATGGTCCTTTCTCAACCCAAATTGCATCTAGGAAAAGTATTTGCACATGGCAAGGACCAAGGCCCCTGCAACCGACGTACTTAATCCAAAAGTAATTAATTTGCATGTCTATTTGCAAGCTAGTGATTTCAACTTGCTCATGGTAGCTGCTACAACGGATGGGCAATGATGCAGTGCAGCTGGGTTTCGTTGTTTCTCTCCTCTTTTTTTTTTTTTTTGATCGGTAAAATAATTTACTGACATACACTTGGGGTGAGGGTGTCCAACGATTTCAGTTGTTGGACATGACTTTCTAATGATTTACCGATAAAATTGTTGAACGTTGACATCAATATCTAAAGTTGCGTAATGCGCTTGTTCTAAATTACCGCTAGTAAAAATGATTATTTTGTCTCAAAGGTTGCATGTTGTTCATGGCATTTCCCTTTGTAACAAATTGTTAGTTCGGTCTCTTCAAAATATGTTGTTCAGATTTTGGATCTTGCATTACAAATGCATTATATGCTAGATTCCTTGCCCGAATTAAGCATGCTAGGTCCAAGCGCACATATTTGAAACTTTCCCATATATGAAATGAAATGATCACTCATTTGATTGCACCCTATGTATACGGAACAACCTACTTTTCTTGATGGATATTGTGCTAACAGACCACCGTCTAACATAAGATACCCAACTTGGTGGTCCAATTGCATGCTCAAAACTGACGCAACCCCATCACTTATTGATCCAGAACTTATTGCTGAGAAGCTCAAGTGAAGTTGTCAAATTACTTGATTGACCCAAAAAGAGAAATTTATCAAGCATAATTAGAGATATCAAGATTCAAGCCTATCTTTGGGCCGAATCAAACACAAAGATGGTAGGTTTAACGGCTAATATGGCCGTTTGTTTATGTGATTCAAATTTCTATCGTCCTATTTGAGAGGGCATGGAGTAGCAAGAGTATGTGTCTACTCTTGCTCTTGTAAATTTTTTCTTTCTTTTTGGTGATCGACTCCCATGTCGGTTTCCGTTTTTTGTTTCGGTTATATTTTTTGGGTTAAGTTATAAGATTTAATTTTATAGATACTTAATCAGGATCGTTGAACTTCATGATAATCACACGATAATTATATACAAGAATAGTTTATACGAAATACCTGGTAGCGTTAATCCATCGTACGTCGATCATCTTTGGGGTAGCGATAATACCTTATGGAGGTCATGGTTTCTCTCTCTTGACCTTAGCCGTAATGAGTTGTTAATTCCTTCTTGGATACAATAGTGATGGTTACTGTTTCCCTTTCATAGGTAGAGAGAGGACCAAGTTCCTAGGATTTTAGTATTAGCCTTAGATCTCGATTAGTCCATCAAGGAAGAGTTAATAGGAATTAATCCCCTAGAATGGTAACCTAATATTTAGCAATATTCTTAATTAACCAAAATTATTACATGGGCTCACAGGATATTTCTATATGTATAGAAATATTCTTACATTCTCCCACCGGGTCCGTGTGATAACTTATTTAACGGTTAATTATAGAAAAACATGAGCGCATAATTGCTAAACAAATTTAATGGTTAAACGTAATACCTTAACCAAGCAAATCACGTATGCGAGTCATGGCGGTGGCACATTGTCCCGTTATCAACATGTTCCCTTCCATGTACCACAACAAAAGCAACTTACTTAATCAGGGCCTTAAATGGGGATATCATAATGGTCCAGTTATGTCTTCAAAAGAAAGACGATTTCTGTTAACATTCATCCATTCACATAAGTGTATACTAAATATGGATACAGAAATAAATTCAGAAGTACATTATTAAGAGCTCAATTAGTTTTTTTTTTTTCAAAAAATAAGCACATAAAATAGTTAATTCAATAATCAATTACTCCCACAGACCTAAGATTTTAATCTTTTCTTAAGAGGTCTTAAAAGGTAATTTTTCATTAAGTGCATCTCCGAATGCAATTGTGCTTAAAGCGGTAAATGAACAACTATTGTTTCGATTTCCTAATTCACGCATATATACTCAAGGTTCATGTGTTTTGTTCCTTTTGTATCATATCGTGCTTTAATGTCATGGAAAGCTAAGACAATAAATTTCAAAGAATGTTGAGACAAACCTTAAGTCTCTAAGTATCGCAGTCATAAATATTCAAACTCAATTATGGGACTAGTATTAATGGATTCTTCCTTTATAGAATCCATACATCCACAAAAATTGAAGTCTGAAAACCCAATCAACTCTTGTTGGGTTTGCTAACTAATTATAAGACATAAGTTAAAATAATATCTCAAAATTCTTGATAGCAATTTGTTCTTCGATTCTTTAGGCAATTAATTAACATATTAACAACTTGTTATAAGTTTCATATCAGAATTAAGACGTAATGAAGATTAAATTTATATCTTCTATCCAACATGAAATAAAAATCGTTAAATATGTTATATTATCTCAAAATTCCTTGAATATTCGATATATGCCTTATATGAGAGTTTTTAGTAATCCATATGATATTACTATCACATGGTAAGCTTCATTGATATCCTTTATTTCAAAAAATATAGAGATATGCATAAAGTCAAGATCACTACTCGTAGGTAGTATGTCTTAACATACAAGACCAAGAGTATGAATTTCTCCCACCGATCTTGAGGTATATGCATAAATCAGTAATAATTTCATCCAAAACTTGAAACATTTATAGTTTTGTTGAATTTCATATACCATTATGGGAGGCTGCTTAAATTTCATACTTTGATTTCTAAATTTGTAGACTAAAATTTATCATTAATAAAGGCTATTTCACATTTAATTAATGCAACTCTTAGGTCATACTGAGTTACTAATAATACTATGATAATTCTGAATAAGTCTTTCTTTGACACGAGAGAAAAACTTATTTATAATCAATGCATCATTTCAGAGTAAAATATTTGGCAATAAGTCTTGCTTTATACCGTTTAAAATTGCTATTACAGACGTATTAGGTCAGAAAGACCCACTTTCATACAACTGATTTGTGTCTTTCGAGCAATTAAACAATATCGGAGACTTGACTTTCAACCAATGATTTTTTCTCACATAACATCAATCCATTAATCAAAATTATTACACATAATATTTGTTAACCGAAAACCGAGTCTTTGGCATTCCATATCAAAATGTAATAAATTCTTGTAAGAAAATCACTGAAACAACATGAGTAACTTTCTTTCAATCTCTGTTGAGACCTTCTTAATGCTGGTTCATGTTGTTATCAAAAAATTTCTTTATTGGCAGTAGTTATATTATGGAGTATTGGATCAGTAATTTGTGGTCTTTCATTATCTAACATTCTGATAATGAGAAGATTCACAATATCTGTAGAAATCTTAAATAAAGGGATCATTATCACGATTTCTTGAACAAATATATCCACGTACTCCCACTGATTATGCCATCATTAACGAATTTATATTTTCGGTTTCAATAAGTCTCATACTATGGTTAGAACGTTAAAGAATACCATTTGGATCATTTAGGAACACCAATGAACCAATAATAGTTTCCAAATCCAATTTTCATTCTTTGGAATGTAAGCCCTCACCTCCAACTGAACAACCATAATTTAAAGGTGATTTAAACTAGGTTTCCAACCTTTCTATTCCAAAGTGTGTCTTTGAAACTTCTTTATTGGAAATCTATTTAAATTACACAGTTGCAGAAAGAACAAACATCCACAAATGTATAGCCATTATGCATGGCTCATCATGCTTCTAACCATTTTCATAAAAGTATGATTTAGCCTTTTGATATACACTATTATTCCAAGGATAAGTTGGCCTTGTGTATTAAGCAACGATTCCAAACTTTCGAAGATATTATGCAAAAGATTTAGGATATTATCCTGTTTTGTCTTCACCACCTTTGTCAGACTTTATGATTTTCACTTTATCTATAATTGCCTCTCAATTTCAATAATGAATGTTCGATAAAACATCCATGGATTGAGATTCATAATGCAATCGATAGATTTACACAATAACGCGAAAAATCATCAGGCGATAAACAATTTTATCTTCCAAAAATTGGACCATTAAAAGTCTACAGAATAATCATAATATACAATTAATAAGAACAAAATTTGAAATTTATAATAGAGATAAATGACAATTAAGCTTACAATAGTTACATACCTTCAATAAGATTCTCCTGTGGGTAAAACCTTATCAAGGAACAATGTGAGACATGAAAAATATCTGTGGATATTTTACATTCTCATAATTCAACATTATGTCTGTCAAATACTACAACTAGAATCACCTGTGGGCAACTCACGTCCTAAAATGTATTAACAAACTCCAATAATTCTAAATATGTTCAACCTAATATAATCTGAATTTTAGTCACCTGTGGGTGACTATTATTTCACATGTATATGAAACATTTAGATAACCTTAATGCTTGTTTAACGTGTGAAGAAAACTACTTGTGAGCAGCATTGTTCTAATCGTTAAATCAAACTAAGAGGACTCAAAATATACAACACTTACCAGATAAGAGCATAGCATCACTGTGGTGATAACTAAACTATCCAACAAACATGTAAAATTGCAAATATCACAATAACGTTTCTTGTGATATTGCATACCCCACTCAATGATATGGATATACTTGATCGATCATAACTTTAGTCGTTTATAAACAATAATGAGTAACCCTAAAACATCAATCACGAACATTTATTCAAAAACATGCCATACATAAATTGTGAAAAAATATCAACACCCTATACTCAAAAAATATCCAAACATAATGAATTTTTTCTTGAACCAAAATCGAGCATGAAGCAAGTCTATAAATATAATTCAATAATGAAATTTCGTTGAATACAAATTCTTTGATGCATCGCTCATTTAAATATGATAAAAACTTAAAGATCATGATAAATAACGGATATACGATGAATAAATATGAAAGGTGTTAAATAGTCAATGAATATCATTTTCAGAAATATGGAGAAATTTATCAAAAATAAACCCTCAATTTCATAGAGGATGCAATAAGTTTTGGACAACATAATAAAAATATTCATGAAAATATGAAAAATTTGTAATAGGTTACTCAACTCGATGATGAGTTAATTTATGTAAATTTTCTTTTATGCACTTTTAAGAAATAACGTAAAAGTGCCAATTATTTAATTACCATAATGTATGATCAGATATTGTACACTTCAATGTTATCTTAAACATGTGAACTCAAATTACCTGTGGGTAATTGTTGTTTTAATACATTTAAGAAAAACAATATTATAAGCACTTGACATGATAACGATTATGACTGAAAAAATTATTTGACATCACTGTGGTGATAGCCAAACAACTCAAATAATGCCATAATAACTACTAAACCTTGCCTTTACGGCTTGGCGTATTCGTGCTTACAATAAAATTATTATTATTGCTAAGATAAAACACTCTAGTATCACTGTGGTGATAACTAAAGAATTATGACCTAAGAATCTTAAGCACAATAATTTTATACGTACAATTGAAATTATCATCAACATTGGGAGAAAAGTGAAATGTGAAACATAATGACACAAGACACCCTCAAGATTCAAATCAGTTCATATCCATAATGTATGATCAACAATCATATCAGTTAATGTTTTCTTAAATAAATGAACTCCAATTTCCTGTGGGTAAATTCTGTTCTAATATATTTAAGAAAATCAATATTACAAGCATTTGAAAAAATTGTGATCATGACCAAAAATGATTTGACATCACTGTGGTGATAGCCAATCAACTAAAATAATGTCATTATCACAGGATGTCGATAACTACAAAACCTACACTTTACGGTTTGCAAATTCATGCCTATAATAACATTATGATTATACTGAGATATAACACTCTAGTATCACTGTGGTGATAACTAAAGAGTCCCATAATAATTTTAAGTATAATCCCATAAAATTTAAAGAAAAACAATAATGTGAGAGAAACTATACCATAACGCACAAGCACACAAACCATATCATAATGCACAACAAATTTAATGGTGTCAAAAAATGGTTTTGATCATAAAATTTATAATGAAACTTGATAAAAAATCGTTTAAGTGTTTCGATAAAGCGGAAGCATAGCAGTAAGTTCACATTTTCCCGAGAGAAACCATTTTATGATTTTCAATACATCGTCATGTTGAAAATTATCTTTATTTGTAAATGAGTTACAATTATTTGATTTATAATTGACCAACCAAACTAGGATAGCTTAATATTATATACCAAAACAAACCCTTCACCGTAGCCAACGGTCAACGCTTAGTCAATCGGAAAACAATATTATGGTTGAAAACAGCGACTGACGTTTTCTTAAGCTAAGCCCAATAAAAACTTCACTTAAAGATTTAAACTTGCTTAATGCCTTAAACAGAATGGCGGTATGGGATTACCTCTGGGTCGGCTAAGAGCTAGACGGTTCGGTTATTCTTATAGGTTTATTAAAGAACGGTTTTTTGGGGACCAGCCTTTTTTTGAGGGGACCATTGTTTTATTTTGGGTAAGACATTAGAAGTAATTCTAGGTCACCCCTTATCTAAATATTTATATTAATACCAAAACTACCCTCTGATTATATTTCGTTAATGATTAGTTAGTGTGATTAGTGAAATTATTTTGAATAAAGATTTGAGATTTAAAAATCGATTTTTAAAAAAGAAGTAGAATTATTGGGAGAGAGAAGTTTGAGAAGTTGAAGAACAAAACCATGGAAAATAAAATTTTTTTGAGTTCACTAATCTAGACTACTCATGTGATGATTCAATTGATGATAGCTCATCTGAATCTACATCTCCTTCATCTCCTAGAGTATATGTCAATCTTCACAATGATCCGGATATGGATAATTTCTTAGATGGTGAATGTATTCTTCCCCAAAGCCAATTTCAAGATGGTGAAAACGATGGATTTTACCAACCACAACCGGAGGAAGAATATTGGGGTACCCAGTATGCTCAAAACTTAGGTAATGTTGGTTGATTTGTCCAAAACTACTCTAAAATTCAAATTTTTAGAGTAGATCTGTGCTTGTTCGGTTACCTTGTGTGAAGAACATGTAACCGAACTCATCTGAAAGTGTAGTTCGGTTACTTTTTCTAAACACGCAGGTTACCGAACTCTCCATTAATGGAGGTTTTTTGAAGTTCGGTTAACAGAGTAGTTACCGAACTCTATAAATAGGATTACAGTGGTATGTTCGGTTTGGCCAAAATGTAACCGAACATTAGGGTCTATGAGTTCGGTTAGTTTGCAACCAATAGCTAACCGAACTAACGTAAAATAATATTTCACATTAGTGTACAAAGTTCGGTTGGTTCGCAAACTTGATACCAACCCTTAATATAACCGAACTTACGTACAATAAAACAATGGTCCCCTCAAAAAAAGGCTGGTCCCCAAAAAAAGGCTGGTCCCCAAAAAACGGTTCTTATTAAACATCAAATGTATATGGCCCATTAACAATTTAAACACAACCACACAAGCCCATTAAAAGCGTCCACTTATTAAAATGTTATCACTTTCGGAAGGCCAGTTTCACTTAAGTTTTGACGATTGAAATACATCCACAGCCCCCACATCACGTTTTTTTTTTTTTTTTTTTTTTTTTTTTTTTTTTTTTTTTGAAGTTCTCTTAACAGAAACTACGAAAACCCTAATTAACTATTATAGCCGTATTATTAATTCTCATTATTTCATTGATTTCATGAAGCGCAGAGTATACAGGTTACGTGATGTGATCTTTTGATTTGAAAATTAAACACACAATCGCATAGATGTGAATACGGACAAAGGCAAAAGACAACACGATTTATTGCATATATATCATTATTGGAAGATCATGAGTTCCTAAACGCAAGCTCTAGATGCCAACTATAAGATTTAATTTTATAGCTACTTAATCAGGATTGTTGAACTTCATGATAATCACACGATAATTATATACAAGAATAGTTTATACGAAATACCTGGTAGCGTTAATCCATCGTACGTCGATCATCTTTGGGGTAGCGATAATACCTTATGGAGGTCATGGTTTCTCTCTCTTGACCTTAGCCGTAATGAGTTGTTAATTCCTTCTTGGATACAATAGTGATGGTTACTGTTTCCCTTTCATAGGTAGAGAGAGGACCAAGTTCCTAGGATTTTAGTATTAGCCTTAGATCTCGACCGTCCATCAAGGAAGAGTTAATAGGAATTAATCCCCTAGAATGGTAACCGGAATATTTAGCAATATTCTTAATTAACCAAAATTATTACATGGGCCCACAGGATATTTCTATATGTATAGAAATATTCTTACATAAGTTACCCCCTTAGAGCAACTGCAGTGGTGCGAGTATAACCAAAGACCATAGATAAAAAAAAAACGACCAAATTTTAGTTTAGTCTGGTGTGTGACGCTACGGGTAGAAGACTAAATTTGGTCAAGCGGATACTATACGTTCGCTTGGTATGGGGCGGGGACTATACATTCGCCCGATGGGGGGAGATTTCAAAAAAATAAATAAAAATAAATAAATAATGGGGCGGAGGTATAAAGCCCGCCCCACTATAAAGAAAGTGAAAAAAGAATGGGGCGGAGGTATAAACCTCGCCCCACACAAAATTAAGAAAATAAATAAAAAAAAAAAATAATGGGGCGGAGGCTATACGTTCGCCTGGTGTGGGGCGTACACTATACGTTCGCTCGACTATAATTTGGGTTTAGTCTTTGGTCCCCGACCAAATATAGACTTGGATTTGAGTTTAGTCTGGTCTTTGGTCGATGGTCCGTCCCGTTACGTCTGGTTCTTTTACCAAATAAATGGGTTTAGTCGCCCATTGCGGTTTCTCTAAGAGGTATATACATACACCTGCAGACATGTAGCTGTAGGCGTTATTGATCGTCAAGTACTAAAATATATATATATAATATACCTCGTACACACAATATTTAGTACTCGTATTTAGTACTCCCTCCGTTCTTTTTTAATAGGCTGGTTTTGTTTTTTGAGAAAATTAAGGAAATTAAGAGAGTCAATCATTGAAAGTGGTCCTCATGATACTTGTCAATAAAAGAAGTGAAGTGAAATGGTCTGCATGACACTTGTCAGCAAAAGAAGTAAAGTGAAATACTCCCATGACACTTGTCATCAAAAGAAGTTAAGAGAAAAATGGTCCCAGAAAAATAAAGTAACATTTGACTTTCCCACTTAGGAAACCAGCCTATTTTTTTGTAACATTTATTTATATAAACCAGCCTATTATTTAAGAACGGAGGGAGTATTAGAAAGAGACTTTAAAGCGATGAGGTTTGAACAAGAAAATCTCAGTTTGATTGGCGGATAAAAGATAGTGCTTGAAGATACACCACAGTTTGAACATGTGTTCGAGGAATCCACCCACATCTTTCTCAGCTAAACAAAAACTTTATTATTGACGACACTTTTCATCTGTTAGACAAAATTATACGACTCGGATAACGTATGGATGAACCAGAAGTATCACTGACAAGTAGATCAATCAGGATTTTCCTGTTAGGCCACCTTGTATTTAACATCAGGCGAACATAGGTATGACCATTATAGTGACTACAAAACGACTATTGGGTCATTTGTCCAGATATTTTTAAAACATGGTTCTAATGGACGAGTAAAAATTAGTATGGGTGAAAGGGACAAAAAAAAAAATAGTAAGAATGAAACAGGATTCATCCTGGTTTAAACTTAAAAAATAGTGAGGATGAAACTGGATGCATCCTGATGTAAACTAAAAATAAGAAAAAAAACACCCTCGATTCATTCACAAGGTTCTTTGAATACACACTTCTTAAGGTTCTTCGAATTTCCTGCCGTCGAAGAGTTGAGAATGAATCGAGGGTGTTTTTACTCATAATCTCTCTAACACATAATGCACGTACATTTCGCCAGTGTGGACCATAATTCGCAAATGTCACGTCGGCGCCACCGTAGCTGAATGACATCGCTGCTACCGAAGGATCACGGTTTGCAAACGTCGAGTCGAGTTCTTTCATGACAACTTCAGCTAGTTCCGGTGAGGCCAAAATAATGAGAAGTTTACTACCTAATTTGAGCTTAATTATGGTTCCATATTTTTTGGTTAATTTGGCAAAGTACCTATGTAACTCCGGATCAATGAATGGGATGTTTCCGACTATAGGCAAACCCTAAGGACCCGGTGGCAACCTAGAAGGGTTAAGTGACAAAATGCCTCAAAATGGATCCCAAGGTTGTGAAAATGCCCCGGACATTAGGGAAAAGATTAAAATGCCTCATTTCGTTAGATTTTCCGTTAGAGAGAGTTAAGTAGTCGAAATTGCCCTTTAGGGTACTTTGTTCATAATTCAGTGTTCAGTGTTTAAAATTCAGGGCTTACGGTTCAGGGTTTGGGGTTCAATATTTAAGATTCGGGTGGTGGTGGTGGTGGTGCGGTGGTATTGGTGGTGGCAGCGATGGTGATAGTGGCGGTGGTGGTGGCGGTGATGGTGGTGGTGGAGGCGGTAGTGGTGGTGGCGGTGATGGTGGTGGTGGCGGTGGTGGTGGCGGCGATGGTGATAGTGGCGGTGGTGGTGGCGGTGGTGGTGGTGAAGGAGGCGGTGGCGGTAGCGGTGGTGGTGGTTGTTCTAGTGGTAGTGGTGGGGATGGTGTTGGTGGTGGTTGTTCTAGTTGTAGTGCTGGGGATGGTGGTGTTAGTGGTGGCGGTGGTGGTGGTGGTGGAAGCGATGGTGGTTGGTGGTTGTTCGTTTGGTGGTGGCGGTGGTTGTGGCGGATTGGGGCGTTTTGATTAAGAATGATAAAAATGGAAGTTCAAAACTCCATTGATCGGTCAAGATGCCCATTTTTGATCAAAATGCCCCAAAACTAACGAAATGAGGCATTTTAATCTTGGCTTCTCTTAAATGTAGCCCATGTTTTTATTCACCATAGCCCAAACAATTTAAATTAAAACGAAAAACCAAAATTACAAAACGAGTCTATATTTTTTAACTTATAATCATATTTCCTCCCCAAAATTAAAATATGAACCCTAATTCTTTCTTTTGTTTTGATTCAAGCTAAATTATATTTCAATTATAAATCACCCTATTATAATCGTTCTCTCATTATTCTTACAAATCACCCTATTATGAACCTTAATTATTTATTTTTCCTCAAAAAAAAGAAAAAAAAATAAACCCAACTTTTCACCTTTTCTAATGTTATTTTTCTAAATCATGATTATCAATTGAGGTTATATATTCTCACTATTACTTTAAAACTTCTCCACAACAATATCAATCGAAAAAAGAAATGAAATCAACTAAGGTTTTGATTCTTTTCCTAAAAACAATTTTCTAAAACTACATAACCATTGTTATTCTTTGAAAAGATTCTAAGATGATTTTTTTTTCCTCAATCGTGATTACATAAAACTGGGTATTCTAAGATCATCAATTATATATGCCCACATATTACATAATTAACTTTATTTTATTTTTTTGATTTAGGGATTTGATGGGCTATATATAAAAATCATGTTTAATTTCATGGGTTATGTTAATAATCATAAGAACATGTTTGGTTGAATTAATAACTTATTTTATGTGGGCTATAGTTAATAAAAGCATGGGCTATGTTTAAGAGAAGCCTTAATCTTTTTCCTAACGTTCGGGGCATTTTCACAACCTTGGAGTCCATTTTGGGGCATTTTGCCACTTAACCCAACCTAGAATTCCGATCAACTGGTTTCTTACGGACCCATAAGTACCACGAAATTGCAATTAAGATGATGAAAAATGTAAAAAAAGCTCGAGTGAGTTCATCGATGTGATTCTTGGCTTCCCATAACCATGACCATGCCTCCATTTCTGATGAACTAATTCTGTTTTTTAAGTGGAAAACAAAAACTCCCCTGAGAAGTATCTGCCTAGCTAACTAGTAAAGCAAATATCTATACTCTATCCTCCAAAGGGTACTAGATAATGAACAATGAAAATCAACCTCTTTCTACCACAGATTTATCAATATTAAAGAGAGACGTCGAGTGATGGGGAATTCGAAGAAAACAAAATTCTAGTTTGAGTGGTGTATAAAAGATGGCAGTCAACTGTTGATATATATACATCACAGTTCCCAAACAAAAATATCAATTTGAAAGATTCCTTGAAGTGATGAGGTTTGATCACTAACAAAAATTCAATTCTAGTGGCGGATGATGGATCGTGCCGTGCTCAAAGAAATGTAATATACACCACAGTTTGAAGTTTGAACCATGGTTTGTGGTACTCGGCAATATATATCTGTATCGGCTGGTACTCGAAAGTTACATAAGATCCTTAGTTTATGTGTATACTAGCCCTTAACCCGTGCCGTAACGGCACGGGCCATGATGTTGGTTCATTTTTAATATATCGTATAATTTGTGTCCCGAATACTTATCAACTCCTTATGATTTAATATGTGTTTGTCATAAAAATAGTTGGGATTTTCCTCTCTTTTTTACTTTGTTTTTTCCTTTAATATTTTACCGCCGGAGATTTGCTCAAACGAAAGAAATATAATCTTAACTTCCAGACACTTTTTTATTTATATTCATTGCTTATAATGAGATAATGCTCTATATGAACATGGAAGTTTAAATATTTTTTGGAAATATGTCGTCATCACCGCTCAGCTCAGTGAAATCAACTAATAAATATCGTCCATAAAAGTCTCCACATGCTCCTATTTCGCTCCAGCTGACTCATCTATCATGGTCATGTTGTCGATCCTCCAAATAGGCAGAGAATAGTATTTTTTTTTTTGCATCTAACGAATGATACAAACTATCCAACGTGACATGATTTTCCTGTAATTTTTCAACACCCATTAGATGACAATGTTTAAAATGTGTACCCATTACCTTTTCGAAGGGATTGTATATATGCGAACCTCTCCATTAAATCTTCAACAAACTATTGTGCCCAGCAATTCGTCTTAACGAAGGCTTTGGTAACTTCAAAAGTCTTGGACATTTTGTCACTTCCGTATGTTCCTACCTTCACTTGGAATACAATCTGGCGACACATTACCTCATAAAGAACCTTGAACACATATTATACTCCATGATCCTATTTCAAATTAATAGATTGTCAATAGATCCTTTACCAAAAGTTGACATATTCTACGTTGAATATTTATAAAAAAAATTTATGGTATTTTGGATCGTTGCTTTCTAAGACTGTAGTTTTTAAAATTGGCCTCTTCAAGTCCCACGGCTTTCTAAGTTTATATATCTTGTTTGTTTTTAACATTTTAGTTATCATATTATGTTTGTTACTAACTTTAAACTTGATATCATCTTCTTCATGTGAACTTTATGTGATTTCAGAATCGAAATAGTTATACCTCTTTCATTCGTATCAAGTAATCCGTTGTATATCCCAACAATTCTTCTACAACAATTCCTTTCTTTTGCCGTTTCCGGACCATCAGTAGCCATAATAGTCAAACGCAACCTGTCTAATTTTTGTTGATGTTATGTATTTGCAATGTTCATTTTTGTTAAATAAATTGATTGTGGAAAAACTAAAAAAAAAAAAAAAGAACATAAGAATTACATCGGGTCTAAGTTATTATATCCAAAATACTCCGGACACTGCTTTTGGTGCCTTGTTTCCTCAAATTCCTCGTAACGGCACGGGATCGTATAATTTGTGTCCCGAATACTTATCAACTCCTTCTGATTTAATATGTGTTTGTCATAAAAATAGTTGAGATTTTCCTCTTTTTTACTTTGTTTTTTCCTTTAATATTTTACCGCCGGAGATTTGCTCAAACGAAAGAAATATAATCTTAACTTAGGACACTTTTTATTTAGGTTCATTGCTTATAATGAGATAATGCTCTACATGAACATGGAAGTTTAAATATTTTTTGGAAATATGTCGTCAGCAGCGCTCATCTCAGTGAAACCAACTAATCAATATCGTCCATAAAAGTCTCCACATGCTCCTATTTGGTATTTAAGTTAAACAAATCCAATTCAATTCATGATTTATGCGATATAGTACCAAAGATAACAGAGGTACCATTTGGGTGATCCAACTACGATCATGAAAATATTGTCTTGTATGATATCATCTCTGAAATATATGGTACATTCCTTTATCAAAAGTGTTAAAAACAACCAACAACATCTTCCACACTACGATGTTATCGATGTTGTAACGAAAACATAAAATTAATATTTTCCATCACTACTCACCAGCATTCACCGTCACTACTTCTTCCACCACAAACCAGGGGCGGAGCCAGGATTTTGAGGAGAGAGGTAAAAAAATTCTTGGCAAGTTGGATACATGTTAAAAATGGACTTTGTATCACATTTTACGATAAAAGAACAAAAATAAATATAATTGTGCTTGGCTCCGCTCTTAACCACCACTAATCTTTCAGCCTCCACCTCTTCTACTACTCATTGTCGCAGAAAATGTCTATTGATTCTATTTATCAAAATAACTTATTAATAGAAATAAATATTATAATTAATTAAGAAAACATTTATAATTAAAAAATGATTGGTCATTTATTATGAGAAATTAGTGAAACACTAATTAATAAAACACTTTATAATGAATAGATTATTTATTATGTGCAATTAGTGAAACACTAATTAATAAAGCATTAAAAATCATGAGTTATACGATATAGTACCAAAGATAACAGGGGTACCATTTGGGTGATCCAACTACGATCATGAAAATATTCTCTTGTATGATATCATCCCTGAAATATATGGTACCTTCCTTTATCAAAAGTGTAAAAAACAACCAACAACATCTTCCACACTACGATGTTATCGATGTTGTAACGACAAAATAAAATTAATATTTTCCATCACTACTCACCAAAGATTCACCGTCACTACTTCTTCCACCACAAACCGGGGCTGAGCCAGGATTTTGAGGAGAGAGGGATAAAAAAATTCTTGGCAAGTTGGATACATGTGAAAAATGGACTTTGTATCCCATTTTACGATAAAAGAACAAAAATAAATATAATTGTGCTTCGCTCCGCCCTTAACCACCACTAATCTTTCAGCCTCCACCTCTTCTACTACTCATTGTCGCAGAAAATATCTAATGATTCTATTTATCAAAATAACTTATTAATAGAAATAAATATTATAATTAATTAAGAAAACATTTATAATTAAAAAATGATTGGTCATTTATTATGAGCAATTAGTGAAACACTAAATAATTATTGTATCCCATTTTACGATAAAAGAACAAAAATAAATATAATTGTGCTTGGCTCCGCCCTTAACCACCACTAATCTTTCAGCCTCCACCTCTTCTACTACTCATTGTTTTAAAATGTCTAATGATTCTATTTATCAAAATAACTTATTAATAGAAATAAATATTATAATTAATTAAGAAAACATTTATAATTAAAAAATGATTGGTCATTTATTATGAGCAATTAGTGAAACACTAATTAATAAAACACTTTATAATGAATAGATTATTTATTATGTGCAATTATTGAAACACTAATTAATAAAGCAATTATGGTATTTAAGTTGAACAAACCACCACTGTTGATTTATCTTTTCTATCAATTCCAACCAAGGTGGAACACTGGTTAGAGGCCACTCTTATGACACAATAGGTCACGAGTTCGAACCTCCCCGTTATAATTTTTGGAATTCCATATCTTGACTTGAGTATTCATTTTTCATTCATAATATTGGAATTAAGGCCACGTGTGCGAGTTGTAGGGGGTGGTCAGGAGAACCACAACCCTTGATTTATCTTTCCCACGGAAAAATCCTGACCACCACTCAGACAGGCAAACTTAGCCTAGCTTTGTTTTGTATTATTGATATGTATAGAAATTTTTTTATCGGTCTGTAACACGTTGATACATGTTGATATGGAGGAGAAAAGACCTCAATGTTAGGTCTTGAATAAGTTTCCATGCCGATTAAAAAGAGTCCCGACAGTCACGCGAGCGAGCGTTCGCGTGACAGCCAAAATGAACTCGCGGCTTTTGATAGTTGGATTTTGATCATCCACTTTAGATCCGAATATATGTTATTTTATTAAAGTTTGTTTGTTTTACCTCCTCAAACTCTTTACAGTAATCTAAGTGAATAAACATATAATCGGATCTAAGGTGGATGATCAAAATCCGACGGTCAAAAGCCACGAGTTCATTTTGGCTGTCACGCGAACGCGCGCGTGACAGCAGGACTCAATTAAAAATTCTACTCCCAACGTTTCTGGATAAGTAATGTATTATTGTTTTTTCAATTAGCTTAGTTATATGCTAACTGAAAAAAAAAATGACATTAGAAAACCCGTCAAAATAAAAACCGTCTCAAAAGCTCTCATAAATAGGACCCCATGTTGTTCTCTGTGGGGCTCATCGGGACCCACAACAAAAAAAAAACTGTGAGAGAAAATTCAAACGCGGTTTTGGCGTGGTCTGCACACACGGTCTATGCAGAATCACCCATTATCAATATCTTTATTTGATTCAATAGACAAAGAAAATTATTTTTCCATCTGTTCCAATTTAGATGATGTTGTAGAGTTTTTCACGCAGAATAAGAAACATCAAAGAGAGTAATTTTTTTTTCCAAATCTGCCCATATTAATATCTTCTTAAAAATTTAAACCTCTTAGTTTTTTGTTTATGGATTCTTGTATAAATCATGAATCCCCATGTAATTCCGATTGGGATGACCAAATATCCTAAGACAATAGAGAATAAATTTGAAATCTTAAATTAGATTAATTATCTCTCACTGATAACAAAGACAAGGAATGTTATGTTGTGATCCCAAAGCAGGGGTCAATCAGTGAGAATTTAGAGAAAATAGCTAAACCCTCATCTATTTTGGAACATACGAAAAACCCTAAAACATCATCTAAAGTGGAACGGAGCGAGTATTTATTGTGTAGTTTAGCTGCAGCCAAAAGTTACCAGAAATCCCTGTGACAATCTAAAACCAATATCTAGCATCTAGAAGATCACTATTTATTGGTGAGTGGATGACGAAATGCAGAAATGTGCAATGATCCTGGACTAGATAATTAATGTACAATCTAAAACCAACCACATAATCTTTATCACAAGTTCACGCTCAAAAAAATTAAAATAAAAATGGATGGGAAATTTTGAACTTTAAAAACTCCGTAATGATTTTATTATCTTTTTCACCGCACTTTCACCCTCAAACATATTTACCATCATTTGTTACACTCCACTAATTTCATTGGAATATTTTTTATGACAAGCAAAGTCAAATTTTACACATTGCTAAAGACGGTACCAATATCGGCGAGGCACGTACCATTTTCATATAAGACAGAAAGATCATAATCGGTCGCCTTAAATGGTAATTTTTGTTCCGCTAATCTTTGGTATTTGCTGTTATCAATCGTGAAATTTTATTGAAAGAAATCACTGAAATATTGTTGTGGATTGTATTTAAGGGATGCGTAAAAATAACAAATCAATTAGGGTGTTTGTAAATTCGTTAAATCCAAAGAGCGTTATAAGGATTTTCTATCAAAGTTGCTACAATATTACTAACTTTTTTAGGGATTACTAATCCATTGACTCTAGTTGTGAAGATCGTTGTGTTTTTATATTGGATTTGGTAACCTCACAAAAATTCACAACCCCTGCAATAGCCATGTTTTCTATCATTGGTGGTAGATGTGAGCTTTTTAGCTTCGGGATACCATTTCAAAATATTGTTGTTTGACTTTTGGAACCAAAATAATCAAAAGTTAGTTTTGGTATACGACTTCAAGCTAATTTTTAGAAACAAAAAAAATAAATTTTTGTAAAGCATAAATTTTTTGCTTCTAACTTCTATTTCTGGAGGTATCCAAACAGACTAACAACAAACAAAGTACTCGTTATCACTTATCAGATTCATTCTTTAGTTTTTCTTATTTGGCAAAATTATTTGCCTTTATATCCGAAATACCACTTTTAAATGCGTACCAAATACCACTTTTTCCATTGTTTTTTTGGGAAAAGCGTCAAATCCTTTTCATAATGCAAGTAAAAATTGTTATCCTGAAATCCATCCATACTCCATAGCACTAATCTCTAAGGTGAGGATATATTTATATGGGGTGGAATGATTTATGGACGCTAAAGTGGTTTTCAGTAATTTTCTTATGCAAGGGTGAGCATAATTGTGATAATTTACAAGGGTATTAAAATTGTTAATTGTTAGAGTTTTTAGACCATTAGACGTTCCAGATAAATTTATAAGTTTCCAGGATAACGAGAAGAAATATATCGGCTCTTTAATATGAGATATAATTATAGAAAGCCCTATTCCTTTTTGATAATTAATGAATTTTTAGTGCATCATTTCGGAATTTCAACATTAAATCCTCAAGACTAAATTTGGTGACAAGTTAATCACCAAATCGCCTTTCGTGGCATTTTCCAGTTAGTTTTGGGAGTTTGAAGTTGAACAAGACAAAATACTAGCTTGGAGTAGAGGGTAAAAGATGGTGCTCTATTCGATATTTTTAACAAGTATTTTGAATCTACTTTTTTTTTTCCGCTCAAACACAAATAAATAACCGAGAGATCATAAGATCTAAAATAAGTTGTAAATGAAAAAGAATAACGAGTTATAAAAATGATCAGTGTAAAGTTGTATTTGATTCAGATAAAAGAGACAGATACATGATCATCTTATATATTCGTTATAAGGAAGGACTGAGTCCCAAATAAGACTAACAAAAACAAAACTAACAAAAACAAAAGATTTTGTTACGTTGACAGCTAAGACATGCAAGTGGCGTGATACCCAAACTAAAAAAATGATCCACAAGGTGGTCTAACACGTCCCTTCAAACTGAGCATTATTATAGTGCATGAGTTTGACTTGAAGCTTGAAAAACATATTCTTAGTATGACGCTCAGTAAAAAAATCATCAACTTTCTCTATAGGGAGAACAAACTCAACCTTCAAGAAACCATCAGCCACAAGACCCGTAATTGTGCGAAAGTTCACTTGCATACGTGTTTGGTACGAGCAGGATAAGCTGGATTTGCAGCAAGACTTTCTAGCCCTCAAATTTTCACAGAATATAGTGCAAGGAGTCACCAAATAGATATGAGATTAGTTAAATTTCAGAATAAGCAACTGCCAAAGCTTTGTATTCAGTATTAATGGATGAACGAGAAACGGTCGTGAACTTGGAGGACTAAGATACAAGATTATCCCCAAAAAACATACAATACCCAACTGTTAACTTGCCAGAATCTGGACAGCCAATCCAATCACTATTAGGTAATCTCTAATAATATTGCATGAACAAGCACCAATTACAATCCCAGACCCAAGAGAACCATTCAAATATCTGAGCATACGCTTAGCCAACTACAAATGTACGTCAGTAGGAGGGTGCATGAATTGTGAGACGTAGTTTATAAAAAAGCTTTTGTAATATGTAACATCAGGTGAAACAATATCATCAAGAATATAAACCTTTTTTCCTTGAGGTACTGGTGTTCCACAAGGCTTACAGTCAATCATATCATGCTTTTTGAGCAGATCCGGGGAATACTTGTTTTCAATGTAAATGTGCTTGTCATAACTTGAACTCAAACCCGCCTCTATCTCTAGAGAATAATTCTACTAACCCAAGTCTTTCATTGCAAATTCAAATATCATAGTGAATATCAAGGAGTCAAACTGTAACACACGCATTTTTCACATGGCTCATGCTCAAGGTCCGCCGTAGCGCGAGAATAAGCTTTATCTCGAGTTTACGTTGCATGCTGAGAAATATTATCTTTGGTCTAATATTGAACCATCTCGGTGTATTACGTGGGTTACATTATCCTGGAGCCAATATCATGCCACTATGGCGCATTGTGTATGATATATTGTCTAAGGGCCAATGTCGCACCATTATGGTGCATCACGCGATTGGGTAACCATTTTAGAGAAAAGTGGCGTCGCTATGGCGTATTATGCAGGCTATATTATCCAAAGGCCAATATCGCACCACTAGGGTAGATCAAGCTGACCGAGACAATATAACGCCATCATGGCGCAACATTGAAGTTGACTTATGGGACAGAATGTAGCAATACTTCACCATATGGCGCATCACGAGGCTTGGCCTTGGAAACGATCATGAATAGTGAAGTAAGCATGTCAAAGTTCTCCCCAACTTTAAGTTGTATAAATTAATATCAATAACACATAAATATGGAAGGGTAGTTAGTTGAAGGTGCAAATAGCGGGGATGTGCCTTAAGTAATGCAGAACGGAAGCGTGAATAAAGAATTTTGATAGTAAAAGTAGGAGAATAGTTGAGTAAACTCAATATTGATTGATAATAATGTATATATTCTTACATAGGACTAGTCTCCTATTTAAATAACTCTAAGACTCAAACTTGGAACATAAAAAATCCCTAAAATAAATAATGTTCTAGAACTAAATAACTTCTAATAATAAGTAATTCCAAAAATAAGAAATACTACTCTAAATTAATTAAGTTCTAGCAATAATAATAAAAATACTAATCCTAAATCTAACGGATGTCCTACATCAGGCCCGCCATCCTCGAAAAAGAATTGCCTCGAATTAGCAAAGTATCGAAGAACATGTGCTACATCAGGCCCGCCGTCTTGAAAAGAAGTCATCTTCGAGTTCACCAAATATTGTAAACGACCCGCCCAACATATAATATACTTTGAGTAAGTTGATGATCGTAGAGTTGAACACCATAAAATTGAATTTTGAACACAAAAGTTGATGTCGACGTTGGCAAGAATTGGAGTAGTAATTATCTCGCAATACTTTTGACTCACAAAAATATTTTCGCATAGCTTTTGATTTTCAAGAACAATGGTATTAGGCGACTCACAAGAAGATGGTGTCTCCAGTGTCTCCAATGTTGATATGGTGTCTCTAGTGACTCACAAGAAGATGGTATTAAGCTCTGATACCACTTAATGCAGAACGGAAGCATGAATAAAGAATTTTGATAGTAAAAGTAGGAGAATAGTTGAGTAAACTCAATATTGATTGATAATAATGTATATATTCTTACATAGGACTAGTCTCCTATTTAAATAACTCTAAGACTCAAACTTGGAACATAAAAAATCCCTAAAATAAATAATGTTCTAGAACTAAATAACTTCTAATAATAAGTAATTCCAAAAATAAGAAATACTACTCTAAATTAATTAAGTTCTAGCAATAATAATAAAAATACTAATCCTAAATCTAACGGATGTCCTACATCATTAAGCTTCATAGCTTAGCCAGTAAAGCCTATATGATGCTGAAACATCATTGTGGCGCATTACTAACTCAATAGAGCTTTATGATGCTTAGGCATCATTGTTGCGGTGTTTCGAACTAGTGATGCACCACCAAGGTGAAACATAAAGGGAAGTACTTAATTGCCTATAAAAACTAGGCATATTGCTTGGCTTTAGCCTTGCAAAACGAGTTGGCTTTAATTGTTTATCCCAACGTGGATGAACTACGGTATGTGCATGATCCATCTCTGTAAGGTACATAGGAAGACACAATGAGTTGCATCATTGATGGTCCATCATGTTGTTGATCATATAATGTAATTACGAGGTGATTATTGCATATTTACATCTCATATCATCTGTCTCGGCAAGGCAATGCAGGTGATGATTGTTGTCATACTTGTTGAGGAAATTTATATGCAATTTCTTGGATGCTCATACTTCATATTGATGCGTTCAATGAAGGTATGTACCAATGACGTATTGGGAATCGCCGGGAACGTAAGATATATTGGTATGCAAGTTAGAGGATCTTGCACAAGCCATTGGCATCACAAGGATTATGCAAGGCACGATCCTGATTGATGCACCCTTGGCATGAGCAAGATCAGTGCATGCTTTCAGCAACGCCTAAGCTAGGTAAGGTACGAGAAATAGGTTTGCATTGGCCTATGCGCAAGTCCTAAGCATGCACTATGCTTGGATAAGACTCAGAATCCAGATATGCATGTAATAATATATCGACCTTAGCCTCTATGGATTTGTACTCTTCGCAGAACAAGGGTAAGTTGGAACAATGTGGAAGACGCATAATGATTGTTAAGCATGCTTGCAAAAGAAAGTGGATGTGCATTTCGTTGGCGTGAAGTGGAGTTTTAAGGCCCGATTACTAGGTTTTATCAGGAGTTATGGCCTACACGCCTTGACGTGTTAGGTGTGATTTTTCGATGACGTCATAGTTGGTATCAGAACAATTTTTGAGATATCTCTAGGGGTTGTGCTTAATGGACTCATCAGCGAGTATTTTCCTTGAAATATAAAGATAAAGTCAGAAAGTAGGCCAACTTTCGCGGGAGAAAGAGTTCGCAATCATTATGCTAATTACTTTACGAATCGAGTTGAGCTTGTTTAAGTATCATGAGTTTGGGCCTTGAATGACGATCTACCAAATAGTTGGTGGCTCCGGAAGACCGTTCGAAATGGTAGGTAGACAATGAGAATGATCATCCTCATCCGTTAGCAATCGGAAACGGTATGCGTTGTCGACCGGCTAGTGGAAACCCGGAAGATCATTGGCAAATAGTCGTTGGTGGATTGTATCCGACTGCTCTGGCAATATAGTTTGGTCCTCACAGTATTGCGCTAATTTTTTACTTTTTATTCCAATGAGACTTTCCAAACTGTGAACCTTAGGGATTCCCGAGTGTATGGTATGGGATGCCCACTTAGGATACCTTGTTGAGATATCTTTTGGCTAGCCAAGTGGGTATTCTTGGTAGCGTTGTGGACTCTTTTTATATTCTTGGGCATGTAGTTTGGGTCAGATGCTCAGAATGTCTTAATTTTTGTTCACGACAAATTGGAAAAACCTTACAATTTTCTGAGCGTATGGTATGTAAATATACTTAGGAAATCCAAATGACTATCCACAATAGATTTTATTTTGAATTTAGGCGACGAAATTCTTTAAAGGGGTGAATAATGTAACACTCGTACTTTTTGCATGGAGCATGCTCAAAGGTGTCACATGCCACGAGATAATGCTTCATCTCGAGTTTATGTTCCGTGCTAAGAGAAACATTGGCCTAGGGAGAATATCGCGCAATCACGATTGCATTACGTGGCTAACATTGGACTAGAAAAATATCTCGCCACAATGGTGCATCACGCTAGTTGGTTGGTGACCGATGCACCCTTGGAACAAAGCGAGATTATTGCATGGTTTAAGCAAAGGCCTCAGCTAGGATAAATAGCGTAAATAATCTTGTATTGGCCTATGCGCAAGTCCTAGGAATGAATTATGCTTGGATAAGACTTGGAAGCCAGATATGCATGTTATAATGCATGGGCAATAGCCTTTATGGATTTATACCCTTCGCAGAACAAGGGTAAGTTGGAACAGTGTGAAAGTCGCAATATGCTTGTATAAGCATACTTGCAAAGGTAAATGGACGTGCATTCGAATGGCATGAAGTGAAGTTTTAAGGCCTGGTTATTAGCATAAAAATGGTGCGTCGGTGAGTTATGACCTGCGCCCCCTGGTGAGTTAGGGGTGATTTTCCGGTCATAGCACAAGCAAAGAATTATTAGAAGCAACTGGAAGAATATAATCAACATACACCAATAAAATCATCTTCAAACCAGAACTAACATAATGAAACATTGAGTTACCACCTTCTAACATAGTAAACCCATGAGCTACCACAAAACTGTTGAACCTATCAAACCAAGCTTTGGAGCTTGCTTTAGCCCGTACAAGTAATTTTTCAGGTTACAAACGGTAAAATGGATTTTCAGAAGACACAAACCCAGGTGGTTGTTCCATGTACACATTCTCAACCAAAAACCCATGCAAGAAGGCATTAGATACATCAAGATGTCTCATTTCACATTAGTTTCTCATATCTAAGCTCAATACACACTTAATAATGGTCTCCTTCATAACATGACCTAAAGTTTCATCATAGCCAATGTCATCTATTTGATGAAACTCCCAGGCCACAAACCTAGCTTTAAATATTTTTACATTTATAATGAAGACCCATTTATAGCCCAATATATTCATGTCAAGAGAATAAGTTACCTCTTCCAAGGCGTTATATTCTCATATAAAGCATGTATACTCATTTATCATGGATTATACCTATTTTGGGTCATTAACAGCTTGTTTAAAAGTTTTGGTTCTATAATAGAATCAGACACGACAGTAAAGGCCAATGGAATATGATGTTTGTCTGTTCTGTCACGAGGGGAGAGTTGATCATATCTTGCTTTATAGTTCAATTATTAAATGCGACATATAAAGAACCCAATAGTTTTTTCTTATTAATTAACAACATCCGGACTTAGACCTAATATATATGCACAATATGACCAGATGTAGTAGTATTAATAGAAATATGAGAAATTGGAATTATCTCCCCTGTTGCGATAGAATTTTCAGAAGAAGTAGAATGTAGTGGTTGAAAATTTAAGTTAGGACTTGTAGAAGGTATAAAAGAAAGTCCCAAAGTACTTGGAGATGGAGCTGTAAGAATTTTCGGAGCAGTTGAATAAGGAAAAAAATATTCATTAAACACCACATTAACATTCGTGCATACCTTTGCAGTAGAAGGATCATATCACCTGTAATGCTTATGATTGGAAACATAGCAAAATTGAATACTCTGATGATACAAATACAAGGGAGTTTGGGATTAACTTTTCTTGTATATCATAAGTAAGATTAGGAAAACATAGACATACAAACACTTCAAAAAGAGAACAATCTGGTTGTTTAAAAGAAAAAATTGTACTTCAAAAGAACACTTGAACTGCAGTATTTAGTGGTAATCCTATTGATTATAATGGTGTAAGTGAGAAATGAATCAATACAAAACCTCTTAGGTAGAGAAGCATGGAATTCTAATGGGTTACCCATTTTAATTGATCTGCCTAATTTTCCTCTCTGCAACACCATTTTGTTGATAAAAATTAGGACTAGAAATCTTGACTGAAATAACACAAGTATCCAAATATTCTTTCAGAGGTCCTTTTACCAATTCACAAGCACCATTACGTTGAAGCTTCTTAGTTTTGGAATCTAATAAGTTTTCCATTTATGTTCTGAACAAAGTAAAACAAGCCAACCTATCAGTTATAAACTTTATTTGAAAAATCCAATTAAACTTAATATAGTTATCAAAAAACTAAATAAAGTACCTAAATCCTAGATGAGATATTACACGACTAGGTCCGACCAGAACCAAGGGCTTACATGACACTGAATCAGAAGGATAAAAAGGCAATCTCTTACTCTTAACTAACTGACAAGAAGTACAAGTTGGATCAAAACTTTTACAAGACAATTGTATTGCTGATATAGATGAAATATGTTGAATAATTTTAGAACAAGTATGACTCAATCTTTGATGCCAATGAGAAGCTAGAATAGAAGCATAAACAGTCTGAAATGCCACCTTGACAAGCTGTAAAGACTGAAACATGTATCCTTTTGCAAAAACTTGATTATTGAGAAGAGACATCATTTCACATTCTCATGGATAAAATCCAGAGGAGCAATACAACTATATATCATAAGTAAATTCAGCACGGAGAGAAAGTTGTATTTATTTTTAGGAACTATATATATATATAAAATAAATAGAACCGGTAAGAGATATAAAGTAACTTTACCATCACCACCACTACTTGATCTTCATCAGAATAGTCTTGAGAATCAATGAAAACATCAGGATCATTAGTCAGATGACTAGTGGCGCCGAGATCATGTATCCAAATAGGACCAGTAGTACCAAAACTCCATTCACCATAAGTATGCACAACCATAGGTTTGAAGCATGTTAAGAAGAAGAACCATAGGTCTGACCAGATTCATAATTATCATTAGTAGGCCAAGTATCAGGACCTGAATGCACCTGCATGCCTACAAAAGCCTTCTCAAATGCAAGTTTGGCATATCTAAACCTATAGGTGCCTACTAAATGACATATTTTATTTCATATCTGTCATTGAGATAGAAAAGTAGGCTTCGCATAATATTGAACTCTCATCTCTTAAAAGTATGAGTACTAGGATACGACGAGGAATGCGAAGCAGAAGTAGGTGTTCGAAAGTGATCGAAAGGCTTTTTGTAGGAGTTGTTGTGAGAATTAGATTTCCTGACATAAAATTCAAAATTAGTAGGATCAACAAGAAGAAAAGAAAAATATTTCTCTTGTTCCCGCAATCGCCGTGCTTTATAAATCTAGATCTCCTGAGAATGCAAGAGGTGTTTCCCTATTTTGAACCGTAATAACAAAATTTTAATGTTGTCTACCAAGATTGGATAAAGCATACATCACCATATGAGTCGGGAATTGGTCCACCGATTTTTGCTAATGATTCATAAATAAATTTAATTTCTTTGAAAGATCGAAGAATTTACATCTTCCGATCGTGTCTAACCGACCTAAGCCGAGATTTGTGTGCAAAGAACTGGCTGAGTAAAGGTTCGGGAAAGGTGATTCCACTTATCATGAGAAGTAGATTTACCAAGTAAATTTGTAACCAAAGAGGGAACAACAGTAGCATAAATACATGATCGAACAAAATGATCCATAACACGCCATTCCAAGAAGAAGAAATTTAGCAATGGGAAATTATTCAGATTTAAAAATTGAGGTTGGGGATCAGTCAGTCAATCAACATAGCAAACTAAGTTTGTGCTGATCAAAATCGAAGAAAGTTGATCTTTCCGTACCAGAAAGTTAGAGGAATCAAGTTTCACCAACACAAAATTTGATATATTCTGAAAAGGATGTTCAAGTCGGAAATTTACTAGATTAGGTTGTGAATTGTGATTGTTGACATGATGAAAAGGTTATTGTTCTGGTGCTTGAAAATGTGATAGTTGTAGATGTTGTCGTGGTGGTGATGGGAGAGGAGGAAAGTTACATGAGTTTTTATTGAGATTATTCTTGGTAGAATTCACGGTTGCAGCGGAATTCACTAGGTAGTTGGTTTTTTCTCACCATTAATTAAAGAGGGAGAAGAGTTGTACACGTTGAGTTGTAAATAATGAGTCGTATGATTGATTTGGTATCTGATTCCATGAAAGATCCGTGAGATTTAAAATAAGTTTTAAATGGAAAAGAAAATGGTATGTAAAAATGATCCGTGTTTAGTTGCATTTAATTCAGGTAAAATATATATACATGACCGTTTTATGTAGCTGTTACAAGAAAGGTCTGAGTCCGACGACACTAGCGATGAAACAAGATTAACCAAAATATAAGGTTTCGTTACAACATCGTTAATAGCTAAGACACACAACTGGCATAATAGTCAAACTAACAAATGATAATAAGATGGTCTAATAATAACATCGATTAACCATAAGATTGAAAATTTATATTATCATTTAGCTATGTATCTGCGCCAAATGATTTCACAAAATGAATAAGTTATTAGATTCATATAACCCCGCAAGAATGGGCTTCAAGCAAGAAGAAACTTTTATACCGGAAATTTAGAGGTGAGCATGGTATGTATTGGTCTGGTTTTCGTTTCACTCACATCCTAGTCATTGTGTTAGGATTTCAGCTTTGACATCCGCATCTCGAGCCCAACATCGACGGATTGATGCAAGATGATCCGATAGGTTTCTTTTATAATTAATATTTGAAATATATAGATAAAATTACTTACGATCTCATTATCATCACCATAATTTTTAATATTAACTCAAATACACTTAAGTTTTACTGATGTTCCAAACACTAGTAAAGAAACTCATCGTATCAACATTAATGAACAAAAGAAGCATATAGGGAAAAAAAAAATTATTAACTTAGGGGATGTGTGATGTCGCATGGTTTTTTAACTCCACATCCACATCGGCATCCAATCTCTTAATGTACGCACCGGACACCCACTCGTAAAAAAGCAGATGGGCCGATTCGGATCCGTGGATTCGATCCCAAATGCTCACCCCTAACCGGAACTTATGAAAACTTGAAAGAATCTAGTAATATTTTTTTTAGCATAGAGCATAGAGGTTTGAATCAGATAATCTTGGCAATGGGATTGCAGTTAGGGGGGTACCTGTCTTCAAAACAATACCAAATTTCTCTGAAAGATCAACCTCCACACCTTCTGGCATTCTCCATTCAAATGAGTGCAAAAAGGAAGCTAATGCGTAAGGCACGATCCTTTCCACTAAAGGAACACCTATACATCTCCTTCTTCCTGAACCAAATGGAATATATCGGAAATCAGTCCCAATAAAATCGAACTTGCTAGTTGTTTGCAAGAACCTCTCTGGCAGGAATTCAAATGGATTATCCCAATATTTGGGGTCTCTTTGAATTGCCCATGCATTCATAAGAACTTGAGCTCCTTTAGGGATCACATAACCTCCCACGTTACAGGGCGAACTTGGACATCTAGAAACCAATAGCGGGACTCCGGGATGCAAGCGATATGTTTCTTTTATAATTGCACCCAAATAAGGTAAATTGGGTATATGAGATTCTTCTACAATGTTGTTTTTCCCTACAACATTGTCCAACTCTTCTAAGGCTCTTTTCATAATTTTTGGTTCTTTTATCAACTCGGCCATTGCCCATTCTACTGCTCCTCCTGCTGTATCTGTGCCTCCGACCACCAAATTCTGTCCAAAATTTTTAGATATATTAGTCACAACTGCAGCCATTAATAAAATAAGACGAAACACATCAGAGTAAGAAAATACAGTAATTTAATACCATGAACAAGGCCTTGAGGTTGGTAAAAGTAAAAGGCACTTTGGATTCTCCTTGGTCTTGAAGTTGTTGAAAGACTTGTAAGAAATCCTTGACTTTGTTCTCCTGGCCATCTTGATCTCCATTTAGTTTTATCTCCTGATCAAGTTTCATCCTCTTATCAATCACGGATTCGAAGAACGGGTCTAACCACGAAATTAGCTCTTTCAGTCGTCGTTCCACACCTTGAAGATCGAACCTCGCTAGAACAGGAAGAAAATCAGAAATATTTGTTCTCCCTAAATAATCCAAGACTTCTTCGGCTCGTTTTCGAAACTCCAAGCCAATTTTAATCTTCTCTTCATCATTGAATGTAGCGCCCCACATCATGTTCATAACCACATTAAGCATTATGAGAAACATCTCGTCTCTTATGTTAACCGGAGTGTTAACCTTTGCGTACAAACTTCTTACGCATCTTCTAACCTCCTGCTGGCGAAGAATTGAGAATGAATCGAGAGCGCTTTTACTTAGAATCTCTCGAACGCACAAGGCACGTACGTTGCGCAAATGCGGACCATAGTCAGCAAATACCATGTCTGAACCATTATAGCCGATGGTCATTCCTGCAACTGTAGGAGCCCGGTTTGCAAATGTGGAGTCGAATTCTTTCATGACAACCGCTGCTAATTCTGGTGAACCCAAAACAACGACAAGCCTGCTGCCTAGTTTGAGCTTAAATATGGGTCCATATTTGTTGGTTAATTTGGCAAAATACTTGTGCAACTCCGGATCAATGAATGGGATGTTTCCGACTATAGGTAACCCCGGAGGACCAGGTGGTAACTTATCAAGTTGCTTCTTACGAACCCAAATACACCATGAAATTGCGATTATGATTACGGAAAATGTAAGAACTGCTCTGGTGAGTTCGTTGTGTTGAATCTTGGCTTCCCACAGCCATGATAATGCCTCCATTTCTGGATTATTAATAACACTGTATTTTTTTTTAATGAAAAACGATAAGCCCCCTGAGAAGTACTTCCGTAGTTGATGAAGAATGGAAACTGTTGGATATGAAGTGAACTATCTTTTTACTAATTACGTTAAGCTGACGAGGTGGTTTTTAAATTCTAAATGAAAGACAATTAGAACACGCCAGAGTTTAATTTGAGTGGCGCATGAGTCCTGTTTCAAGATAATTAGAACACGTATCATTGTGTATATCCAAGTGATAAGATTAACAACCTAGACACCTAAATCCTAAACCAAGGAGCGGTTGAGGTAAGAGTTCGTGTCATCGTCACTTAGGTTGGTTTATCTCTTCATTCACCTTAACAAAAATAGATAGTCCTGAATAATTGCAAGGGTGGATAAGGGGAAATCTCCGGGCCTTTAAAATGTTAAGTTATATAAGCTCCCACGTCGCACGGTGAGTGTGACACCCCCTCAAATTAAATTATATAAAAATTTTGGGCATTAGTAAACCTAGAGAGGACACTTGGTGGAACTCTATTAGTCGAGACATTAAAGCATGAATTACACTCTGTTTACACCCTGTATTTAACTAGCCCTTTGTAACACCGTTAGTCAAAACGTGGGTATACAATACTTATGTGTGAATTTACTGGTAACTAATTACTTACACTTGGTTTACACCAAAATACTTAATCGGACGTTACCCACGTCCGGTAGGTATACTGAGACATCCGCAAGGAACCTAACGCTTTCCTCCTCGCCATACTTTTCTTCTTCTTCGCAACAAATCCTACCATACTTTTGTTCTCCGAAAAAAACCCATGAGCTGATTGAGATCGAGAAATAGGAAATGGATAGAAATTCGAGTTGGAGATGGAATCGAGTGTTACCCCTTTAACGAGATGGAGATTATATGGGGATCCGAGATTGATGTTGAGAGATGATGAGAAATAAGAGAAACCATGGAAAATTGAGATGATAATGGAGATTAGATGGGTATTGTTTCGCTACCTTGATTTGGTGTTGTCACTACGGAAAGAACAAGTTAGGGTTAGGCAATGAAATTCAATTAGGAGGAATGGGTTGATGTTTGATTCAAGTTTAAATCGAATTTGGGTTCGATCCGCATCGTATTGAGCAAGAGAAGAAAGGATTTGATGTTGTCGTTTCAGTGTCGGTGATCGAATCGAGACATGGAATTGATCGAGAGAAGGAAGAGATCGATGGAGGCAGAGATTTACCGTCGAGAATGGGTTTGATGCGGTGGTGAACGATCTTGAAATAAGAACGGAGACAAGGAAGATGGGTTGAGTCTGTCAAAGAATTGAAGAAAGTTTATGGGTATGAGGTTGAATCGATGGGATCTGTTGAAGATAATAAACCTGGCCATCTTTGGGAAGAAATTAGTTGAAAGTGAAATTGCTTGATTATTGTTCGAATTAGATGTATGTTAGGATTTTAATCAGCCGAAACTGATTCATTAAAGAGAAGATGGTATTCACATGGGAGATGAATTGATGGAAAGTCAAATTGAAGATGGGTCGTACCTACAATGTATGTTGTTTAATGGACTCGACAGTGAAGCTGGTATTTAGGACGTGTTAGTTTCATTGCTTTCGAAATGGAGAACAATTTCATTAGCAATCCACAAGTAAGCTACTAAGATCTATTATCAGTTTAGAGGCATAACTAAGATCTATTTCATTTGAATTCGCTTGATAGATTAAGTAGTCAAATACATGGGTGCAAAAAAACTTTGTAGAATAGCACTGGATAGCATAGGGTGAGTCTGTTTAGTATCATGGACCCTTCATCAATTGCCATAAATTAGTGAGGCTGTTTTGTGCTTTGCCCACATGTGACACCATAGGTTCTTAACACTTTTTGATATTACTATTAGTAAAGTATATGCATAATTTTTATTTTTGTGTAGGTTTGTTACATCAAAGATAGCTTGCGTACTCAAGAGCCGTCTAATGGAATAAGGCTTTGCATAGTTGCAACGAACCATTGCTTTGATAGACATGTAAGTGCGTTAAGTTACAGTATTGTGATTTTATGTGGAAGCTCTTTAGCTTTTTGGTATCAGTAGAGTTAACCCAATGCTTGCTACTTTCGACCCGGTATTCGGACATGAATTAAGTGAGAGTATGCGACTACAAATTTAGTTAGTATTGAAGAAAAAATCATACCAAACTAGATAATCTCAATCACCTTAATCTTCGTGAGAGTATGGAACTACAGTTTTAAAATGGAACACCGAGATTAAGCCCTTGCTAACGTATCTAACTGGTCATTTATGTGACTACCAAGGATACCTTTTTTATTTTATTTTTTGCACTTTAAGGGTATATTAGCTTGAGACTAAATTTTTTGTGACCCTGTTATAATCAGATGATGTTGGTGCTGTGTAAATTTTTTGTATGCTTTGAACACAAGCTCCCTAGGCGCAAGGGATCCACGAGCTTCCTTTGCAGTTATGTGGGTTATAATGTTTTGGAATATGTCTCATTTGTTCCCAATTATTATTGTATATGGGAATGTTGATGTTGTTTCCTTTCATTTCAAGAAATAATAATGATGTCTAGGCTATTATATAAATCAATGAATGTCAAGTTAGTTTACTTTTACGTTGTTATGGAACACTTGCGCAGCATGCAGAAAGATGCTATGAGCTGATGTTTTTTATCGGTCTACCACTTGCGCAGCATGCGAGGAAGCGATATACATATTCTTTAATTATCCCAGTACTATATGATCTTTAATGGGCCTCTCTTTGTTGGTGCAGTAGTTGGAGTGTGTACATCACCCTGTGTGGGGGATAAATCAATCAATGAGCTTAGTCGTCA
Source organism: Papaver armeniacum (assembly GCA_023531295.1). Taxonomy (NCBI): domain Eukaryota; kingdom Viridiplantae; phylum Streptophyta; class Magnoliopsida; order Ranunculales; family Papaveraceae; genus Papaver; species Papaver armeniacum. Next base: position 217,553 of record JAJJWW010008171.1, read on the forward strand.
CATACACCATTCTGGAATTGAGCAACCGCCTGTCGTGGCCGTTCTTACTAGACTATGTTAAAAAGGACCAAGGTATAACCTATAATTGTCTCATATTCAATTACCGTGTATCTTTTTTAGATCATGTTATGAACACCGAACTCTGTAATGGGAAGGAATGCTCCATCGGTACCCCACCAATACGACCAAAATATATTGTAAACATGACACTCCTGAAGTAACTGATATAAGAGATGGATGAGTGCTTATTTGTTGGGAGTCTCAAAATTACACAGTCGCGCCATTTTAGGAACCTTATCATTGGTCCCCGAAATTAGGTTCCAGTTTGTTTGTGTAAGTAGTTTGAAATTTGCGTTTTTTCTTTTTTGTTTACAGTGATGTTCATGAGATATAGCAGGAATTGACGATCTTAGGATATGTGAATTCAATCTCAAGTGGGTTTTGAATGAAGCAACTTGAAGAAAATGGTGAGTTTATGGTTGTTTGTCGGCAAAAAGAGAGCAAAGTATTGAAGCCACCTTACGAATGGAATTGATTGAATTAAGTGAATGTTTAGGAATTGCAGGCAAGTGAAGAATAGAAAGGTCGGAAGTGGCTGAAAATTCATCGAGATTACAGCCTGATATTCGGACGACATTCAGTCACACGAGTCGACTGGGCGACTAAGATACCTTCAACTCAGACAACCACCCGTGTTAGACCTCGACTCAATAGTGACTTGACCCCTTTGGACCGTTCGTCTGCCGTTATCTTGACTCGCTGACTATAATCGACCGTGACGGAATATTACGTCGAGATGAGAAGAATCTCATGTGTCCGTGTAGTGACTTTTTCGGCAAGATTCTAGTGATCCTATAGATTTTTCCGGCGACCCAAAAATACATAATTTTGTGTAAGTTTTTCTCATGGGTTTGAAGACATAGATTTGGAAATTGGATGAAAATTTGGAAGATTTGGAGTTTTGGATTTGGAATTAGACTCACATTTGAAATGTGGACTTATTATGGAATGAGGATTATATTCCCTAGAGGATTGGGGAGCAATTGAAGCCCATAAATAGAGAGGTTCTCTGTAACTAACGTAGCGGAAGCGTAATAATTTGGATCAAGGATCCAAAAGGTAGTGAAAACTAGAGTGAAATCAATAGATTCACAAAAGCTATAAGAAAACTAGAGAACAATAACTAAATAAAATATCTTTGATAAATCAAATAAGATAATAATGTTGAATGTGTAGGAATTCTACAATGCTAAGCCTTCTTATATAGGCTTCACTATTTCCTAAAAGTAATATAACTAGAAAAAGGAAATCATACTAAACTAGGAAACTTAATAAGCTCTAGAATAGTTCTAAAATAGGGAAAACGTAATTTAAGAAGTAATACTAAAAATAGAATAAGGTTTGACTCTCATGTTCAAACAGGGGTGACTTGGTCTAGATGTCCTACATCAATAACACACCAAATCAGAAAAACATCATGACGGGCAAAGCGAAGCGCGCGGCACCAAATCAAAAATGCGTGGGGATGGGCGAGGAGAGACGAAGCCGAGCCACATCAAATCATAAATCCTAAGCATGCATCGGGAAGGGGCGAGGCGGCCGAGCCACAACAAATCAAAAATCTTAAGCATACATCGGGATCGAGGGCACACCAAACCAAAATGCATCGCGACGCGGTGGTCCGCGACACCAAGCCAAAAATATGGTTAAAAGATTAAAAAAAAAAATAGTGGATAGTTTTCAAGTCCGCCCTGTGCGTAGCACGGGCACAAAATCTAGTATATAAAAAACTAGAAAGGAAAGATTGGCTTGAATTCAAGGGTGGCATTCACCTGGAATCAATAAGCCTAGTGAAGTCGACATGTCAAATTTGAACGATTTTTTGGGCACTACTCAAAAATGGAGGGGGACTACTCTTCATTTTTTGGGTGGATATTTAGAGTAATTTTGGATCACCCCTTATCTAAGTATTTATGTTAATACCAAACTTACCCTTCTTAGTTAAATTGGTTAGGGTAATGATTAGTTAGTATAAGGATTAGTTAAATAATTAAGTTAAATTAATTAGTGATTAGTGAGGTTATTAATTAGTCGGGTGTTTTTAGAAGAATAATTTTTGAGAAGAAGAACCTTGCACTTTTAGGGGCGACCCCGAAAGAATTAGGGGCGACTTTTTTATTCCCAACCCATATACACCGTTAAGGGATGTCCAAAAACGCGGAGAATACGTTAATGCCCTTACACAATCGGAAGCTATTTTGTTCCCGATTATAACAACGCAATCGGAAGCTTAGTAACTATGTTATACTACCGATTATTATCGATTTTGTGCCAAGCGCGCATCGGCTTCTATGACAATCGGAAGGAAATAACCTCACGAGACTACCGATTATAGTAGCTCATAAATTCCCCAAAATTGGTGATTTCGCCAAGAAAGAAATTTGGGGAAATTGTATAATCGGAAGTCTTATTAACTACCGATTATTCTAGTTCCCAAATTCGAAAAAAAATGACAATTCTGCAAAAACTAAATTTGGGGCAACTGTATAATCGGTAGGTTATTAGCTACCGATTATACTCCAACTACTCGCAAAAATTTTATGAAAATCGGAAGTTTTAATTGTTGATCGACTCAATGATTATACTCAACTGGCTAGTTTGTTCAAAATAAACTAGCCGTGCCTCAAAAAACCAAACACAATCGGTAGATAATACATATTGACAAACCTCCGATTATGTTGAAGTAACCGTTTTTTTTTAAAAACTAGCCGTTGGGTACTTTTTTTGCTATAAATAGAGACCTATCTCTACCAAACTTATTCACCCATCACATTCAATCTTCCTAAATCAGTCACCCATCACTTTGAATCACCAAAAATGGCTACAACTCCGTTCAATAATATAGAAGATGTTGCTATTGTCGAGCACACACCACTCTCACAAAGCACTCCGTTGAGGAAGCGCAATGGGTGACCGATGTGAAGACCCAACAAGAGGGCCTTACTTTGGGGATGATCAAAACACCAATGCTTGGTGGAAACGGGTGTTTAAGGTATTCAAAGCACTAAGCGGAAATCGTTATAGGAGGACTCTCCCACAAATAAGGGAAAGGTACGCATATTTATACAATGAATGCGTCATCGCTAAGAAAACGAATTGAAAGCTCGTAAGGACGCTATGCCGAAGCAGACCTCGAATGAGTAGAGTAAGTTTGTGAATCAATAGGCCTCTTATCAAAAATTCTTTATTTGGTTATGATTATTCAACAACGCTAACTTATTTTAAAAATTTTTCCGAGTATACTTTGGGTGGAGCCAATACGAATTAAGGTACGGTCATGAGTTTCGCACGAGGATTTGCTACACTCTCTTGGAGGAAGTTGAATGGCAATTCGCCCTATATAATTAAACTCGTAGAGAATCCCTAGGGCGATGTATTGAACAATTTTATGTGTTTTACTTCTATTTTATTTCAACTACATGTATGTTTTTTCGATTCAATAAAATGAGTGACTTCAAATGCTTTTGGTGTGGAAATAAGGATTTTAGAAAAAACTCATTTAGGGGCAACCTATAATCGGTAGGTTTTGGAACCTATCTTCCGCACGATTATGGCTACATCCAAATCACGAACCACATGGTTAGGCTGGCCTTGTACCCTCTTAACCTATGGATTCTCGGCAAGGGTTCGATCTGGGGCTCCTTACAATCGGTAGTTTATTAAGTTGAGTAGACTACCGATTATGGTAGATTTCAAATTTCCTACAATGAATGATTTTACAAAAAACTCATTTTGGGGCAACCTATAATCGGGAGGTTGGGTAACCTATTTGGCTTCCGATTATGGCTAAATCCAAATCACGAACCACATGGTTATGGTCGGCTCTGCCCCTCAAAACCTAGGGAATTTGGCCAATGCTCAATTTGGGGCTTCCAATAATCGGTAGGTTATAAGTAACCATTTCTACCGATTTTGGGCTACTCAACAATCGGTAGCTAATGAGGTGGTATTACCTACCGATTAATAACCGTTTGTGAGATAAAACCAAAGTCGACCTAAATTCAAATTCATTTCATTTTCTTTTCAACTTCAATTTCAACTCCTCTTCTCCTCTTTCCTTCGATTGCAGAGAGGAAAACTCTCCCCCTCTCCTCGCTATACATCGTTCATCGTCGAATCGAATCATCGTCGATTATTTTTATAAAGATGAAAGAAAGCGGAACGTAAGAAAGCTCGAACCAAAAGCGTTGTGCGCGGTGAGGATCCGAATATTGGATTGCATGCCCGTAATAAAAGAGGTTTTAACTCACGAACCCGAAGAACACGAAGACGATGAAGTAGGCGTCTTGATAGCCAAACTCTCGGGCAACTTCAAATGGCGCCGATTAGGTAAGATTCTACCATTAATTTGGTTTATATTGCTTCAATTGGACGAATCCATGTTTATTTTTTTTAGGGTTTTCGGTTATTACCCGAGAATCGGTAGGTTAGGTATTGTTATAAACTTGGATTGTGGTCGAACTCTTCATTTCACGAGAAAATTTGTCATATTCGGGTGTTAAAAATTTAGGTATCCTACTGGATTATATAACGTTTTTCATTACCGAGGCCTAATTCAATCATAATCGGAAGCTAATTGTGATTTATCCTTCCGAATAAACTAGGGAAGAACAAGTATTAGAGACGCAATAATCGGGTGAAATATTCGTAATATCTTTCCGATTGTTTAGGCTAACAACTTGATTTGTTTCGGATACAAAGAGACGCATATTCGGTGAGACATTAGTTTTGTTAGGCTTAGATTGTGTGGAATTCGGAGGGTTATGTTGAACTTTAGGTTCCGATTATTGTGTGTAGATAAACATATTCGAACACAAAAAGTTTATTTTGTTTCCGATTATACGTATTCGGTAGCTTTAGGTTAACGATACTTACGATTGTGAATAATCGGAGGCAATTTGTTAAATCAACCAACCGAATATTTAGTTTCATAACCTGTTGTACTTTTTGTTGTTGTTTAGGGATAGGCGAGGTAAAAACATCCAAGACTCAATTGTCTCGGCTAGTGCAAGGAAGGATAGGCGTCGAAACTCGACAGCTAGTGCAAGGAGAGCTAGGATCGCTAACGCCGCTTCAAGTGGTCAAGTTGGAACTCAACAAGCAAGCCAAGAAGCTGTTCAACCTAGTGCCCCTCAATCGAGAACCGGTTCAATCGGGTGTTCAACCAAGTGCCTCTCAATCACAACCAATCCAAGAAGGTGTTCAACCAAGTGCCTCTCAATCACAACCAATCCAAGAAGGTGTTCAACCAAGTGCCTCTCAATCACAACCAATTCAAGAAGTTGTTCAACCAAGTGCTCCACCATCACAACCAGAAGTAGGACAACCTAGTGGCGCTCAAGAAGAAGGAGAAGCGAAAATAAAAAACCTCCTCGAAAGAAAGCGAAACACCTTGTCCCGGATGAATGAAGGTGAAGGATATTCCGAAGGTGTAATCCTTGGGCTGCCGGAGGATGGAGGAGAATTGTTATTTGGATACAAAGAATCTGGGCGAGAGAAATATATGAAACCGAGGTAATGATCGTATCCATGTTTTATTAACCTATTATGTTTTTCTCGTAATACTTTTAAGGGTTGTAGTTTTAGGTTATTCTAATTTTATTTTTAACTTGTCATGTGTTTAATAGTATCATTCCGATGCGGTTCGTTTACTCAAAGCGACCGCCGCACCAACAAAAATGCTAGATTGGCCTTTGGAGGGTGAATGTGAAAGGTTCAAGACCATTATTGCAAATTCGGGGGTTGGGCGATCTTTGCGGGGAACTCAATGTTGGAACATGATCGGGTGGCTATATCGGCGTTTGTGGAAAGACTTTATCCCGAGACCGACACCTTCCATATGCCGTTTGGGAGATGACGATAACCCGGATGATGTTGAGCAGATTCTTAAACTCCGTCCATGGCAAGGTGTTAGGGCCGAGTTCACTAGCGGTTGGAATGGAGGAATCTTTATGATCTCGACTAAGAGGTGTTTGGGTTGGGATGAAGAAACATCAACAATCGAGTTCAAAGATGCATGAAGTATAGAACTAGACAGTTCAACATGGGTACTCGATGGATATGTTCAAGGGCACCAAGGAAAAAGAAGAGAAAGGAACTTTAACGGACGAGCAAGTCAACCACGCGGCCACCGCATATCTCCTATGTGTATTGGGATGTGTCATTTTCCCCAATACTGGTGGCAATCAATTCGACGCCAACCTTTTACAACCACGGATCCTCTCGATAAAGTGCATGAGTACTCTTGGGGCACGGCATGCCATGCGTGGTTGATGGAAGAGTTGAGAAAGGCGTCGAGGGTTGGAATTAGCCAAGTGGCGGGAACGTGAGTCACGCTACGGGTATTGTTTATTAACTCCACATACTTGGTTATTTTTTTTATTTTTTATACTATTGAAGAATCAATTTCCTAATACTTGCAAAAATGACATTATAGACTTGGATCTACGTCCACTTCCTATCTTGGAATTGGCCATTGAAAACCCCGTGGGAGAAAGGTGACCCTATAGGAAGAAAGTACGTCTTGATGACAACCATTCTAGGACGAAGGAGCATCGGGTGATTCGTTTGAGGGAGATTTTGGACTCACTTAAAGCCCAAGACGTATGCTTTGATCCATACAAGGAAGACCGAGCTCTTTGGACATATCGCCGGTCGGTCCGATTTGGCACTTTATTTTGGACCGTTGTGGCACCCCACGGGATATGTGATGTACAATGCCTCAAGGGTGATGCGACAACACGGCTTTGTACAAGGTATACCAAAGGAGGAAATCCATGGCAATTTCACTTTGGTTCGGGAGCAATGCAAGTCGATAAAGATTCTATCACGGTGGTTCACAAGGGTTCACCATCCTGTCAATTCCATTGGGATAGAAGGGCGCATTACTTGATCAACCAAGGAAGGGCAGCCAACCAAGGTTTTGAAAATGCTCCCAACTACATGGATTGGTACCGCAATGTTTCTCATGTTCGTGTAATCCGTGATCTTAAAGCAAAGCGACCGTACAAGAGTATCTGAAAGAGAAGCCTGCGGGTTTTGATAGATTGGTACGTATTGTTTTGTTAATTTAGTTTAATATTATGGGTCAAAATAGAGTAATAACCGTTTGATGGTATGCTATGTTTTAAAACGGATGAACAGTTCAAGCGTTTGTTGAAATGGTGCACCGATTGTATAAAGGCCTAAAGCTTGTTTCAATTGAGAAGATAAAAGACCACAAACAGTTGATTGACAACGTTGACAATGAGGAGTATGCAAAACAATTCGGGGAAAAATTGCAAAAGAAACCTGCAACCAAGGTGAACAAAGAACTCGGGCTTCATCAAGCACTCAAGTTGATGAAACCCATGATGATCTTTGGTCCAAGTCGTAGAGCTAATAAAAATCGCAAAGTCAAAGCAAATAGGAACAAGTGAACTCTCGGTATTGTAAACTCTCGATGTTTTTCGTTAACTTTATGGATAACTTTGTTTATGTTGGTTATGTCGGATTATGTCGTTTTCAAAGATTGTGTCGGAATATTAGTTGTTTCGTTATGTTTATGGATTAAAACAGAGTTATTTTACACATTTTATGCATTTAACGATGACTCTTAAGCGAATCACACGAAGAGACATGAAAGTGTTGAATTTTGGAACACAATCGGAAGATAGGTTTATATATTAACCTACCGATTCTAGGGATGTTCCAATTTTTAGTCGAATCGGTAGGTTTATACGTTATTAACCTACCGATTCTGGGGATTGTGCAAAATATTTGGTCAGAATCGGAGGATTGCTAATATACTTTTCTCTCCGATTATCATGTGTAAAGAAAACCTGTCTTCTGTATCCAAACAACACCACAATCGGAAGGTAAATGTGCACCTTCACTTACGAATAACAATAATCGGTTGGTTTATTTGTAATGTTCCCTCCGATCGTTATATGTAAAAAAATTTGTTCTCTCAGTAACCAAACAACACCATAATCGGAAAGAAATTGAGCGCATTTACTACCGAATATTTGTAATCGGAGGTTTGTGGTTTCGTTAATTCCGATTATTATACTAAAAAACAACTATGGTTTATGTAACCAAACAACACCATAATCGGAGGGTCTGTTAATATATTGAACTCCCGATTATGGCTGCATCCAAATCACGAACCACATGGTTATGCATGGCTCTGTACACTCCAAACCTATGGAATTTGGCAAGGGTTCGATCTGGGGCTCCTTATAATCGGTAGGTTTTTAAGTTGTTAACTCTACCGATTATGGTAGATTTCAAAATTCATCACATGAATGATTTTAGAAAAAACTCATTTTGGGGCGACCCATAATCGGTAGGTTTTTAAGTTGTTAACTCTACCGATTATGGTAGATTTCAAAATTCATCACATGAATGATTTTAGAAAAAACTCATTTTGGGGCGACCCATAATCGGATGGTTTGGTAATATATTTAACTCCCGATTATGGCTGCATCCAAAACGCAAACCAAGTGGTTAAGGCTGGCTGTGTGCACTCAAAACCCATGAAATATGGCAAAGGTTGGATCCGGGGCTCGTTATAATCGGTGGGTTATATAATTATGTACCCTACCGATTATGGTAGATTTCAAAATTCATTACGTGAAGGATTTTAGAAAAAACTAAATTTGGGGCAACTTATAATCGGTAGTTTAGGTAATCTATTTATCTTGGATTATGGCTACATCCTGACTCAAGCCTAGTGGTTATGGTTGGCTCCGCACCTCTCAAAACCAATGGAATTTGGCTTGGGCTGAATACGGAGCTCCTTATAATCGGTAGTCTTACAAGTTGGATAAGCTACCGATTATAAAAGGGATTATTGGTAAGTATCTACTGACAATCGGTAGGTATATTTTAATTTAACCTACCGATTCACTGTGATTCCTAGATTATGGTGTTGGCTACCGATTATATAAGGGCATATTGGCCATTTCGAAAAATCGAAGATAAGGGGTAGCTTAGATTTACGTTTGGGTGACCTTTTTTGTCTTTTAGTGTCGCCCCTAATTCTTTCGGGGTCGCCCCTAAAAGTGCAAGGAAGAAGAAGCGTGTTTTTTTTTTTTTTTTTTTTTATTTATGATGGTTGATTTCGAAATGAGGGTTTCGGGTACTTTGGTGTCCTTCAAATTTAGTTAATGTTGCTTGAATAGGCCAAAACTTTCGAAAAAATGAAAATTTTATAAACTGATTTCGACCATGGAAATAAAATTCGGTTACGACATCTGAAGAACAGGTAGCCGAACTCATCTGCAAGTGTAGTTCGGCTAATGTTTCTGAAAACACAGGTAGCCGAACTCATCTTTAATGGAGTTGTTTCTTTCAGAGAAAAGTTCGGTTAGGAGAAAAAATTGCGACGTAACCGAACTAAAATTTCGGCTGGGAAAAAAACTGAAAAAAAAAGTTGCGACGTAATCGAACTAAAAGTTCGGCTGGGAAAAAAAATTCGACGTAACCGAACTCAATATGTATGTTTTCAGAGAAAAGTTCGGTTAGGAGAAAAAAATTGCGACGTAACCGAACTAAAAGTTCGGCTGGATTTTTTTTTATGAGGTAACCGAACTTTTTTCTGAAAGAAAAAACTCCATTAAAGGTGAGTTCGGCTAGTTCGACAAATTGTTTCACATAATTCCTAGCCGAACTTCTCTCTGCAACTTCAATTTTCAACTCATTTTGATGATTACTACTTTTTTTCCAACCAAAAACGAATCACAAGTAATGGGTTTGTGGAAATTTCCTTGAATCGAGACGATGAAGCGGAAAGAAGAGAAGAAAATGAACCCTCTAATAGTAACGGATTTGTGAAAAATTAAAAGTAATGGATTTGTTATAGTTGTGGAAGACGATATCTGATATGTAGGACCAGGTCATTGCCTCCCTCAATCAGAAGGGACGCGATTTTCTCTAGCTTATTCTAAACACATCTGATATTTCAGTTTGGACTTGCAGCAAAACAAGTTTGCGTAGGTCCTTAGAGCAACCACGGTGGACGAGTAAAACCATAAATATACTCCCGAAACCAGACACAGTCGAACGGACTAAAGAGTAAAACCTCGACTAAAACCAAATCTCAAAGTATATTTGGTCTCAGACCAAGACCAAAACCAAATATAGTCGAGCGAAGTTATAAAGTACGTTTGTTAATAGGCGAGCTTTTAACTTACGTTTCATGTGAAGCGAATGTATATTCCTCGTGCCATTGGTGAGGCGTGTATATAATTTACGTTTCGATTGGGCGTTGGTAAATTAATATACGTCCGATTAGGCGTTGGTATAATGTACGCCTTACGATAGGCGTTGAATGTACGTTCGTCCCATTGAGACGAACGACATACATACGCCCCATTCTGGCGTTCATAATCTTCACGCCCCATTTAGGCGTTCATAAAGTTCATGCTCCATGTCGAGCGAACTTTACACCTCCACCCAGTTATAAAAACCATTTTCGAACCATTTCAAAAATGTTAGAGTATTGTATATAGTCGGTGGTTGACCACCTGTAAAAGCAATCGATCATCTCAAGATTAGGACAAAATATAATTTGGATAAATATTATCCATGCAGTTCTGTTCTTATAGTGACACCTAAGTTGTGAGGTGGCACCATTATGGTTATGCCATATGTCGTGACTTAATCTATATATACCCTCTTCCAGGGACAGTTTGTACTTCGAGAAAGAAAGCTTCTGTACATAGGCAAAATAAGTGGAATGAAATGAAACTTCATTCTCTCTTTCATGTAGGCGATCATATAATGTACGCCTGACTACAGGCGCACGTATTACTCCCGCGCCATCAGGCGTACGTATTACCTCCGTCTAATTGTGGGGCGATAATTATACACACGCCCCACACCCGACGTTTGTTAAGTCTACGCTCAACAACGGGCGTAATGTTTACATACGCTCCATCCAGGCGTGCATCATACGTACACCCCTCAACAAACGAACGTTATATTTGCGCTCGATCAAATATAGTCCACTACCGTAGTGTAGCAACACAGACTAAAGTCACTAAACCCAAAATTTGGTCTTTTTTTGGTATTTGATCTTTGGTTTTAATCGCACCACTGCAGTTGCTCTTAAGTACCTTATTTTCAATGAATCCTTGTCTTGACCGATCAAAAAAATTTTTTTGATTGACCCAGAAATTGCCAAATGTATACCCCAATTAATTCATCTATTCATTTGATTTTTCAGCAACATTCAACTTTGTCTGTGTCTTGACTGCTAACTAGTGTGTACTGAAATATCTACCAGTCATGTCCAATAAATACCAAATAGTCAGGAATATTAACTAGCAAATTTATCGAAAGACCGAAGAAGACATACTGCCATCTAAAGGAAGTTTCCTGGAATTTTCACTAGCTTTAGAAAGATGCATAAGAAGTCACGTTTCTTGCCGTATCGAGGCTTAAAACGGGTGCAAAGTTGCAAATAAGTCATATTGTCAAAATAAGTGAGTAGTTATTACTGTTTACTAACAACATAAGTTAGACTTCATAGCTAGGACCCTAAAGGGTCCAAAATTTATGCTAGTCCTGAGTCTCGTGTGCTTATTCACAAATGTGGCATTATTAAGATTAAGATGTCCCCAACATCCACTTCTATAGTTCTAAAGTAGTTAACTTTTGGTGTTACAAGATGAGTACATTCAATTAGCACAAGTTCATGTAACGAACTTTGCGTGCTCAGCTCATACATAGTTCATGTAACGATCATCTCAGCGCGTCAATAAATAGTTGAGATTTTTATGCACAAGGGATGTTAAGAGCATCCACAGCGGGAGACTAAAACTAAAATTTTGGTCTAGAAACCAGACGCAGTCGAGTGGAGTAATGATTAAAAACTAGAGTAAAACCGAAAACGAAAAACCAAACCATATTTGGTCTTTAGTTTGGTTTTAAACGGGCGTAATTTAAAAATACGTCTGACACCGGGCGTAGGTATTATTTACGTTTAAGGTGTGGCGTAAGTATAAAGTGCGCCTGATGGTGGGGCGTAAGTATAAAATGCGCCTGATGATGGGGCGCACTTTAATGTTACGCTTGAATAAAAATATATATATATATATATATGGGACGTAATTTGAAAGTGAGCCTGATTTGGGCGAACTTTTAAATTGCGCCCGACCAAATTTTACTCGTTCACCGTAGCATGGCACCACGGAATAAACCAATTTGTTTTATTTTTTTTTGATTTTTGCTCTTTGGTCATACTCGCTCCAGTGCAGTTGCTCTAAGTTATTATCATTGTTTCCATTTTATCATCCCCATTCTCACAAACTGTTAAACCTCTAAAGATTCAATAGTAGACTAACAAAGAAAAATAAAAAAGTGAGATGTTGGAGTAAATTGATAATATCGACTACTTGTTTGGATGATTTACCTGGTGTAGATGATCTATTTGGTACGATCAATGATTTATCATCACTTTGTATATAAATTCTTAATAGATCTCTTTATTTCAAGCTTGGTAAAGGGGCGGTAGGAATCGGTAGAGGGGCGGCAACCTAATAAGACAAAAAAGGTCATTAGAAGTAAATTCAAGTGCCCTTATCAATAAAACCCTGGAAATGACTAATTAACTCTTATTGTTAATAATCAAGTTTAGTAATGATAATCAAGATTAGTGTAGATAATCAAGATTAATTTTGATAATTAATTTTCACTTATTATAGAATCAAAAATCAGATGTTTAGACTTATAAGAAAAAAAAAAATTGAGGAGAAGAAAAAAAAAAACTTTTGTGATATTTGTGAAACCCTAGATTTTGATTCACTCAACCAAAATGAGTGATTCAAGTGGCAAATTAGAGGTGGGTGATCAAAATTAGTTCCCATTAGCTTTTTGTTGATCAAAATTATCTAAAGTATGTAAAAAGATCAAATTTTTAAAATTTTATGAAGAACATACGGTTGGAAATAAGCTAGTTACCAACCGTAACTGGTTCAATTTGGGGAAAAACCCAATCGTAATACGATTCTGGTTGATAGAAAATCTTGGATACGACCGTAACTAATTACGGTTCATAAAAAACGAATCGAAACCAACCGTAACTAAACTACGGTTGGTAAGTCAACTATAGTTTCGAACCGTACATCACTACTTCAAAAATTCTTAACATACATGATTATGTACGGTTGGTAAGTCAACAATAGTTTACAACCGTACATCATCACTTCAAAAATTCTTAACATTCAGGATGATATACGGTTGGTAACTTTCATTAAGTTACCAACCGAACCAATCTTGATTGGTAACTAAGGTTTCGTCGACCGTACCCAAACCTAATTCTCAATTTTTAAGGTACGGTTCGTATTTGGGTTGTTAGCAACCGTATGTTCTTCAACCAATACAGTACGGTTGGTATCTCAGGTTATTACCAACCGTAACTCACATATAACACACAAATTTGATTTCAATTTCGATCCAAAACCTAATTTTTGATGCAAAACTAACTTAAATCAAAAACAATAGACTAAACTCTAACCGGGTATTATAAATTTTTCAAATCGCCGATGAATCGAAGAGGACGATGAAATATCGATTTTAATGGAGGAGAGGAGGAGAAGAAAAGAGAAACAATTTTGATTTACTGATTCAATTAGGTTAAAAATGGGGAAGGATAATTCAGTCTTTTTAATCAAAAAAGTAAGGGTAAATTAGTCCATTTAAGGTGAAAAGGGTAATCCAGTAAACTTATACACCCTATAGAACACCCCCTAACCAATTAGAGGGACATTGCTATCACCCTTGCCGCCCCTTTACCATTTCCTGCCGCCCCTTTACCAAGCTTGAAATTAGTTGTCCTTTGCCAAATCATATGTGGTCTGTGTGTGTAACAATAACGAAACAGGATAATTTGAATTTCTTATGGACATCAAATAAAGACACGGAGAAAGATGGTTTTGTCTCAACCGGAGATCAAACTTTATTAAATTAGAAGAAAATCCACTATATATATGTAAGAAATATTTTAATTCTTTTACGGGGATTTTACAATCACTACAAGAAAATCTAGCTATTGCTGCACCATATATTGCCATACCTTTAATATAGGTGTTGCAAAAGCAAATTTCTAGTAGCAGTACTTTTCAGCTGCAACTAAAAGCTATAATTTACTGCTGCAAAACTAAACTTTAGCCACACAATTGTAGCAACATTATGAAAAGAGTGGCAAAAAATTATAATCTCTTACTGTAACAATAAAGATTGGGAGCAGCAATAGACTTCTTGCTACATAGGTTATCGCGACACTAATAGGGGTTTATGCCATAACCATTAGGTGTTGCAATATATTAAGTTTCTTGTAGTGAATATACCACTTATACATATATATCTCATTTCCTTCAGTGCATTCACCTACTGTTACTTCGAATTGAAATGTTTTGGGACTACCAAAGACTCAAAATGTCCATAAGCCATCTAGTTGAAAATCAATTCGACACAAATTGTCAAGCCTCAACTATGTCTTTACATCCGATAAACATAACTTCAACTGAAACCATTTCATCACCAACTTTACTGGGTTGGCTATTTCTGAACGTTCTTTTTGAACGGTAAATATTTTATTAACATATATCTGGGGTGGGGGCGCATGTATTTAGCAATTTCAGTTTTCAAGTGTTTGTCTAAATGTAAATTACTTTCTATTGACTTACTGGTAAAATTGTTGAATATTGATACCAATATCTAAGGTTGCATTATGCGTTTGTTCTGAAATATGCAACAGTCAGGTCCAATAAATTTTTATTGATATGGGATTTTGTGGAACTTAATTGACAATTTCATCCATATAAGTCACATAAGTAAATGAATCACAAAATTGGTTAAAAAGACCAAAATCAACAAGTCCTGGTGAAAAAGACATCTAGATTTTGATATTGTTTAAATGAACAAAAACACAAAAATAGACAGGATGTAAACAGTTTCATCCGACCCATTTTCAAATACTTTTTCTTTTTTTAATTTACATCAGGATGCATCTAGTTTCATCCTTGCTATTTTTTAAGTTTAAGTCGGGATGAATCCGGTTTCATCCTTGCTATTTTTTTTTTGTCCATTTCACCCATATTAATTTTTACTCGTCCATTTGAACATGGTTTTAAAAATATTTGGACAAGTGACCCATTTTCCGGTAATAAATGTAGTTAATGTTCCCTAATTGGACGATTTTAGGACTATTTGGTGGCACACACTAACAAGTAACAGCAAATCGTGTTTCTGCAAGTAATAATAAACTTCAGAGCCAAAGGGTCAAAAATCTACCCAAGTCGTGAATCTCGTGCGCTTCAATTCACAAATGTCGCATTATTAAGGTGTCTATGGCACCCGCTTCTATATTTCATTCAATAATCATTTTATAAGGTATTGAACTTGTCGTGTTACAAAATGAAACTACATTCAGTTAGCACAGGTTTTCTCACTTGCATATTGCGTGCTCATACATAACGAACATTTCAATGTGCATTTAGATAGTTGAGAATCAATACTTTACGCACAACAGATGTTAAAGTTCATGTGTTGTTCTCATTCTATCATCCCATTCTCACAAACTTGTTCGAAGATTCAAAAGCATAGTAAAAAAAGTGAGATGTTGGAGTAAATTATTAGTCTCAACTACTTATTCGATTGATCTGCTTGGTGTAGATTATCTGGTTTTTGATTAGGGAAAATTGAGAATATGTCCCATTTTAACTAATTAGTTTGGGAATCTATCCCATAATTGAAAATATTAAGGAATATATCCTAGAGATAAAGAAACCGTTAAATGACTAACATTCCACATGTGCGGCTTACACGTGCCATTAATAGCTTTTGGTTGCGAGAGAGCATGATGTTACATGAGTTGGGGAAAAAGAAAATTTCTTTTGCATATTTTACTCAGAAGCTCAATATTTCACGTCTCAGTCAGACCCCAAAGAACCCAAATGACAAATTCTTGTTGGAGAAAAATGAGTTTTAACAAATTGATTTTGGTCTTGGTGTGGTTTGATCTAATGACCTATGGGTCTAAGGATACTCACTCATTTTTTGAATGAATTAAATGGAACCTTTAGTCCCACATTGTGGAAAACTAAAGAGGTGCTCCACTATATAACCATATTCTTATGAATATGTTGTAAAACAGTGTGGGAGAAAAATACATGTTTCGACCCATGCATATGCACGTACATCATACACCAAGTCGCGTGTCTACTCAATATTATTTTTTCTAGTTTTTCCTTGTGAAATAATTTTGTTAAGTGTTTTATTTATAGGAGAATTCCTTTTTCGTTTTTTATTTGTTTTACAAGAAACTTGTTTTATACGGAAACATAAAACTAACTTGATTTCCAAGTAATCGTCTCCTATAAATACTACTTGAAAACCTGTTTAATAATACATAAGAAGCGACCATCTTTCTGTCTTATTTTCTTCATCTTCTTGCTTTTGTTTGTGCGGTGTTTTACTTTTCATCCCCCGTTGCTGAGTTCAAGAGAGGGTAACTTGCGTTGTGCTAACTCATGTTATATCGGGCAGTCTTATCATGGACACATCTTCGCTGTGAGGGGTTTAGCATTACTCATCTCGAGTATACCCGTGAACTAATGTGTTAAGGGAAACTTGCGATTGTCTTTTTGCAGTCTTTTCCACTAAGTACTTTCTTTTTTCGAGTGTCTCCTACATAAACAAACATAAAATAATGTCAGCTTCGTTTTAATAAGAAAGATTAGACACCCGGTGTTATTTAAAAAGAATAACCGAGCGTTATACTTACAAATTGTTGGATCGACAAGCTTAAGTGGCTAGTGTTAAACATCCTCTTTTGTATCGTTATGTAATCATTTACCCCTTTTTGGACAAGTCGGAAACGATCATGAACTTGTTGGAGTGATCTTTTCTTTGGATTTACATACTCTCGCACAAATTGGTTATATACCCTCGCCCAAAAGACTTCGGGTGTTAACCTTCCTGCTATGACATCTTCACGTCTTGTTTCACGATACCATGTTTTCACAATGACCAAATCTTCAGCTGCGTCAAACGTTGCCATGCTTGTAAGTTGAGATATATAATGAATTCACAAGAGTAGACGATGAAAAATCTATTTGTAGAATACACGATGTTATATATGTGTTGTTTGGTGCATAAATAAGAAGAGTTTACCCTCCTCATATAGATGGGAGTCCCAACGTCTTTTTTTTTTGTTGAAAATATGGTCGTTGATGCGTACTTTTACAAGACTGTACTGAAATTACATACAATTATTACACACAATCGGTAGCGAATGGTTGAACGAATCACCCGATTATGCGTAATCGGTAAATATTTATTGTTATATACTTCCGATTATAGGATGTTTGTCAACAGAGTTCTCAGTTTCATTTGAGTAGTATAATCGGAGGTTTATCAATATGTATTATCAACCGATTGTGTGTGGTTTTCGAGGCACGACTAGTTTCTTTTGAACGAACTAGCCGTTGGAGTATAATCGGTAGTTAGATCAACAATTAAAACTTCCGATTTTCATAAATATTTTGAAATTCATAACAATATCACCTACACATCATCATAATTTTACATTGAACTCCGACAATTCTATTACAAGGTATTGTCATTAGCGTCGCGGACGTGTTGGACGAGTCCTGAATGGATTAAATCTTTCCATCGCCCTAAGGATTCTAAAATTAGCTTCATAACTAGTTTCGGATCTTTTCCATCTCCTCCATTCCCCGAGAGATCGTTCTATAACCTCATCATTGGTTTCACCCCTCAATCGATATTGATTCACAAGATAAGTTAAATGGACGAATTCTTCGACGTGTCTACTTATTGAACCAACTCGGCAGAAAAGATCATCAGAGTGACGGTTGTTTGGGTTACCAGTGTTGGCGCAGAATTTTTCTTGAATTTTCCCCAAATAACTCATACTCATTATGCCTCCTTGCCTGCGTTCTTATCCTCGTCTCGGATAGAATTGAACATAGCGCCTACATAAAGATAAATCTTCTTCCATCGTGAACTCCGTAGGATTAATGAATGGTTGGGCCATTATGTTGAAGATGATGTTGGAGAGAGTTTAAACGTATTTGTGTTCCATAGAGAGTAAAAGGATACAATCCTTATATAGAGTTTAGAGTTCCAACGGCTCTATTTTGTTGCCCAATAAAGTATTTTCACTTCCGATTATACAGTTGCCCAAAATTTTGTTTTTGCAGAAATCTCAATTTTTTCGAATTTGAGAACTATAATAATCGATAATTAATATGACTTCCGATTATACAGTTGGCCCAAATTTTGTTTTTGCAGAATTGTCAATTTTTTCGAATTTGGGAACTAGAATAATCGTAGTTAATATGACTTCCGATTATAAAGTTGCCCCAAATTTCTTCCTTGACGAAATCACCAAGATTTCTTATTTCTATATATACTTTAACAATCAGTAGTCTAGTGAGGTTCTTATTCCTTCCGATTGTTATAGAAGCAAGATATACGTTTGGCACAAAATCGATATTAATCGGTAGTATAATATCGTTACTAAGCTTCCGATTGCTTTATAATAATCGGGCACAAAATAGCTTCCGATTATGTAAGGGCATTAACGTATTCTCCGCGTTTTTGGATATCCCTTAACGGTGTATATGGGTTGGGAATAAAAAAGTCGCCCCAAATTCGTTTGGGGTCGCCCCTAAAAATGACAGGTTTCTTTTCCTCCTCAAATCCATTATTTCCCTCTTATTAACAGAACTCTTGATTTATCATTACTTGATATCCATATTTTTAATAGACTTCTGTATTAGTTGGCCTTTGCCAAACAATCTATAATTTATGTGTGCATAACAATAACGAAAAATAATGGATTGAAAAAGATGAGGATCCCCTCACACTTTTATTATCACACTATCTCACACGCTAAGCGTCATTTTTGTGAACAAAAACCAAACCGTAATGGATTTGAAGCTAATATATTGGTGATATGTTCCTCTTACCAAGTTCTACATACCTACCAAAAATGAGCGTATTCCGAGACATATAACACCAACATCTACTACTTTGAAAATGAGCCGTTGAAAATCAACGGATTTCTGACCGCGTCGAAATTAAGACCGGTAGATTGTGAGGTTTCATATTTCGGAATGTGTTCATTTTTTGTAGACATGTAGAACTTGGTAAGAGGAACATATCACTAAAATATTAGCTTCAAATCTATTACCAGGGTGTTAGTCGTGGGAGATTTTGATGTATTTCAAGGGAGTTAGCAAATCCCCTGTCAGTCGTGGGGGAGTTTCTACAAATACCTCAAACTCCCTGTTAGTGGTGAGAGATTTCTAGGGAGTTTCTACAAATACCTCAAACTCCCTGTTAGTGGTGAGAGATTTGATTAGAATCTCTTAAACTCCCTGTTAGTCATAAAACACTAGAAGTATAGGGAGTTTACAATTTGGGGGAGTTTGGGGGAGTTTGAGAGAGTTTCATGATGTTTTTGTGCTTGAACAAAATCTCTCAAAAAACAAGAGATTTCTGGGGAGTTGGGGTTAAACTCCCCCAAATTGTCAAGACTCTCATACACTCCCTCTAAATCCCCGGGGATTTAAATACATTAAAATCTCTCAAACTCTCTCACGACTAACCCCTGTTACGTTTTGGTTTTTATTCGAAAAATGACGCCCAACGTGTGGGATAGTGTGATAATAAGAGTGTGAGGGGATCCTCCCTCATTATGCAAGTCGTGAATTTTAAATTTGCCTATGTAAAGTTTAAGTCGGGAGTCCCGTGACAAGTTGTGACATTATTAAGGTGTTCGGGGCCCCCACTGATCTACTTCATTAATAAGGTATATTAAATATAGACTAGATGAATACATCCCGTTAGCACAAGTTTTCAACTTCATGTGACGAACATATCAACTTGTATAAGTAGTTGAAAATCAATTCGACACAACAGATCATATGTTCGTCTATTTACAGTCCAACATTCTCATTCCTAACAAATTCGTTAAACTTCCAAAGATCCGAAACCAGAGAGTAATAGAAAGAAAACAAAGGAAGAAAAAAGGTGAGATGTTGGAGTGAATTGATAATCTGGGCTCCTAGTTTGGATGATTTGTATTGATTTACTCCATGTTCGAAAGCTCAACACCTACCACTAATATATTGTCTTCTTTACATATATAATATTTTTAATTTACTTATCGTCTTTTTACCTTTATAATTGAAATTCCTGAAATGAATGTTTCAGGTACATGCATTTAAAATTTTAGTCCTTTGCTCTTTTGATCTGCCTTCTCTCCTCTCTCCTCTCTTTTTCATCTTTTGCTCGGGAAAAAAAAATGTTAGCCTAAATTCTCTCTTTTCCACCGTTATTAGTCCGTTATCCTCCTTTAACGTTAACTTTTCATCGGAATTTTAGCTTTTTTTTGGTTGAGTTCATTATTGTTAATGCAGATGCTCAGAAAAACTAAATGAGTTGGACCCATTTTATGTAAATCATCCCTGAACTCCTTTTTTGGTTGAAATCTTTAAGCTTTCAAACCATTATTGTTAATGCAGATGCTCACATACTAAGATTCAAAATCCCAGGGCACCGAGTTACGAAAGCATCATTGATACGAAGACACAAGAGATTTAAAGATACTAAGTTACAAAGATTCTAAGACACTAAGCGACCATTGTTACTAAGACCCTAAGACACAGATTCTAAGCCACTAAGCCACCATTTTTACTTGATATAGCAGACACAAAATACAAAATACACAAAGAATCATGTCTCAAGAAGCTTCGAAAGACTCCAGCGGAATATCACCACACTCAACTTCATCATCACCGGATTCTATTTTTTCTACTCTTTTCCTGCATATTTTTTGACTTAATTAGTTGACACTTCTGCTCTTTTATTTTGATATTTTTTATTAAATTTGTCACCAATCATCAATAGATTCCCCTTTCTTTGCAGTAATTCTATTGCCCTGAACTATTTCGAACCCCCTACTAATCTCTGCAATTTTTTGTTTCTTACTTTTATCAAATTATCTTTTTCTTCGTATCAGTTTAGTTTCAGTTTTAAATTGGTCTGTGATTTCATGATTTGTTTTGTGGTTTGATTTTTCATCTCCGTTGCATTAGACTGGCTCTTATGGAGTCCAGCATCCAAGATGGATCCCTATAGAAGTGTCGTTAATTGGTAAACAGTGAGCGTGATCCAGAATGAGTGCTGCGTTTAGCTTGGATCCAAGTTGGAAGTACCCAAGGTACGCAGTTTCAAACTGCTTATGAAAAAAGCATAACACGCAGTTCCTAACCGCGTATCAATGAAAAATCCACGGAATATTCTTCTGCAAGCATCTAGAAATTGCGTTGCACGCATATTCAAACCGCGTATTCTTTAAACGCGGTTACAAACTGCGTGGCTGTTTTATATTTGTTTGACCTTTTTTTCCTACACCCAGTTTACACTGTAATGTTAAACGCCGAGTATTTTTCGTATACTTTCTCAAATTGAGCTCTGGTTAAACATAGCCCAGTTTTGTAGTTGCAAACACTCATACGACTGAACTTAGGCAGTTACCACTAAGTCATCTAATCACTATTTTTCACAACAACTTCTGATAGAAATCTCGTTATCCTTATCAACCTTGCCAAGATTGTTATCTTCTGATAAAGATCGTTATCCTTATCAACACACTGTTTTTCATTTATTTATAAATAATAATAATTTTTTCCTATAAATACACTCCATCAATGATAGACACATTTTTGTGTCTAAGTTGTCCACAATTTTTTACATTGTTGGTACTCGATTTTGTACTTATTATGGTATTTTATGTGTTTGTAGGTATTTTTGGGAAATTAACATTTTTTGAAGAATTGGCTTTAAAGTGTTAAAGGCATCCTCATTTCAGATAAGAGCACGGATCTTGTTAAAGGCACCCAGCAAATGGATAGAGGCACCCTCTCTTTCTTCATTTTGAAACAGATTCACGGAATTTATGGGAGATTTTAAAGATTTAAGGCAAAGATATCTTCTTGCCTATTATACAGGAAGTTTCCATATCTTGAAGTTAAAAGAGATAATATATTTATGAGTTGGTTTTTATTGAAAAGGAGAAAGAAAATCTTGGGTTTTATTTAAAATAAAAAAGATAATATTCCAAGGATTTTATTCTAGCAAATAAAGAAGATTTGTGATAATGGAGAAAGAAATTATTCATGAGATATCTTTCATTAAAGAGAAGATCTGATGGAGTTATGGAAGAAGATTTTGAAAAGATGTTTGAGTAAGGGGTTGTTGTGTATAAATAGGGTGCTACTAGAACCAAACAGGATTATCTAGAGAGGGGAGTTTTGGGAGAGCAGAATCACTGTTTTATTCTTCTTCTTCTTTGTAAACACATTTTGAACAATGAAAAACCATTTTGAGCGTGTCTACAACATGAAAATCTAGACCCCTACACTGGGTCGACGGAGGAATCCGAATTTCATACATGGGTAAATTTATTTTATTCTCTATATGACTTTTGCACTAATTAAAATAGAATTATGATTTTGATTAATTAGTTATCTTTTCATTTGATGGTCATGCTTGCTTAGATGTTTTGATGTCTCATGCTTAGGATTTATAACTAATATTTTGAGAATCTACCTTGGCAAAAATAAGAGTCGATGTTATTTTATTTATTGAGCGATAATTGCTGAAAAATAAATAAATTATGATATGAATTCGTTGGAATTCTAGTCCCTATAACTATCTTCATCTTGTTACCATTATTTGTATATATTTTTTTTATTTTTAGTGTTTTCTAATTTTAATTCCTAAAATGAATCTCATCAAGTCCGAGTGAACGACAACCTTATTTACCACTATATAAAATTCGATCAATTTTTGGCGCCACCGACGCGAACTTGTGGATCGATTTTTTTTTGGTTTTATTTTTATTTTTATTATTATTGTTCTTTTTACACGTTTTGGTATTTCTGTTTGCTTTCAGATTTGGAGCGGAGCGAAAGAAAAAGAAAAAGTGCTGAAAAGAAAAGCAAAGCCAAAATAGGAAAGAAAAGAGAGATCCGAACGGAGTGAAGAAGAAAATTTTGTATATAGTGTTTTTTATTTTATTTTTAGAATATGTAAATAGGATTTTATTTGTTGTAATTTTTCTTTTTCTTTTTGGACACTTTTTGGACTTTACTTTTGGACTTTTTGGACATTATTTTATTTTATTTTAAAACCCTAGGGAAGGGTTAATTTAAATACAACTGCTGCAGGGAAGGACGACAGTTACGATACTGTCTCGGCCCCTTGGGTTCGTACATGACATAAGAGTCGTGGCCCGAGTCGACTTCAACGGTTCATCCCCCGTTTGGAACGGGCGGTAAGGTTTTATGAACACCCGCGAATCCCCTGTCAGTGGGTTTATTTTGTGTTGAGAATGTCAAACTAGTACAATAGCCAATACAACAAATATCCAACTGAACAAAATGGACATTACTACTTTGACCATAGTGTGAATAGTGGTTGCGAACATCAACCCTTTAAAGGTTACGGCTCATGCCATGTTGAGCCCAATTACTATCCACAAACCCACAAGTCATACGATCAAAACGATCCTCCAATTTCTTTAGAATATTCTCTCAAGAGTTTCAATGAGTCAACACATAAGTTTCACTTATTTATGAAAGAGACTTATAATATTCCGCTTCCATAAGAGTCCGTAGAGCAGTCAACTAAGATGTCTCTAGAAGAGTCCCTCAAGCAATTTATTGAGAGTACAAATAGGATTGTGGAAATTTTTTCTCAAGATAGTCTTAAATTCCAATATAGTGTTCCCAATACCACCCTTGAAAATAAGGATAATTTTTATTCACATAATCAAGATGATGAGGTTGGAATTGGTAACACTAGTTGTTTAGATGAGGTTTGATCATTTTCATATAATGATGATTATGATGAGGATAGTATTGATGAAGAATCTGAAATATGTAGGCATAGTGATCAGGAATTTGTTACTCCAGTTGAGCTTTATAATGATAATGTTATTTCTAGTACAAATCCAAATAATTTTAATAATTATTCACCTATTCAAAAGGACGAGGATTTGACTAGAAATATCCCCGTTTTAGACGATGTAGTATTTCCTTTTCACGAAGCCAACGAAAGTTTAAAGGAACGAGTTTATTTTGAGTCTAGCGATTTAGAAACAATAGTCTTAGACAAAGAAAGTGAACTCGTAGAGATGAGTGAGGATGAACCTGACTTAGAAGAATCAATTGACCATTTCCGTGAATCGATGACCTAGAAATTAGGAAGTTGTGACTAGTCTTTCTAGAGACACTGAAAACTCTAAGTTCGGGGGTGATTATCATTCTCCATGTGCTTTAACTCTTAGAAAGGTCCCTCACTTGGGACTTGACATATGTGCCTCAACCATTTTACAAGATTATCTTCATACACGTTTTCCTGAACCTAATGATGTCCAGAAAGAAGTTCAGTTGTTAGAAACCCATCCTCTGGTTGATGTGGTTAACCCAGGCTACGATACCTCGATTGACTTTGTTTTCCTACCAAAAACTTTTTCTCCAATTGTGGGAACTTATGAAATTCAAATGTGTCAGATATTAAGTTTCGAGACTAAACCTAATTACTTTAGGAGATTAGGGTCGACATATTTGTTTAAGGAAGACCACCACTCTCTTTGTGGTCAGTTGTGTAAGTCATTTGATTGACTTTAAGGATCCGCAATTATTTAGGTTATTATTATGTGCTTCTAAGTTTTTATTTGATATTTTCCAGACTCTATAACCTGAACATTCGTATCTAACTTTTGAGGAAATGCAACCCAGGAAAATATGTTATCTAGACCCAGTTATAGAACCTGAACCTGAACCACAGCTTGATGTAGTTGTCTTAAACAAGAAACTAGACAAGGGTGGGATTTATTTGTTAACTTTCTTGGCATGTTGCAGTTTCCCTTTACTTGTGATAGCCCTTTTTGGTTTTGGTGACAAAACTCTTACATCATATGGATAAACAAATTACAAGAATTCATTACACATACGCTTGATTCCTGAATTCAACAACACAATAAACTGCTTACATTCAATCCTTGATAATGCCGTTGTTGACATTAGCAATAGGTAGTGATCACGTCCCTATTAGCTATCTAATTTACTGAACAGAGGTTAGACCGAGCCCTGGTTAATAAATATTGGAACATAAAATTCCCTAATTCTAATTTACGCCATTTGGGACCTTTTTCTTCTGATCACGTCCCTATTAGCTATCACAAGTAAAGGGAAACTGCAAAGTGAATGGAATGGATACAGATTCATTTTCCAAAGTGATTCCGAACCGACTCTAAAGTTGTTGATAGGAAGATATTCCAATGCAAGGGAGCACAGATATAAAACTAGTAAAATTTTGGAGATCAAACCAATCCAGTTATAAATTTTAAAGTAAATGCTTTCGTTTTAAGTTCTAGATTTAACATTAGGAAGGCTGCATATATCACCACTTTTTGTAACAGGAATGCTATTAAAAGTACCTGGAAAGGAGAAGCTCTTTTAGCCATTTTAAACAACTTATATATTAGAAATTGTATCAATCTTGTAAGAGCAAATGACCAACAGATTTCTGAAGATCATACAAATCAATATATGGTATGAGGATTAATTCCTATTTTGCGAAAATAAAAATAAAAATTTAGTCCTTTGATGGTTCTCAACACCAAACAAGGTGTGTGTGAATCACAGTTGTTTTTTTGTACAATTTCAACTTTTCAGCGTCACAATCCTATGATATCATCACTGCATTTGTTGTTCAAGACGGAAGAGAAAGATCTAGGTTTCATGGTCTTTTCTCAACTCAAATTGCTTCTAGGAGATGCATTTTCACATGGCAAGGACCAAAGCCCTTGCAATTGACGTACTTTATCCCGAGTAATTAATTTTGTATGTCCTATTTCAAGCTAGTGATTTTAATTAATTTGCTCATAATGCTAACTAGCTGCTACTGGGAAGTGACCGGGGGACCTATAACTGGGTTCGCTATTTCTCTCCATTTTTTTGAACGGTAAATAGTTTATTAACATATATTTGGTGTTGGGGCGCATGTTTTTAGCAATTTCAGCAGTATGTAAATTAATTTCTAATGATTTACTGGTATAATTGTGGAATGTTGACACCAATGTCTAAGG
The DNA here is from genome assembly GCA_023531295.1 of Papaver armeniacum. Lineage (NCBI taxonomy): Eukaryota > Viridiplantae > Streptophyta > Magnoliopsida > Ranunculales > Papaveraceae > Papaver > Papaver armeniacum. Next base: position 243,792 of record JAJJWW010008171.1, read on the forward strand.
TTGCATTATGCATCTGTTCTGAATATGCAACAGTCAGGTCCAATAAATTATTAATAATCTGGGATTTTGTGGAACTTAATTAATTGACAATTTTATCCATATAAGTCACATAAGTTAATGTCCCTAATTGGACGATTTGTAGGACTAACTGGTGGCCACACACTAACAAGTAACAACAAATCGTGTTTTTGCAAGTAATTGTAAAATTCTGAGCTATTACAGGACCCTAAAGGGTCCAAAATCTATCCAAGTCGTGAGTCTCGTGAGCTTCAATTCACCAATGTCGCATTATTAAGGTGTCTAAGGCACCCACTTCTATAGTTAATTCAATAAGGTATTAAACTTGTCGTATTGCAAAATGAAACTACATTCATTTAGCACAAGTTTTATCACTTGCATTGCGTGCTCATATATAACGAACATCTGAATGTGTATTTAAGTAGTTGAGAATCAATATTTTACGCACAACCAATGTTAAAGTTCATGTCTTGTTCTCATTCTATCATCCCATTCTCACAAACTTGTTAAACCTCTGAAGATTCAAAAGTAGAGTTAAAAAAGTGAGATGTTGGAATAAATTGATAGTCTCAACCAAGGTAGTTAATATCGTGTATCAGTATCGTATCGGTCGGGTCCTATACACCTATACAAATGATAATATCTGTTTTTATAGGCGATACATCATTAGGATTTTTTTAATATTTATTATTTATCAAACAAAAATATATATTGATATAACCATAATAAAAAATAATAATTGTAGTAAACATACTTCAACCTTACAAAATAAGAGGTGGTTGATTAGAGCCTTATATTATCAACAACGAAACCAAACATTGAATGTTTGTTAGCCCATCAACATCACATTTATAGTAATTACATCCACCATAATCATATATGAAGTTACTAAAATTAGTGGAGTTACTTTCTTGAACTAAAAGTTCAAGAAATCATAATCAAAAGAAAAAATACATTAATGATATATCAGTGTACAAGTGAAACATATATTATCAGCGTACAAGTGAAACCGATATATTGGTCCGTACAGGACGATACACGCGTTTTTATCATTTCTCCTTCGTATCGCCGATATTTTCAATATCGTAAAGATTTTTTCCGATATCCTATAAAAACCTTTAATATCGGCCTGTACAACCGATATTGACTACCTTGGTCTCAACTGCTTATTCGATTGATTTACTTGGTGTGGATGATCTGGTTTTATATTAAATCTGTATTCTCAAAATATCCCTATGTTATTAATATCTTTTGTTTGCAAGAGAGCATGTTACACGAACTGGAACTTTTTTTCTTTTCTTCTGCATATTTCACTCGGAAGCTGAGTGTTTCTCCGATTCATACTCTGAAGAACCCAAATGACAAAAGTCTCTCTTTGAGTTGAGGTCAAACAAATACGGCTAATATGCTTATCATCGTAAATATAATGAATTACAGGGTCAGTCAAAGATGCATTTATTTTTATTTTTTCTTTTCTATCGTATATTCTGATAATTGTGAAATGATTATGTCAGGTCCGTGTATTTAAGACTTCGTCCTTTCATGTTTTCAACACCAAACAGGGTGTGTCTGTGAATTACAGTTTTTTTTTTTTGAAGCATGTAATTAATAACAAACTAAGAGGAAATTACACGAGGGTATCTAGAACCCATGGAGTCGCTAAGTACAATTTGATTAATGAAATTTGGGGTTGTATGTTCCCAAATTTTGTTTCCAAGATTTCCCGTTTGGCTTCCATCTGCTGCGTGATTAGCAAGGCCGTCCGCCGCTTGGTTTCCTTCTCTGTAGTTGTGCTTGATGGCTCTATGTGGTATCTGATTAAAATGGTGCTTTATTTCCTTTATCATTCTCTTTAAATACCAAGGTGGTGTTGTAGAGGAGGTGACAAAGTGCTCTATGTGAATTACAGTTGTTCTTGTATAATTTCTTTTTTGTTTACTGTAACAATTTGGAGCTTGCATTGCAATCGTATTTGTTCAGAGACAGAAGAGTAAAATCTAGGTAGCATGGGCCTTTCTCCACCCAAATTAAAACTAGGAAAAAGCATTTGCACATGGCAAGGACCAACATCCTGCAATTGACGTACTTGATCCTAAGTAATTAATTTGTATGTCTTTCTTCAAACTCATGGTACCAACTAGCTAGCTGCTACTACTACCGGGCAATAATGCATTTACTACTGAGTTTCGCTGTTTCGCTCACATTCTTATTTTATTTTCTAACCAGTACAACAATTTATTGACAATACACTTGTCTAAATGTACACGACGTTTTAATAACTTGATAAAGTCGTTGGATACTGATATCAATAGCTAAGGTTGCATTAAAAATCTGTTCTAATTAATTAACCGCTAGTAAAAACGATATTTTTCTACAAAGTTGGGTGTTGTTCACATCCTATATGACTAGCTGGTTAATTTGTTCCCTTTTGGATATGTTGTTGATTTTCTGGGTCTTGCTTTCCACATGCATTATATGCTAAATTCCTTTTCCAAATACAGCATGCTAGCTATAGATGCTCATATATTTGAAACTTTTCCATATATAAAATGATCACTCATTGGTTGCACGAGAGGTGTAAATTGGGTTGTTCCAGCACGAGCACAGCCCAGCACAAAACGTTAAAATCTTAGCCCAGCCCAGTCCAGTCCAGCACGTGATTTAGCCCAGCCCGGCCCAGCACGTTAGTTTCATGGGCTATGTTGGGTTAGCCTAATTGGCACAGTAGTACGAAACAGCACGCGGCACGGATAAGCACGTGGCCCAGCCCAGCACAACACGTTAAGAAAGCATGTCATAGCATGCACAAATATACCATGTAACAAGGCATAATAAATCACATGCATTTTGTGTATATTTCACAAAAGAGACCATATTCTAACTAGTTTTTAACATTTTATGGTGGCTTATTTTTATAACAACTCATATAATACCATAAATATTTGGAAAATATATTTCAATATCGTTGTTATAATGTCGTTACTTATATTTGAGTAGAAAATTAATTTACATGACAATGATCCAATTTTATATTTGATGGACTATTTCTTTTTATTGAATAAACTTGTTAATTTTACTTGCGTGATAATGTGTGACTTAATGTATACATTAAGTGATTTCAAATTGTTTATAACACGTGTGCTAACACGGCACAACACATTCATTCGTGTGTTGTGCCCGTGGGTTGTGATGTTCTTAGCTTTTGACTAGTAACGCACAACACGGCCAAACACGTTTAAATCGTTGGCACAGCACAGCACGGCACATGGCACGTGAAGCACGCGACTTCGTGTCCTGGACTGCGCCGGGCCAGCACGTTTTACACCTCTAGTTGCACCCTATGTATATGGAACAGAGAATAATAAACTGCATGGTTGCGTGGTCCATGAAAGTACCCAACTTGGTGGTCCAAAACTTATTGCTGAGAAGCTCAAGTGAAGCTGTCAAGTTGATTGATCTATACAAAATTGCCAAATCCAGTGTATACCCCCAATTCATATATATTCATTAGATTTTTCTTGCAGCATTTAACTTTCTCGGCGTCTTGACTGCTAACTAGAAGTGTGTACTGAAATATCTATCAGTCATGTCCAATAAATACCAAATAGTCAGGAATATTAACTAACAGAGCGTTATCGAAAGACCAAAGAAGACATATGGCTACCTTAAGGAAGTATCCTGGAATTTTCACTATCTTTAGAAAGATGCATTATAAGGCATGTTTCTTGCTTCCTTGAGGATTAAAACGGTTGCAAAGCTGCAAATATAGTGGTAATATTCCTGATAAATTTCGTGATGTCACCTTCCATGGCTCCTAGCATGAGCGGGGAAGATCTGCAACAACTTCTGTTCTCGAATGATAAGAGTTTCGCAAAAAACGTGAAATCATGATGCTTATACTTGTTATTTTTAGGGGTTAAATACTGCACACGTAAGTATCATGCGAAGCAACCGAATTACTAAGGAGCGAAGGGAAGTCGCACGTAGCATATCCCAAATGACGGAATCAGTGACGTCACAAAGTCATCAGTAAAGTGTGAGAGTTGTGCGAAGACTAAGAGCACGCGCGATAAAACACAATGTAAACGTGCGAAGACATCGCACGGCAGATCCGAAAATATGGGCTTTATTAGCTGTCCTCCACTATGTAAAATCCCTATATATATATAGGACCAGCCACCCTTGTGGTGGGAGAGAGGTCTTTTTGAGAGTTGAGATAAAACTTTAGGAGAGAGAAATTTATTTGCTTCCCAAGTTAGGGTTTTGTCTTCTTATTTCTAAACTTAATAAAATCTCTTTAAGTGTTCTTCACAATGGTTTCATAATGCAGGCACAAGTACATGAGCAGCAATGGGATTCTTCAGAGCTTCAACAGCTGAAGAAGCAGAAGCACTAGCTCTCCTGCATACTACTAAATGGGCCATACAAAACAATTTGCAAAACCTGGTCATAGAGGGAGACAATCGGGCTACTATCAACTATCTTCAAGGAAAATCAGCTTCAGTTCAATGGCAAAGCATGGCTATCTTAGAGGAAGTGCTTTCTGAAGCAAAAAATCTTATCTCTTAATTTTTTGGGTATGTAAACAGGCAGGCAAATATGTAAACAGGCAGGCAAACAGGCAGATTGTAAACAGGCAGGCAAATAACTTAGCAGATTGTTTAGCTAAGAAAGGAAGAAAAGAGAACACTGCCGCCTGTTGGTTAAATTCTGTACCTTTATTTTTAGCACCTTCAATTTCCTATGACTCTGTCAAAACACAGATCAGTTGTAATCTGCAAAACATTGATGTATCTTCTTCAGATGCTGTTAATTCGGCTGATTCACTCACCATTTCAAATGGGACTGAATCGAAGGATTAACACTTTTTGGTAATCTATCTTACTTTAAAAAAAACACAATGGTTTCATAATTTAGTATAGATTGTTTAAGGGGTGTAATGGTATGATTTTCTACTACTATATTTTGGCGCTAGAATACAGCTCGGGAATGGGATCACACCTGTTTGTGAAAATTTTAAGTTGAGTTTCTTTTTCAAAAAATTCTTTTAAGAGGAGTTTCTTATTGTTCTTGTTTTTGAAAGATTTTAATCATTTTTGCGAAAAATAAAACATGTGGGATCACCCATTAAAACCACATTTTTCAGTTAGGAAAGAAGTTTTATAGAATAATCTTTGGGACTATAAATTCCCTTTTGAAGAGCAAAGTTTACAGATCTGAAAAAGAATTCCATAGAGATAGTGGAAGAAGTTACCCATTGATTTCAAGTTGAGGTTGTCTGCACATAAAAGAAATAAGAACCAGTTGATGCGAGAAGAAGAGCGAGCAAGCATGCATACAATACACGGAGCGAGAAGATCCACATGAATGGTAAAGAATATAGGAGCAGAAAAAGGGAGAAAACGTCTACAATGCAATATGATAAAAAAGTCAGGTATAGATATTATGGATTTCAGTGCAGGACTCACAGGACAAATCCACAAGCGTGATTACGAAGGAAGGAAGATCTCGACGGTCGAAAAGATATCACCCTTGCACGAATGGCAAAAACAGAAGATCATGTTTGAAGCAGATGACATACCACATGGAATCTGGGGGCGAATAGATCCATTGGTAATAATTGTACCTGCGCGAAGAATGATAAAGAACGAAGGAGCGAAAGACTCAGAGGAATGGGAGATCGAAAAATCTTTGATAGATACCGGGAGCTCCGCCAACATCTTTTTCTATCACACGTTCAAGGAGATAGGTAATTATAAGTATGTCGCTAGAAGAAATAGAGGTGAAGGTAACACTATGCGTGGTGGATGTGGAATCACCGTATAATATAATATTGGGAAGACCATGGCTACACGGCATAAAAGGAGTGGCATCATCCTTGCACCGATGTCTACGTTTCCCCATGCCGAGCAGAATATGAGAGATTGTAGAAGACTCAGAAAGATCCAGTGCATGCAATCAGCTAGATGTGAAGAATTATGAAGGCAGAGCTAAAAAAGAGAAAAGATAACTGGAAAAAGGTGAAGCAGTCAAGAAAGGAGGAAGAATTCAGGGTGCACATGATACGAGCGAAAGAATGAAGAGACATACCGAGCAAAGTCCCAGATGAGTAAGGTGCACCAGCAAGAGAAATAAAAGAACCATCCCCGTTAAGCGAACCTAAGGCAAACTTTGTTGCAGCAGAGCCAACCAAAGGAGTAAACATAGGAACTGAAGAGGAGCCCAAGATGTTAAGGATAGGGACAGGGATGGATGCAAAAGAAGAAGAGCAAACAATAAACCTTCTGCGAAAATACAATGATGTCTTCGCATGGGACATGGATGAAATGCCAAGTATGGATCCTGATATCGCATGTCACAGGTTAGACATCAAGAAGGACGTGCGACCGTTCAAGCAAAGAATAAGGAAAATATCAACCACATACCATTTGAAAATAGAAGCGGAGTTACAAAAGATGTTAGACGCGGATATAATTCGACAGGAAAAATACCTGGAGTGGATAGCAAACATGGTGGTGGTGCCGAAAAAAGAACAAAGGGATAAGAATCTGCATCGACTTCAGCGACTTGAACAAGGCATGTCCAAAAGACAGCTATCCATTACCAGATATACCACAGATGGTAGAGGCTGCCTCAGGATATAAAATATTTTCACTTATGGACGGGTATAAAGGTTACAATCAAATTCCATTATCAAAAAAAGATCAGGAACAGACGTCTTTCTTTGCACCTAGAGGATTATACTGCTACACTAAAATTCCTTTTGGATTGAAGAATGCAGGTGCTACGTATCATAGAATGGTGGAAAAGTATTCGCGGAGTGGATTCATAAAACTTTAGAGGTGTATGTTGATGACATTCTTGTAAAGAGTAAGGAGATCGAAAATCATGTAACTCATTTGGAAGAAATATTTGTGCGAATGCGGCACTGCAAAATGAAAATAAACCCTGCGAAATGTATCTTCGGAGTGGCATCAGGGAAATTCTTAGGATATATTGTATCAAAAAAAGGAATACAAGTATATCCAGAGAAAGTGCAAGCAGTTCACTACATGAAAACACCAGCGACATTAAAAGATGTGCAAAAATTGAATGGACTTTTAGCCTCGTTGGGGCGGTTTATCTCGCGCTCTTCAGATAAATACAAGCAATTCTTTAGCATTCTAAAGAAATGAGCCAAATTCGAGTGGACAGCTGAATGTGAAAAGGCATTACAAAGCATAAAGAATTACTTAATGAACGTGTCTATTTTGCAGAAAGCTGAACCAGGAGAGGAGCTATTATTATACTTGGCTTCGACATCACATGCATTAAGTGTTGTACTACTTCGCTTAGATGGAGGATTTGAGAAACCGATTTATTACATAAGTAAAACATATAATGCTGCAGAAAATAATTATGCAAAGATTGAGAGACTCATCCTCGCACTGGTATATGCAGCTCAAAAGCTTCGCACGTATTTTCAAGCCCACAAAATCAGAGTCCTTACAAAGGAACCAATTGAATCTTTGATGAAGAATTCAAAACGGTCGGGAGAATAGAAAGATGGAACGCACAGGTGGGAGAGTTCGAAATCAAATATGAGATACCATCATCACCAAAATCACAAGTTATTGCAGACTTTCTAGCAGACTTCCCCTTGGAGGAAGATGAGAGTGTAGAAGACATGATGGAGATAGACGAAGAACAAGGGAACCCACAAAATCTATTAAGAGAACAAAATTCAAAAAGGTGGGAGATACTAGTTGATGGATCCGTAAACGGAGAAGGAAATGGATTAGGGATAGTAATTATATCACCATCTGGGGCAAGAATGACATATTCATTCAGGTTGGAGTTCACGTCAACAAAAAACGAAACAGAGTACGAAGGAGTAATACATGCATTGCGATTGGCAGTAGAAATGGAGTTGGATGACGTCAGAATAACTAGTGACTCACAACTAGTGATCAATCAGATATTGGGGATATACAGCATGAATGAACCTTCATTACAGAAATACAAGCTACTTGCGGAGGAGTTATCATCAAAAATAAAAAACATGGAGTAGAGACACATATGCCGAAAAGACAACAGATTCGCAAACACTCTGGCATTTCTCGTGCCAATGCTGGTGGATCCAACCGCACGATACATAAAGATTACAACACTTTGCCTACTATCAATAAAAAAGGAAGGAGAAGCAGGTGTAATGATAGTAGAAAGCGGTGAAGAAGAAAATAATGATAACATAGAAGATTGGAGATCGCAACTTCATTCATAATTGGAGAAGGGAGAAGTACCAAGGAACAGATTAGAAGCACACAAGATAAAGAGTCGTGCGACAAATTACGAATTGAGGGATGTAGTACTCTATCGAAGATCATTCCTTGGACATTCGCTCCGATGCTTGACGCGAAAAGAAGGAATGGAAATACTAAAGGAAATACATTATGGAGATGCATGAAACCATAGCGTAGGAAGGTCAATAGCGTACAAAACAAAGATAAAAGGGTATTATTGGCCTTACATGCATGAGGACGCGAAAGAAGTATCTAGACGGTGTGAAGAATGTCAAAGGCATGGAAACATAATACATGCACCAGGTGCGAACTTAAGCTCATCAACCAGTGTTTGGCCATTCGCAAAGTGGGGCTTAGATATCGTATGACCATTCATACCAAGGTCAGGCCAAATAAGATATTTGATTATCACAACAGACTATTTCACAAAATGGTCAGAGGCAAAGGCTGCTCAACATATACGCGATAAGGACATCTTCACCTTCATATTTGAGAATATCATCTGCAAATTTGGGATCCCTGTACAATTGGTGTCTGATAATGGAAAGCAGTTCGAGGGCGAGAACATATAAATGTTGTTAAATGCCTTCAAAATCCAGATCGAAAAATCAACTCCATTATACCCACAAAGTAATGGACATGCTGAGGCAACTAACAAGACGCTTTCGAATACGCTGAAGAAGAAGTTGGAAGGGCATAATAAAGGATGGTGCGAGCAGATCCACAATGTCTTATGGGCATATCGAACAACACAAAGAGAAGCAACAGGAATGTCACCATTCTGTTTGACGTATGGAGTGGAAGCTTTATTACCAACCAAAGTCATCATACCAACGACAAAGAAATAAGCTTGGGAGAAGAACCTAAACACAAGCTTGATACTAGCAAAATTGGATGAATTGGAGGAAACTAGAGAGGCTGCTTTGTAACACATGGGGAACTATCACAAAAGATTGGAAAGAGAGTACAACAAGCGTGTCAAACCGAGGGAATTCCAACCAGGTGAGATAGTATTAAGAGAAATACCATCTTATCAAAAAGGAGGAGATGGAAAGCTGGAGAAGAAGTGGGATGGACCGTATATAATCAAGAGAATTGTGGGAAATGGAGCATACGAGTTGATGTACAAGGATGGAAAATATGTTTGGCGAAGACTCGATCATCCATGGAATAGATTGTACCTTAAAAAGTATTATCCGTAGAATGTTTAGTAGAATAATGTGTGCGAAATAAGAAGAGGGACAAGTTCATAATGTACACGAGAAGTTATGAATAGAAGGACAGTATTCACACTCTCAAAAACAATGATCTATAACAATACAAACAGAAGAAAGAGGCAACGATAAGACCTCAATAGGGGGCAAATAATTTTTTTTTAAAAAAACCTCCAACTAGGGAGGCTAGGTATCCTATTATGGCGTGCACCCTAGTTCGCACTTGTGAAAGAGGCAATATACATAAGCCCTAACGCGCGTCATAATTGTGAAACACATAGTAAGGCATGGCTTGGGCGAAAGCCATACCATTCCTGGGACCTAATCCATGGAAAGTGGAGGCGAAATAAAAGCCTATCCGGTAGATACTCCTTAGTCGAAAGACTAAGGTACTAAGTTCTCTATTATGGAGTGTAGAAACTCGACCAGGGCGCCACGGTACACATTTGAGATAAGGGTGTCGGGGGCGTCTGGAGCGTACCTCGCCGCTCTTAGCAAGTCCTGGCTATGATACACTCCGTCCTCAAGAAACCCCACCTAAGGTGTGATCTCGTAACCATAAGCCACATAGTCTAAGGGATAAGAGACAACCGTGAAAACAACTGGTTGTTGCATCACTGGATGGGAAGATCCCACCCCAACCCGGTAGGGGTACGCTTCATTAAAAGGGCAATCAGGAGGAAGATAAGGGCGGCACCCTCCACTAGGGAGCTGAATTGTGTCAAAGACATTAATGTCATAAGGTTTTTACTTATAGGAGTACTTAGGCTTGTCGTATTAATGCATATTCACATATCCTGCAGAGGAAATAATATGAAGGAAGGTAAGATAGGGTCAATGGGTCAATACGCGAAAACGTAAAAACGTCCTGCGACTCTATCGCGTGGCCAAAATAATATCCTGAGGCAAATATAAGCCCTATCAGCAGGAGAGGCAGACTAAGACATCTACTTAGGGAGGCTCAATAAGACCTCACTATCAAACACAAAGAGACCTAAATAAATGCTCATGTCATAAAAATATTTATTTTGTAAAAGGGGATGTATTCGCATACACACTATTTACATGTTCGCATACACAATATCACGTATTCGCATAAGTTATATCTTACATTCGCATGAATAATATATTATATCCAGGTAATTGATATCTTATATTCGCACATGTAATATCTTATATTCGCATAACATATATCTTGTTGTTGCACAAGTATTATCCTTCTTAAATGGACTTTACCTTTTTGACAAGTATTTCATGAGAACGTTATTATCTAACATGCAAATAATAGAGGCAAGTATGGGAATTATAGAAAGAAAGTATTATTCGCATGATTAGAAAATAGACTTGCATAGAAACTAATCAGGAAGAAAATATTGTTCGCATACTCAGAAAATAATCTTTAGAAACAAATTTTCCTTTCTTTAAATGTGCAGCGAAAAAAAAAAGCGAGATCCAAACAATAAGTTCAAAAGGGTAGAAATAGAAGGATAAGAGTCATTCTGAGGAATTTCATCATGTGAATCAATGGCTTCAGTCTCAGCAGCAGGAGGGGAGCTTGGAGTAGAGGCCTTCGCAGAAGCTTCGGCATGGGGAATTGCTTGAGCTTCAGCATGAGGAGTAGCTTCAGTATTCGGTACATCAAAAAGATTGTCGCCAGCTCCATCCCCCTCGGGTTGATCTTCAGGAAGAAGGACCTCCTCGTCACAGATGACATAATCATAGTCACTATCAGGCTGAGGAATAGCTTCATTATAAGAAATGTCAAGAGGTTCCACTTCCTCCAGAGGCAGCGAATTGGTGATGCATATCCCATCATCGAAATCTTTAGCTTGAAGATGATCTTCGCGTGCGACATCCTTTTGAGCATTCTTGACATAAATCCTCATCAATTGTTCAAGCCAAGTCAGACCTTAGGTTTTGAACAAGGAGTTGATTGGACTTCTCAGAAACTGCAAAAACAAAGAATACTAGAGTTAGCTTAGAAACCACAAAATCGCATGAAAGAAGCAGCATTCGAAAGAAGCTAAAAATATAAGTTAAGGTAGTCAGCTTGGTGCGACTACCTTCCATCTTAGAAAGGTAATATTGAGACAGGTCAAGACCACTACTTCTCATAACCTCCAAGTGTTTATCAAAATCATCACCTATCAAGCCTTCAAGACGAGAGCGAATCTTATTCTCATCTTTAGCAAGAGAGGCATGTTTCTTCTTTAAGATATCATGCGATCTTTCCAACCGAGTGTGCTGTTCGTGAAGCTTCTTCATTTCGACAGTCATTTTCACTTTGCTATTTATAATCTTCTCATTTTCCAAGGACACTCTCTTCATATCTCTGTCATATTGATTCCTTAGAGCACGAAGAGATTCCTCTTGCTCAGTACAGGTTCGTCGAAGAGCGAGGTATTGCTGGGTGTAATTCGTCTTCTCCTTCAAAAGGGATTGATTCTCTCCCATAAGGGTGTGGTTTTTCTCTGATAGAGTTTGGTTACTTAAGTCAGTGTCATATAAAAGCCCAGAAATATGGGATATTTGGGAATTCAGGGAGTCGAGATGAGTACTAAGGCCATGATTTTCATTCTTCAAATTATCAATTTGGTCAACTAAATATGAGCGGTCACTAAGCAATTGATTCAACTGATGCCACAAATCTTTATTCTCCGCACAAGCATCCTCAGCTGAATATTGGAAATTGTACCTTTCCATAACTCGCTTTTGGTTTAAATCTATATATTCGCACAAACATAGGCAAAAATGGAAAAAGAACATGCGAATAAATACATGCAGTAAAACTTAAGGGAGAAGCGAGATAAGGTAAAATCTCAAGACTAATAAGAGAAAGAAGAGAATACCCTTAAGCTCTTGGTTCTTGGTGCGAAGTTTCTCAGCCAAGAGTTCACCAGCATGCACATCAGCTTTCAATTTGGAATTCTGCTGAGTAAGCTCTCAAATGAGGGAACTAGACTCTGAAAATCCTTCAGCCTGGATAAAGCGGCACCGAGATTCCATACAATCAAAGGACGCTAATCGAGAGATCCATCTGAGCAAAGATCTCGCTCCTAGTTGACTTATCTGGAGCAGAGCCGCCCAAAAGCTTAACAAGAGACTCGCACAAACGTTGTTTGGACCAGTTGTTAGAAGATGAGCGTGTGAGTTGTACGATATCGAGAAGAGGATTTGCTCTCAAGTTCGCTGCATCAGAGGCACATACCTCATGAGCGACAAATTTCGCTTGAGAAGGAATAGCTGTGCAAAGAGGAGAAATGGTCAATACAGTTCTCATGGAGTAAATAGCAGCTGCAACATCCAAAATAGAAGAGACAGAGTAATCCACAGATCTAGGGATAACCAAAGAGGTGGAAATGGGGATATCTAACATAGATGCAACAACTTCTTCAGTAGAAGAAGTGATGGCCCGAGTCATTGAAGTTAGGTCCTGAAAAGCCGGAGTCACTGTTGGAAGAGAAGAAATATGTGGAGAAGTTAAAAGCATAAGGTCCCTACAGGGATTTTCAGCAAAAGAAATGAATGATGAACATGCGATAGTGTTCCATGGGGATGAAATAATAGATGATGAAGGGGTGGTAACACTCGCTTGATCAGTAGCAGAGGCATTCGCCTGAGTAAGAGGAGTGGTCACACCGGAAGACCCCTGCTGTGTAGACTTCTTCTTGAAACTTGGAATAGTCATATGAGTATCAATGGTAGGAGGCTGTTTGTTCCTCTTATGCTTCTTTTCCTTCTCCTTCGCATAAACCTGCGAATGACAACGCATATAAGAAACAGAGGCAACAATATTGTTTTAAAAAGTAAGGTGTTTCTTAATATATTGTCATGCGAATGCTTCCTATTGAGAGGCTTTTCACCTTGGGACCTGTCAGTTTTAGGGTTTGGGACAGTGAAACGAGTTTCAGAGGAGGAAATTTTGCTGCAACAAAAACAGTATGGGAATTATCGATAACAGCAGCAGAACAATAAAATGGCGATACAGAAATAATAGTAGCAGAGGAATAACAATGGTGGTGATTAACTACAAGCAACCAAAAACAAGCTACACACAGTAAAAAGTACGATACAAGAGATAAAACAAACCTTTGAGAAGGATCCATGAAGTGCAAACACTAGCAGGAGAAGATAAGATGAAGGTTCTAAGAAGAAAATCAAAAAAGTTTCGGGAAGAAGAAGAACTAAAGAAGAGGAAACCTCTCACTTCCAAAAGATTAAATACGAAAAAAATGTGACCGGTTACGCCAGGTGGGAAAGATGACGTGCCGGTAATAAATGAGAAAGTGAGAACGTGTGAACTGTTACGCCCAAAAAACCGGAAACTTGTCGGTTGAAAGGTTGATAGGGTGCGACAGGTATCATGTAAAGGAGACTAAGAAAATTTTTCTCTCATCGCTCTTTCATCAACAATGATCGCTAAGATAAGAGGAAAAATGTAGGGGTTAAATACCGCACACGTAAGTATCATGCGAAGCAACTGAATTACTAAGGAGTGAAGGGAAGTCGCACGTAGCATATCCCAAATGACGGAGCATGCGCGAGAAAAGAGGACATAACTCACGCACCTCTTTTCCGTCATGGAAGGAGTTGAAGACTCCATAGAAGTTAGTGGAGGAAACGGCAGGAAAAGTGAAGATACGACCGGATTCGGAAGTTACAGCGGCAACGGAAACGAAGAACAACAGATAAAACTCGAGATAGTGAAGAAAGAAGGGAGGAAACCTGTTGAAAGAATAACCAATGACGATGAAGAAGAAGTGGAGAAAAACAGAGAAGGAGAGAAGAGAAACTACTAAGGAAAGAATAAAATAAAAACCAAGGTTTATGAGTCGGACTTATAAACCTCATCTGCGGTAACCGGCGAAGAAGGTAAACAGGTTGCAATAACTGAAGAGAGTGGGGAACAACATGGCGTGAAACCCGTCATGATCGAGGACGTGGGAAGACGAGGCGGTTTCTTCCCCTCGTGTCGATCACAAGAGAGGAAGAAGGGGCATAAATGTAGGTGTAAATAATCCACATGGACAGGTGGAACCATCCTAGACGATGACGTACCAAGAGAAACAAGCACTAGAAACATTAAATCTGGGCGCGAGAAAAGAGGAATTGAGGCAACTTATGAGGTCGACATAAAAGAAGAGATAAGTTCTGATGTGATGCTCATCGGGCTCGAGGATAATAAATGCATTGATAGAGTAGGTGAAGAGATAAGAAGAGATCGGTCAAAGTAAGACTCAGCCAGGGACCTAAAGGGCGATGACGGTCATCTCCACCAAACAAGCGACATCGGGTAGTGGGATATCGGATGAGGACACCACTCGGCTCGACTAGATATCTCGACTTGAGCAAATAAGGATATCGGCTGAAGCATAAGATGGTCTCCCGAGAAGAACATCAAGGAAGCTACACCAGGCCCAACATCGTAGTATTGATGTATCATCATCTGTGACTATAAATAGAGACCATGTAGAGAGGTAAAACCCAAGTGAAAAGAGAGAAAGGAGAGCACACCTAGAGTATTGAGAGAATCATCCATCTTGTAATCGTAAACCAAGTAATAAGATCATCCTTTTACCCCGTGGACGTAGGTAATCATACCGAACCACGTATATCTAGTGTTCTTCTATATCTCTTGCTTGTTTACTTCATTGTGTATGTTTGAGATTCATTGGATGTAGTGGTAGGATTTTCTGCATCTACATTCTAGCGCCGACTAAGGCGACCTTGTAACATCTTCGGATACCTTGAAATTGGTTACCAAAAGAGAGAAATCCAAGCTCCTAAGTCACCTTGCGTGTTAGTTGAAGCTAAGGGAGAAACTATTTTGGTTACATGTGTTGGTAGACAAAGCTTGCAAGGTGTTTTTGTTTTATAAAAATGATTTTCTTAGTAAAACCTTGTTATGATTTGGTGTAGGACTGTTTTGAATAGCCTCAATCCTTTTTTCTTTCGGTTAAGTCGAGTTGTCAAGATTAAATCATCAAACTAGGTTGTTTGCTTGAGTTTTCTAAGCGAGTTATTAGAAAATCAGTAAGCTCCCAAAATAACATCTTTTGATGTTGGTAGAAGCTAAAGTGAAATTCTACCTCGCTGACCACTTTTTTGCCTCAAGACTCTAAGGTTGTTTAACTGTCAAAAATAGCACCGACATCGTTAAAAGAGAGATTCAACAGCTCCTATAAACATCTATTGATGATAGTCGATGCTAAGTGAAAGACTCTAATGGTTGAAATGCATAGGTTGCTAGATTTATCGTTTCAAGTTTACCTTTTTTATTAAAAGCTCGATTCCGTTACATTTGTTTTCACTTACTTAATCCTTGAAAAGCTCACTGAATTTTAGTTTAAAAGGAAACACTTGTTTAGTTATTTTCACCGTCTTAATTTCTTTGAGTAAGTGCCCTAAGATCTCTTACCTTATGAGTGAGGGATTCCGGTCTGGAAGTTTGATTAATCTCCTTACGACGAGTTAAGTGTTTCCTGTTGAGTTAAGCTTCTTGATTAAGGATCGCCCCGTCTTCGATCTAAGTTAACCGTTATAACACCTCAAAGCTCCCGAATGGATCATCTTTGATGATCGGTAGAAGCTAAGTTGAAACGTTATTTCGCCGTTTAAACCTTCTTAGTGAGTTAAACAAAGTACAATAGTGGTGGAGGAAAGACTAACTCGAAGTCATCGAGTTTAGTTTTCCGGAAAATACGTCTGGAAGGAGTATAGTGAGCGCTTCGTTAATAAGTCTCATCTTGATCCTTCACTAAAAGCCTCATAGCATTAGTAGAAAACCAAGGAATCCTATGGTACAATTGTCTTCGGGGATTTCCGGCAATCCGTATAGGTATACTGTCGGCACAACAGTTGGTGAAGGTCGTCGTTATTATTGACCATAGTCAAGAAAGAAATCTTTTGATCTAACGTACGGATGATTAATGACTTCTGGCACTAGGAATGTTAGGACAAATAATGATTAATGCATAGAGAAAGTACCGAAAGCGATGTGTCGAGACAGCTTTTCAAAAATTATCCTTTACGGTCAAAACAAATTGATTGCTGAGATCAACACGCTAGCATAAATGGAATTGTACTACAAAAACTTTTTCCACCTTACACAGCAGAACTGCTGTACTTCATCCTTAACCTTTTCGAAAACAGTTCGAAGTAAGTGTTGTGTACTTTGCTGACGTAGGTAGGGACGGACGGGCGAGCCGAGGCACAAGAGAAACACTGAAGGTGATGGCGAGCACCTCTAGGATGAGTAGGATTCTCAGAAACCGGGCCATAACGGGATCTAGTGCACAAGAAGGACTGACGGATTCCCGACAAGAGGACATCCGACAAAATCATCAAGGCGAGATTCAGGCACCAGGCAGGGGCATGGAAACTGTCGACGAGGAAGTCGATCTAGGCCGAGACGATGATCTCCCACCCAGAATACTGAGGATCAACCCGAGCCAGATGATGCAGGGGGACATGGAAGACATAAGAACTGCATCGGATACTGAGGAAGAGGAGGAAGTGCAAATGATGCATGAGGAACGGAGGAAAGAAAGGCAACCGATGGAGTATCAACGTGCACTAGAACAAGAAGTAGAAAGGCTTAGACGAGTGCGCTTAGGAATGGGCGACCTCAACCGATACATCCCGCCAGCAGCAGCTGATCCTCACATAGCTCTAACCGTTCCCCCCGTTATCCCCCCGGCAGGACCTCCAACTGCGCCCCCCAATGTGGAAGGAAACCAAGTGAACGGCCACTCTAGCAATGAGAGCACCGACCCAATTTTACTTGCTATCTTAGCGAGCCAATTTAGGCAAGAAGACCTTATGAGGGAGCTGCAGAGAAGGAACCTGGCCTTGGAACATGAAAACTACCAACTCCGCAACCGGAGAGCCGGGTCAAGAGGATCGTCAAGTCGAGGAGCTTCTAGGAGTCACACCCAGCCGAGAAACACTCCAACCCCATCCCCGAACCGAGAACGCATGCCCGACCCTAATCGATCAAGGGGAGGGTATGGTCCACCCGAGGATTCTTCAACCGAGGAAGAGGCGACAAATGAGCGTACGGATGCGACAACCAAGCAAAAGATCGAGAAACTTGAGCAGATGGTCAATAAGCTGACAGGAAATGGCGAGGACGATAAGTTGGTAGAAGTAATCAGTGAAGCACAGAAGACACCATTTACTAAGGAATTGGATCGGACTCCTTTCCCGCGAAAGTGTACATTGCCGATCTTCCCATCTAGGTTTGACGGCACGGGCGACGCTGGAGAGCATATCAAAATGTACAGCATGTCCTTGTTACAATGTAAGAATTACGATGTGGTCATGTGCAAATTCTTTCCAGCAAGTCTGGAAGGTGAGGCAAAGAACTGGTTTTACACCCTGCCCGATGAATCTGTTGGCAATTATGCAGTCTTGGTAGAAACCTTCCTTGAAACTTACATGCACAACAGTATAGCTCGGCCCAGAGTTAATAAGCTCTTTTCGCTTGCACTGAGATTTAGGGAACCATTGCGGTCTCTAACCGACAGATGGAGGAAATTGTGTACTGACATCGGGAAGGTATTGGTCGATCAACAGATCTTCGGGTTTGAAAATTCATTGAGGAAGTCAGATCCTATTTGGATAGCAATGTACACCGAGAAACCCAAAATGTTAAGGGAAATCAGGAAGATTCAAGAACACTACATCGCCCTAGAAGAAATACAGGAAGGAGCACAGGATAGGGGAATACAAGAAGCAAACACTACAGTAGAGGCAATCCCACGAGAAGATCCTAAGTGACCTGAGAAAAGGCTGAGCACACAACATCATGAGTCGAACAAGAAAATTTGGGTCGAGAAAGGAAAGAAGCCTCGCCACGAACCCAGATCCTACACTCCAATAAATGCACCATTGGAAGAAATATTCAAGGAAGTAGAAATAAGGAATGACATCAGGTACCCGAAAACGAGGGGAATCCAGTTTGATGAAACAAGGAACCATCCCGAGTTTTGCCATTACCACCAATTTCGTGGCCATTCGACCAATGATTGTCGAGAGGTAAAAGATATTGTCCAAAATCTGATCCGAGATGGATATTTGCGACATTTCGTTAAGACATCGCCGACACCAGTTCAGCCCGACGCACCAGTGCATCAAATAAGAATCAATCGTGGTACCCAGTTCGCCTGTAATACTATCTCGCACTCGGAAACTCAAGGGTTTGACTTGGGTACCGGTATCACTTCAAGGATTCATAAAAGAGATCGAGCGGGAAATGAAATATTCAGTGTGGCCAAGACTCTGTCCATGGAACCTTGGATGATGCAGCCGATCACTTTCTCAGCAAAAGACGTCCCGTCGAATGGTCAAGCACATGGAGATCCCCTAGTGATAACCTTACTTATCGAAGAATGGGGTGTCCGAAGGATACTAATGAACAGCGGCAGTTCAGTCGAGGTCCTCTTTTACGATACCTTCAAAAGAATGGAGTTATCTGATGACATCTTAATCCCATCGACCTATCGAATCTACGGCTTCAACGGTACAGTGACAGTACCAAAGGGAGAAGTCACCCTCATAGTTTCGGATGGGGAGGGGTTCCTAGACACACTCACTACCTTCCGCATGGTCGACGTTGTGTTACCTTACGAAGCAATCCTTGGTAGACCCTGGCTCGCAGGTATCAAAGGAGTAGCCTCGGCATACCACCAAAGACTGCGGTTTCCATCCTATCGAGGGGTAGTGGAGGTGTTGGGCGATCCCCAGGCGGCGCGACAATGCGTACAGATAGATATCCAGCAGAACGAAGAAAGGCGATCGAGGAAGCGCCAAGAAAATAACAAAGCTAAGGAGATAAGGGTGGGAGAAGAACTAGAAAAGGTGATATCACAAGCCATCATCACCTATAAAGCTGGCGAGAAGGAGATCTTGTAGCAATAAAAGGAGCCGACAATGGTCGATGAACCAAAGCCCAATTTCTTGGCCATAGAATCTACCCGACAAATTAATTTAGGCATTGATGAGGAGCCTAAAATGGTGAGAATAGGGACTCTATTGATGGATGAACAAACACAACAGTTGATAACACTTTTGAAAGAACACATGGACGTATTCGCTTGGAAAATGCACGATATGGAGGGAATCGACCCAGAAGTCTTCTCACACCACTTGAGAATAGATCCCAAGTTCAAACCGATCCGACAAAAGATGAGGAGAATTGCACCCGAGCTACAAGTAGCGGTGGAGGCCGAACTAAAGAAGTTGCAAGTAGCAGGAATTATTCGAAAGGCTCAATACCCACAATGGATATCTAACATGGTGATAGTCCCAAAAAGAAATGGAGGTGTTCGAGTCTGCATAGTTGGATACAAGGAAATAATGCTCATGGACGGGTACTCGGGGTACAACCAGATTCCCCTGGCCCCTGAGGACCAAGAGCATACATCTTTCTTCACACCCAGAGGGTTATATTGTTACACCAAAATACCGTTTGGGATGAGAAACGCAGGCGCCACCTACCAAAGATTAGTAGAAGACATGTTCAAAGATAAAATACACAACACCATTGAGGTATATGTGGACGACATGCTGGTCAAGAGCAAGGTGGCCACCAACCACATCGACGACCTCCGAGACATATTTCAAACCATGAGAAAATACAAGATGAAGGTGAGTCCTGCTAAGTGCACTTTCTGGGTTACCTCGATCAAGTTTCTAGGGTACATAATTACCGACAAAGGTATCGAAGCTGACCCAGATAAGATCAGAGCAGTCGTAGAGATGCCATCACATGTGGCGATTAAAGACGTACAATGGTTAAACGGGAACTTGGCAGCCTTGGGGAGATTCATCTCTCGATCATCTGACAAGTGCAAGTACTTCTTCGGGACATTAAGGAAAGGAGAGAAGTTCAAATGGACCGAGGAATGCGAAGAAGCTTTCCAGAAGATTAAGCAGCATCTCGCGAGCCTGTCGGTATTACAAAGGCCCGAGCCCGAGGAGGTACTGACCCTATATCTGGGGGCGACCAGTTATGCTATTAGTGCCGTCCTAGTCAAGAACGTAGGAGGGGAGGAAAAGCCGGTGTATTTCATAAGCAAAACCATGAACCCAGCGGAGAAGAACTACACCAGAATCGAGCAATTGATATTAGTATTGGTGTTTGCAACACAAAAACTTCGAACATATTTCCAGACTCACAAAATTTGTGTGACCACAAAATCCTCCATAGAGTCAGTACTCGACAATGCAGCCAGATCGGGGAGGATCTCCAAGTGGAGCGCACAGATCAAGCAGTTCGATATCTTCTACGAAATGAGAACAGCAGTAAAAGCACAGGCAGTGGACGACTTTATGGAAGACTTCCCCTTGAGCGACGAAGACGAAATAGAAGACATCCCCGGAATGGAGGAAGACCAAGAGGATCCGTTTGATTTACTCGAGACCTGTAACCTGACACGATGGGAAGTTTTTGTGGATGGATCATCCAATAGAGACGGGTCAGGCCTTGGAATTGTCTTCACAATGCCAAAGGGAAAAAAGATGGTCCACTCGTTTAGACTCGAATTTAAGGCAACCAATAACGTCACGGAATACGAAGCTGTGATACATTCTCTGCGCCTGATAGTGGAGATGGGAATTCAATATGTAAGATTAACAAGCGACTCTCAGTTGGTTGTCCGACAAATCAGCGGGCAATACGCTACCCACGATCCTTGTTACAGAAATATTGGGAACTCGCCCAATTCTACATCGTCCAGATACCAAACATCAAGTTTCGGCATATCTGTAGGAAATATAACCGCCACTCGGACGCTCTAGCATACATCGCTTCCATGCTAACGGACGCAAGTGTTGAAGGCATCAGAATTATGATAATCTTAATGCCATCGGTACCTGGGACAGTGGACATCAGTGCGCACGTGGCAGCAACAACGACCGATCAATATAAGGCCGATGATTGGCGAAAGCCTATCCACGAATATCTAGAAACAGGGAAACTGCCCAAGGGGCGACCCGATATCAACAAAATCAAAAGCAAATCAGCTGCATATGAGCTCCGGGATGGCATTCTGTACATAAAATCATACGTAGGACCATTATTAAGATGCCTGACTAAAGAAGAGGGGCACACAATCTTGAACGAATTGTATTATGGGGCCGCGGGAAACCACAACTCGGGCCGTAGCCTGGAAGCACGAGCCAATACTATGGGATATTTATGGCCTTACATGAACAAGGATGCAAAGCATATGGCCCTCATATGTGACGAATGTCAGAATTTAGGAAAGAAGATACATGCACCAGCAGTGACATTAAACTCGGTAATCAGCCCTTCGCCTTTCGCCAAATGGGGGATCGACATCGTGGGACCATTGCATGTCGGATAGGGGAAGAGAAAATACTTAATTGTGGCTACCGACTACTTTACTAAATGGGTAGAAGCCGCTCCATTAAAGTATATTCGGGATAGAGATGTTTTTCGATTCATTTGGGAGCACATCATCTGTCGCTTTGGAGTACCAGCGGCAATCGTCTCGGACAATGAAAAACAGCTACAGGGAAAGAATATCGACTTGATATTCAATACCTACAACATCCGGAAGAGCAAGTCCACACCCCTTTACCCTCAGAGTAATGGACAAGCGGAGATCACAAACAAAACCATCGCCAACAACCTGAAGAAGAAGCTTGATGGAGAATGCGGAGAATGGTGCGAAGAGATTTACAACGTTTTGTGGGCATATAGGACAACTCGAAGAGAGGCAACCAGATTATCGCCTTTCATGTTAACATATGGGACCGAGGCCATCATTCCAACGGAGGCGATGATACCTACAACAAGGACCGAGGCGTGGAGACGAAACATCTCGACAGATCTTATCTTGGCCAAGCTCGACGACCTAGAAGAAACAAAAGAGATGGTGATAGGGTGTAGAATACATCCTATTTACTATCTATTGTTTATGCTTTCTTTGCTATTTTTCTTGTAAATTATGTATTTTACGCTTGTTTTGAGTTTTATAGCTACTATGGAGTCGCACGAACAAAAACAAGAAGAAATCACCCAATTTGAGAAAAAGGGCAAAATTGTCATTTCATGGGCGAACACTATCTGGAGCCCAGTCAAGGTTAAGGGAAAACTCTCTTTTGGAAGAGTATTAAACGACAACCAACAATGGTTAGGGGGCTGCTAGCTGTGTAGCCTTTATCAGAAGCCACCGACTGGCAATAACCGTCCCAACCTATAACCCTAAAATTCAGAGAAGGGTTTTATTTCGCTTCATTCTATTACCATTCCCCCGAAATAAAGAGAAATACAGACAGAGAGAGGCGCAGCCATGAATCGGTGAAACTGTTTTGTGGATGTTAATGGTCGAAATTGCAGACACAGGGAATTAGGGGTTGATTCAAGATTGAATCTGGCAACAAGAGGTGATGGTGTTGTAAATGGAATTGTTGGTCGATGTAATTAAGAAATAAAACAGCGTCTGCGCTATGAGTCCGAGAGATTGAGAAGAACACTCAGAAATGGTGGTCGAGGTTCAACCAAGAGACGAAGAAGAAAGAGTTAATGGGTATGAGGTTGAGCTGGAAGATTGAGATCGAGAAGTGGAAGATTCATAAGAAGACATCGATGAATTTGCTGCTCAAATTACAGAGAAATTAAAGTTAGGGTTTGAATTGATTTCGAGATCTCAGAGAAAATGGGTTTGGTGGTTTTGCTGACTGAAGCTGTGAATAGATGGGTTGTTGAATCTGAGACTGCCGTGGAAACTGTTGAATCGAGAAATTGGAGCTGATGAGTTTCTGCAGCCATGGATGAAAAGAAGAAATTGCAGAAGAAGTTGGATTCGATTTGGGGTTTTGGTGTCGTTGGTGGCCGATGTTTGAAGCTCGGTGAAATGGGTATGGCTTATGATGATGAATAGAGAGATTGATGCTGTTGAAATTAGTAATAGGATGAGGTGATATTGATTGGTTCGATAGAGAACAATAGAGCGAGATTGAAGTAGCAGTGAAGACGCTGCTTTGCTAAAATGGATGTTGTTATGAGCAACAGGGATAAGTGAGAGTTCAGATTGAAAGAAGATGGAAATTGATATGAAATTGGAATGGTTCTGTGTTGGTGTTACAGCAAAGGAAAGAGCTGAATAGCAGATGAACAAGTGAAGCTCAACAGTGAACAATGGCTTTAAATGAATTAGATGAATGTTAGGATTCATAACATGTGAAGACCCAAAAAGAGGCTTGAATTTGGCATGGAATCGCCAAGAAACAGAGGAGACTCTGCCCATTTTTATACTCCGGCGAGTCGACTCGGAGTCAGAGGTGATCGATCCAGACGAGTCCGATGATCGATCCAGTACTTGACTCATCTGAGTAAGACCCAGTAAGACCAATTAGGCGAAGATGACTTGGCTGACTCTCTCCTTCTTTGACCAGGTTGACTAACGTATACCGTCAGTTTGACCGTTACTTCTGACGGTATCGTAACGGAATATTCCGTCGACGGAAAAGAAAACTTTAGGTGACCGGCGACAACTTTTCTGGCCGGATTCCGGTGATCCCAGGATTTCTCCGACGATTCAATATGTGCAGAATTTTGTGAAGAGTATTCTAGACTCATGGGTGTGAAGACTTGGACTTGGAATTGGATGGAGAATTTGGCTCAAATTTGGAAAGAGAAGATGGAAGATGAGAAAGACTTGAATTTGAAAATTGAATTATTATGGAATGAGGATTCTATTCCTTGGAAGATTTGGAGAACATTGAAGCTTATAAATAGAGAAGATCTCTACACACTTTTACACACCTCTCTACATACACAACACTTGTGTTTTTGCTTGCTTTTCAAAATTCTTCTTTTAATTATTTGTGTGAACTTCAAAAATTCTCCTTTTAATTATTTGTGTGAATCTCAAAAACATTAGTAGCTAATTTTATTATTGATTGAGGATGAATTCCTAGTTTTTAACATATAATTTGAGTTTTGTTTTCAATTCTATCTTGAAGTTTTTCACATGATTATCGTTTGTTTTTGCTAATAGGAATGTTTATACATTCATGGTTGATTGATAGATTGTTTAGAGTGCACGCTAAATTGATTTGTTAATTTGATCTAAAGCTAGTTAAAGTTAGGGGATAAGTAATCGTTTCTTGACTCTTTACATAAGTAGCAAACACGAGACCTTGCGGAGGGATTCCGTGGAGCAATTGTGTGTGAAAACAACGTTAGCAAGTAGACCTTGATCTAAGAGTCTAACTACTAATATCAACCTAATAAGTTCATAAATATTAATGCGTTTATTTAAATTACATCTAGAGTGATCTACTACTAGGTGGTTTGGTAAATAGAATCCGGTAGTCGAGAACTTCCGTATCCGGTGATATAAGGGATTTAGGGGTTTAACACTGATCTAGCTGCTTTACCTACGGTTGGTGATAATCCGTGACTAATAACATGTGGATGAAAAACATAACTTGAATCATTGTTTTGCAACGAAGAATGATTCCTTGATCTTGTCTCTCTTATTGATTTCAACTTTATCTTTGAATTGCTTTGTTTATTTTCTTTTGCTTTATAAATCCCCCCTTTTTGTGAAAATTTTACAACTAAGAATCTCTTGCTCCTCGTGGGAATGAACTTGACTAGACTATATTACTTTTTAATTAGGTGGAAAAATATTGATTAATTTGTTGTGGTTACGACACGCATCAGATGGCTCTGCAAAAGATGAAAAATTACCTACGAAGAATACAACAAGAGTATAACAAGCGGGTCCGACCAAGAGAGTTCCAGCCAGGAAAATTGGTGTTAAAGGACCTACCCAGGTATGAACGTGATAAAAAAGGCGGAAAACTAGCAGCATGATGGGGAGGACCCTATACCATTGTCGAGAAGGTCGGTGAAGGAGCATACAAGATACTAAAACCGGACGGAACACCCGAGCCACGACCGTGGAATGTTAAGCGATTAAAGATATATCACCCATGAGAGCAGGTATGATATATTGTCATCTATATCCTTGAAAGGCCACGTGGGGTTGGAAATGTAACAATTGCGTCTAAATGGTCGTTTCGAACCCGAGGCGATGGCATTGTGCAAGTGTCGGGGTGGCTTACACTCGAATGGTCATTTCGAACCCGGGGCGATGACATTGTGCAAGTTTCGGGGCGACTTACACTAAGACGGGCTATTCGAACTCGGGACGATGGCAGTGTGCAAGAGCCTAGGTAGCCCTAGGGTCCTGGTGGTTGGAAAACAGTGGCCGATTGTCGAGGCATGAGTACTCGACAGTCGAGCAGGCAAAATTGCTCCCCTCGCAAGTGGCCGAAATCACTTGCCCAAGAAAGTTAATTGATAACTTCTTGGGATATAGATCCCATAGAAATTAGGAAGGACCAAATACCTTACCACTAGATCTTGAAAGACGGTGATGAGATACCTCAATTGGGACATGGAATTGGGCCCGGTGACCCTCCATGTTGTGTGTGTTCGACAGAAACGGCATTTACGCTAACTGATCTACTCATTTTTATGCAGGTATACACAAATTAGTCGTAAAAATAAACCACATATCATCGGCACAATATAAATAAGAACGTTAACGTGAATAGAAATGTCAGAAAGCAAGAAAAACAACCGAATTGGCGACGCAGCACCCCATTAAAAGAAAAGGTATGAGAAAATAAAGGTGTTCGAGCGGATTAAAACCCAATGCAAAGGGCAAAATAGTGACGCAGCGCTACAAAAGATGAGCCTACTCTTTGGGAGGAGCCGGCCCCGGAACCGCCCTCTTGGCAGCAGCATCGGCTCGCTTCTTATCAAGAACCGCCTTTACACCGGCTTTGACCTTCGCAACGAGCTCATCATTAAACTTCACCTTTTCAGCAGCAAGGTCGTGTGTCAGCTGCATTGACGCCGCCTCAGCAGTGGCCACCTTCCCGAGTAATTGATCTTCCCTCGCCAGCAGCTGCACCTCTTTTCCCTTCAATCGGGCATTCTCCTCTTCCAGTGATGTTACCTTCTTTTGCTCGGCTGCCAAAACACGGGAGAAGTCAGTAACATAAAAAAAACATTAGGACAACAACAATGAAAGAACAATACAAGGGACACCACCTTCAAGTAGAAGGGTGACTACTCTAACGGTCTCTTCGGACTCAGAAAAGCTACACTCAAGGGAAGATATCTTAGAGGAAAGCTCTAGATAGCAATGTTCGTTAAACTCATTGGAGGGGCAGTATTTCTTATGATCATTCCATTCGGCTCTCTTCCGAGAGTGTACTATCTGGAAACCTGATAACTGAGCTCGAACCAACTCCAACTCTTCAGAGACTTTCTTAGACTCTCTAAGCTTCTCAAGAGATTCTTGGCTACACTTTTCGGCATCACTCTTCTCCCCCAGAATCCGAAGGCGATCTGCATGCAAATCTCGTACTTGAAGCCTTAACCGTCCATACTGACTTTTCTAAGTTATCAACCAACAACGTCTTTTCGGCAGCGATACCCTGGAACCGAGACAAGCTCGCCCTAAGATTATCAATCTCCTCGGGGACATACTCAAAAGTCACATAACGATGCAACCGGGTTTGAAGACCTTCAATCTCGGTTTCCAGACGATCAATTTTGTTATCCTTATTGACAATCCTTTGTTGTAAATTCGAAACATGACCCCTTTCTATGTCAATTTCCCTCTTCAACAAGCGATACCTCGTGGCAGCATCGGCCTCCACACTAGAAGTTTCGGCTAGGAAGGTAGTACTAAACTCAGGATATTGGCACTACAGAATCAATCATAAACACTTGAAATCTAAGTAAATACCTTGGGTCTCGGCTAGTTGCTTCTTCATCCCCTGGGATCGCTCGCGCTCTTGCTGTAATAAGAGACGAAGGCCCTCTCTCTCAGCAATCTCCTTGTGTTGAATAGCAGCGTTTAACAACGAGCTATTGATATCCTACAAATACCAACAGCATTAGCAATTACCCCATGGCGTGAATGCATAACCTGATCAACACAACTCACCAACAGATCGAAAGTGCTCTTTAGACCAGCATCATACAACGAGACGGCCTTGATCTTATCCTCATCCGAAAGAGAGGAAAATTCAGGAGAAGTAAAAGCTCCAAGGGAATTACACATAGGGCCCGAGACAGTAAAAGAGGTGATACTGCTTGAGTTAGGAACCACAGGAGAAATTTGCTCCAGCAGCTCGCTCCCAGAAGTGATGTTCTCCTCATCACGAGTAACCACATCATTTCCACCACCACCAGACTTCTCCGTTCGCTTCGGCTCTTCTTCACCACCATCGACCTCATCCTCTCTATTAAAAAGATCCTCCTCATCATCACCATCAGATTCAAGATACACAACACCATCAGCAAGAACAATCCCCCTACCAACTGGCTGCTGGGGCACGGTTTTTTCTAGGGCAGATAAGTCGCCCTTGGTCTCCTTGCTCTTCCCACTGGGCTTCCCACCTACAAGGGTAGACGAAACATCAGAAGTTTTCTGAGGCGACTTCCTCATGAAATGCGATAAAGGCAGCCGATCCTCGAGATCCTCACCATCTCTCGCCGAAGCACCTCCAGCTTTATCAATTCTCAGCTTCTGCACATGAGCCGATGTCAGAAACATTCAAGGAAACAAATAGGGGAAAGTACATGTACTGCAAAGAGGGAGCAGTATATTTGTTACCTTCCCTGTCTCCTCCTCGGCTCCTGCGCTAGAACTCCTATCCCTCTTCCGAAGAACAAGAGACTCAGAAGGAACGCTCTGGGACTTAGGCTGTAAAATACAAAAATTAAAACATCACCCTACTAGTCGCCCGAGCCGATCAGCTAAACCAAAAACTAGGAAACACACTTACTCGATCAACATTGACCACCCAGAAGGGATAAGACTCGGCCGGAGAAGGAAACTTGCCGCTCAGAAGAGGACGATAAACGACTAAAGGAACTCGATCCCAAGCCGCATCACTAGTATGACGGGCATGTTTGTTGGAACCCTTCCCCTCGGGATCCTCGTCCAATAAAAGCTTCTTGACACCTTTAGGAAGAGTCTTATGGCGATGAGGGCTAGCAGCAAAACCGACGAGATCACCATTGGTAGCAGTCCCGCTTCGGTAATTATCAGCAAAACTAGAAGGACTATAGTCTCCCGCCTGAAAAGAATTATAGGTAGACCAAGGAGTAGGAGAACATTCACCTCGGCTGCGTCTCTCCCACTCGGATAGGATTCGAAAGGTGTTGCCATTCCATTGAGCCAAAGCACGGGGTGGACGGATCTTAGAGAAAGCTTCATACCAAAATGAATGGCTAGGATCATACAAAGGAAAACACAACCCGAGCTCTAACTGACCCCTGATGACGATGGTCGCCTCGGCCGAGTGCGGAAAATTCATGACATCATCCTTCTTCAAAACGCCTTTTTATCCCGACAAGAGCCTGACGTCATAGCCATGAAGGTTGAACTCATCTTTCAACTGTTGGATGAATTGCTCATCCGACAATTCTTTAACAGTTCTCTTGTCATCCCTACATGAAAACGAAGAAGGATTATCAGAAAAGATGGAATCCAAATCACGATAATCATGCTTAGAAGGTCTCTCAACAACAAACAGGGAATCAAGCGGTACACCGTCTTCGTC
This sequence comes from Papaver armeniacum, assembly GCA_023531295.1. NCBI lineage: Eukaryota > Viridiplantae > Streptophyta > Magnoliopsida > Ranunculales > Papaveraceae > Papaver > Papaver armeniacum. Next base: position 272,938 of record JAJJWW010008171.1, read on the forward strand.
AGAGAAGACATAACTCAAGCACCTCTTTTCCGTCATGGAAGGAGTTGAAGACGCCATAGAAGTTAGTGGAGGAAACGACAGGAAAAGTGAAGATACAGACATAATCGGAAGTTACAGCGGCAACGGAAACGAAGAACAATAGATAAAACTCGAGATAGTGAAGAAATAAGGGAGGAAACCTGTTGAAAGAATAACCAATGACGATGAAGAAGAAGTGGAGAAAAACAGAGAAGGAGAGAAGAGAAACTACTAAGGAAAGAATAAAATAAAAACCAAGGTTTAAGGGTCGGACTTATAAACCTCATCTGTGGTAACCGGCGAAGAAGGTAAACAGGTTGTAATAACTGAAGAGAGTGGGGAACAACATGGCGTGAAACCCGGCATGATCGAGGACGTGGGAAGACGAGGCGGTTTCTTCCCCTCGTGCCGATCACACGAGCGGAAGAAGGGGCATAAATTTAGGTATAAATAATCCGCAGGGATAGATGGAACCATCCTTGACATTGGCGTACCAAGAGAAATAAGCACTAGAAGCATTGAATCGTCTCATCAGATCTGGGCGTGAGAAAAGAGGAATTGAGGCAGCTTATGAGGTCGACATAAAGGAAGAGAAAAGTTCTGATGTGATGCTCATCGGGCTCGAGGATAATAAATGCACTGACAGAGTAGGTGAAGAGATAAGAAGAGCTCGGTCAAAGTAAGACTCGGCCAGGGACCTAAAGGGCGATGACGGTCATCTCCACCAAACAAGCGACATCGGGTAGTGGGATATCGTATGAGGACACCACTCGGCTCGACTAGATATCTCGACTTGAGCAAATAAGAATATCGGCTGAAGCATCAGCCGGTCGCCCGAGAAGAACATCAATGAAGCTACACCAGGCCCAACATCGTAGTATTGATGTATCATCATCTGTGACTATAAATAGAGACCATGTAGAGAGGTAAAACCCAAGTGAAAAGAGAGAAAGGAGAGCAAACCTAGAGTATTGAGAGAAGCATCCATCTTGTAATCGTAAACCAAGTAATAAGATCATCCTTTTACCCCGTGGACGTAGGTAATCATACCGAACCACGTATATCTAGTGTCTTCTATATCTCTTGCTTGTTTACTTCATTGTGTATGTTTGAGATTCATTGGATGTAGTGTAGGATTTTCTACATCTACAACGATATCGAAAATATCCCTAAGTATCGGTGCTCTACGAAGCCTAATCTCCTCTTACCCATTAAAACAACGCGTTCTATCAAATGGAATGGCATGCGAAAGAGTAAAACCTTGGTGAGCATAACCTTGGTGGAAACAAGAACTTGGCAGTCAATAAGAGTAGTAGAGATGATGTTTCCGGTGTCCTTTATGCCGTTCAATTTCGACGTCGGACATGGTGTGAAAAGCATTAATGGCCTGTCGGTGAGCGAACCTCTAGCTAGCTAATTGTGCATATTGATATAATTTTGTTTTTAATTAATTTTTTAGTTTATGGTTTAATTCGTTTGAATGGACTTAATTTTTTTTTGTTAAGGTTTGTGGATATTAACGTGTACTGTATGGCTGCAATTATTTGCTTGTTTTCTTTTTAATGGACGAAGAGATAAGGGGATGAGGAGCAGTTGTTTGCTCGAATTAAAATGTTTTGGGGCTACCAGAAACTCAAAATATCCTTGAGCCTTTACTTTTGTCTTGCTTGCATTTTCATTCAGACGCCTATAAGAGCTAGCACCATGGTACGTTCCATCCCTTCCCTATCCCTCAAATATAGGGAAGGGATAGCATAAGGAAGGCAACTTCACTATGCTGTCCTCTTTTTCCTTCTCTACATGATACGGCCGCTACTCAATAACCATTTGAATAGTGTCAAACGGCAACTAAATAGCTGTATTTTTTTTACCTATTTTTTTTTCACAAAATTGGTTAAAAAGACCAAAATCAAAATTTCCTGGGTGAAAAGGACAGTCATAATTAGATATTGTTTAAATGGACAAAAATTTAAAAATAGGCAGGATGTAACTAGTTTCATCCTGTCCATTTTCAAAAAAAATCTCTTTTTTTTATTTTACACAGGATGCGTCCAGTTTCATCCTTGCTATTTTTTAAGTTTAAGCCAGGATGAATCCAGTTTCATCCTTGCTATTTGTTTTTTGTCCATTTCACCCATAAAATTTTTTACTCGTCCATTTGAACCGTGTTTTAAATTTTTTTGGACAAATGACCCATTTTCCGGTTTTTTTTCCAATAGAAATATATTTTTCTAGGTAAAAAAAAATATCTTAGAGTAAAGAAACGATATATAATAGGTAAAAATGAGATATAATAGGTAGAAAAGAGTTTTAGTAAAAAAAAGTAGTGAAAAGGGAAAGTTTTAAGGTAAAACTTTAAAAACCAGGTTAAATTGTTACGGTTACTCAGTGTAAATAAATAGGGCAACTGAGTAGTCGTGTGATTTCTCTTCCCTACGAGGGGATCAGATGATGTGATCCTCCAAGTAAGGAAAATGAGGGATATCCCTACTCATGTAGGGATATGAGAGACCATAGTGAATGGTTTTTTGGATTTTTCCCTACATATGAGGGATAGGGAAGGGATGAAGGCAACCATAATGCTAGCTCTAAGAACTCAAATGATAAAAATTGTCCTTTTAAGTCAAAGTCAAAAAAATCTGGCTGGTGCTTATTGTTTGTCGTAAATAAAATGACTTGAACATGAATTTAGTTTTATTTACTTCTTTTTAATAATTCTGGAATGACCATGTCAAAAACATGGATTTAATATTTTAGACCTTTCATGTTTTCAATAATCAACGAAGTATTTGTGAATCACAGTTGTTCCTGTACAATTCGGTAAGTTTAATTAATTTGTATGTTTTTTTCTTTTCTTTTCAAGCTAGTGATTTTAAATTGCACACGGTACCGAGTCTGCTGACGGTCTGGCATTACAAACAAAAGCAACACATGAATTCAAATCCAAGGGATAATTATCCAATTAAGTGTCCCGAGCCTTAGATCTGTTGGTTACTCATGAATTACGTGTTACCCGTGTTACCTTTCCCGAAAAAGGCAACAACAAAAAGGGGATAATCTTTTCCCAGGTAACAACCTGCATATTAAATTTCATTGCAAAGGTACAAGACTATCTAGTCCCACATATCTCTTAGATTAAGAAAATTGCATGGGATTCATAATTTTATATGTTTTTTCTTGTTTTACCCTTCGTCTTATCTCCAACACAATTACCTATGTACAATAAATATGGGTATATATGGAAAAATTCATCTTGGAAAGCAAAGTCCGCCTATTTAGTGGGACAAACAAAAATCAAAATTCCGCCTATATATGTGGGACGGAGGGAGTAGTATATTCGGTTAGCACAGGTTTCCATATGCGTGCTCATACATAGTTTATGTAACGAATATCTCAATATGTATAAGTAGTTGAAAATCAATTCTACATCTCTACTCAATGTATGTTAAGTTCGTTTTGTTTTCGTTCAGTTCTCAAGATCTTCCGAAACTTTTAAGATTCAAATAGAAGTAACAAAAATGAAAATAGCGAGACGTTGGAGTATACTGATAATCTAGTGTGTTTAGCGTGGTTTATATACTTTATAAAAGTTCAATACCGGCAAGTGTTTGAAAATCTTGAGAAAGATACTGCATAAGACTAATACTGCTTGGAAATTTTCTAGTTTTACAAAGAAGATTCATTAGTGAGGATGGCTTTTGGTTTGGTGATAGAAGTTTTGTTTTTATTTTGCTTATTTCACTGGGTCTAACGCATCGTATCCCAGTTGTTTTTCTTGAAAGACGTGTATGTTCCAATTTACAGGAAAAAAAAATCTTTGTTCCAAAGGTTGTGTGTGTGGTACATGGCGATTCCCTTTATTTCAAGTTGTTATCTTGGTTGTTTATGTTTAAATTTTACCTTATATTGTGAAGTAAAATATATAAGACCTTTTATTCCTTTATGGATCTAACCGTCATTACGTATAAATCATATCGAAGATTCCTTTTTTTTTCCGGTCTGCGAGTTATAATCCCAAAGGTGTCAGTGTGTCACTATCCATCCATAAAAAACCCATCAAAACGAAAGTAACACAAAAAACCCAATAAAACAAAAGCAACACAAAAACCTCAAAGAATTTGATAAAACCAATTTTGAAATTTGGGGTTCTTGTATCGATTTTTAAATATTTGGGGTTTTTGTATAATTTTTGTTTAAGATGGAGTTTTGATGGATCCCAACATTTGAACTGGGTTTTTGTACCACAAGTTTGGTCACCTTGGGTTTTTATGACTAGTTCTGTTTCTTTGTTTTTATACCAAAATTGGGCGAGCTAGGTAGCTATCCAAGCTCATGTATTGGAAAATTTTCCGTACATACCACCGGCTAACAGCAAATGATCAGACGACCGATAAGAAAAACAGTGCATGATCGGGTGACCGATCAAACAGACAAGAAAACAGCGAATGATCAGGAACTTGGCGTGGTCCATGGAAATGCCTAATTTGGTGTCCAATTGCATGCTCATAACATACACGACCCCAAGTCATTGATCAAAAACTTATTGCTACAAGCTCAAGTTAAGTTGTCAACCGATTGATCTTCGTATTAAAAGCTAAATTAGTTACTAGTGTATCGAAATATCCAGCAATCAAGTCCAATATATAGATCCCAAATAATCTGGATTTTGTGGAAATTAAATGACAATTACATCCATCTGAATCTTCGTCAAATAAGACAACGGTTTGTGGGACTAATGGGTTGCACACGGTAACAAGTAACAATAAAACGTGTTTTTGCTAGTAAGGCTTCTTCCTATGCACATGCCAAAACATGATATTTGGCATATATGCACCCATTATGGATATACCAAACTGTCAAACACATATGCCAATATGTTATTCGTTTTCAGCATATAGGCATATATGAGACAGAGTTTCCATCGAACAAGAGAGTGATAGAGATTCTATCGCTTTGTCCGAAATGCTTGAGATCCGATTTCATTACAGAGACTCTATACCAACAAGCCATTCGCCAGATGTTCTTTTTATCTCAAACTCCGATATTCTCTTTATCTCCGTAAAAAATACGACACCGAGGTGATATTCTCTTTATCTCCGAATAATTTTATATACTCCCTCCGTACCTATTATATAGGCGGAGTTTAAAATTTTTGTAGTATCATTAAATGCTATCGGAGTAGTAGATAATTTGTTATAATAACAATAAGAATCGACATATACGTCGAAAGCACGACACGTTAGAGAATTTCTCACAACTGGCGGTGTTGTAAGAATAGATCATGTAAGATACGAAGGAAATATAGCCGACACTTTGACGAAAGGGTTAGCTAGAGAAAAGGTATGGAAATTTTCTAGAAGTATGGGACTTAGGCCTCGTGAGAAGTTGAGTCATTTGTAATGGATACCCAACCTAGATAGGTTCAAAGGGACTAGACGAAGTTACAAATGATATGATAGAGTCATGCACTCCCAAAGATGATATCCGAAGTAGTTGAGTGTTTAAACTCTTAATGATGTCTATAGCTCTTAAGTTAGAGTGGGATACACAGGAGTATTCTTATACGAATGAAGGTGTGGCCGCCTCTATGAGAACTTGGGCACTTCTCTAGATCGTTCGTTAAGAAAGGGATAAGCACATGGGCTTAATGTGCGAACTTAAGAACTTTACTCTAGATATAGTTGTGTGTGTTGAATAATCTAGTATTAGTTAGAGTTCAAGACGCGAGTCACTCTAGTTACCTAATACTTAGAAAGTTTAACACGATGTAGAGGTTCAAGTCGAAAGGCACCTTTTGCTTACGCACAACCCGTATATCACTTGCTCAATGTTTTTTTGAAATATAAGTGGGGGATTGTTAGGATATATATTTAAAAACATTGTTTTGTAATATTATACCAAACTTAGAGAGATAGTGTGGTGGTATTATTTTGGGCTCCCACACTATAGACTTGGGGTTCAAGTCTCACCCCCATGCATTTGAATAGGTATATTTATATATTTATATATACTTAATAAAATCCGGAGAGCTGGGCCTTGGGGCCTTGGGGGTCTTGGGAGGTCTGTCGATTTCAAAATGTTTTTTTGCGGATTTAAGGCGGAGTAGTCGCGAAATACCTTAAAGATAGCGACCTAGTCCGCGACTCAGCTGTTTGAGATCCGATTTCATTATTTCTTCATTGTTTCCAACATATATGCACCCATTATGGATATACCAAACTGTCAAACACATATGCCAATATGTTATTCCCGGCATATAGGCTGCCGAGCGACAGAGACTCTATCGCGCCGATATTCTCTTTATCTCCAAAGATATTCTCTTTATCTCGAATAATTTTATATACTCCTCTCCACTTCCAAAGTTGTTTTTTTAACACATACACCCCTATTAATGATACATGGGTATCATACAATCTAGCTTTACATGTGAGATAGAGATATATATAATAATATTTGTATTGTAACAAGGTAAGGATAAATTTGAAAAGTAAAAGGAAATTTATGAAAATTAAACATTTTCTTATTCTAAGAGAATACTACTTCTCCGCCTATATAATAGGTATGGAGGGAGTATATATAAATTCTCATTCTCTCATACTTTTTCATTATTCTTATACAATAATATATTTAAAGGGTCCCACTAAATATATTATATCACTAAAATTTTTATAAATACTCCACCACACAAATATGAATATATTTTTTATTCATTAGGGTCCCACCCAACACAATTAACTATATGTTTTTAATCAATTTTGATGACATATCTACCATAGTGGGGAAATTCATTTGTCATGCCACATGACATGCCAAACAATATTTTTTTGTCATACCCATAAGAATTGGCCTAATAATGTACACATTTTCATGATAAACTTCAGAGCTAGGAGGAACCTAATGGGTCCAATATCTATCCAAGTTGAGTCCCGTACGCTTTCAATTCACAAATGTGGCATTGTTAAGGTGTCCGGGGCTCCCACTCCTATAGTTCATTCAATTAGGTATTAAACTTGTCGTGTTACAATATGAACACATCCCGTTGGCAAAAGCTTTTCCCACTTGCCTGCTCATACATAGTTCATGTAACGGACATCCCAATATGTATACAAGTAGTTGAGAATCAATTCTTTATGCGCAACCGATGTTAAATTCATGTCTGGTTTTCATTCTATCATCCCTATTCTCAAAAACTTGTTAAACCTCCAAAAACATTGGAAAGCAGAGTAAGAAAGTAAAAAAAAAACTAAGACGTTGGAGTAAATTGATGGTCTCAAGTCTCAACTTTTCGGATGGTTTACTTGGTAGGGATGATAAGCAAATTCCTATTTATATTTTTAATAGACCTCTTTATTAGTTGTCCTTCGCCACTCATACGAGGTTTTTGTGTGCATAACATTACGGAAAAAGGATAATTTGTCTTTCCAATGGAAATCAAATTGAAACATAGAGAAAGGTGGTTTCTCTTAATGGGAGATAAAACTTGTTGAATTAGAAAAAAAAAAATCATCTATATATATGAAGAATTATTTGAATTATTTTAGGAGAATTTTGCGGTATACCACTTATACATTTTTTTTCCTCGGCAAACGGTAATAATATATTAAGAAAGCTTGCGGGAAGTAAGCATCTTACAACATCCCTAGAACATATAGGGGTCTGTGTTACAAACTACCACATCACCCCACTCCCCCAACAGCTTACAAAGAAGAAAACAGACCTCCCTTGCAAAGCCCAAAAATTCAAAAAGTAAACCCCTCTAAATAGCACAAAACAGACCCAATTTGTCAAAATATTTTCGTGGAGATCCCTTCATAGGTTCATAGTTTCTACACCAAAAATAGGCTTGAGATATTTAATTGGTTTAATCACCTTATCCACGTTGAAGTTGATGTTTTCGAACACCAGTTTGTTTCTTTGATCCCAAATGGTCCAAGTGATGGTTGCTAGAAGTAAATTCCACAGAACTTGACCGGCTGTAGATACAATCTTTCGTCTCCATCCCTTGATGACTAAATCTATGCAGTTGGGCATGACCTATTCTATGTTAATGCACGATAAGAAGTGACGCCAAATACCGGAAGAGGTAGGGCAGTGGAAAAGTAAAAGAGTGGCAGATTCACCCGTATTGCGACATAGAAGACAACCGTTAACGATCAGAGTACCTTTCTTACGAAGCGTATCCATAGTGGCTATCTTCTTATGATAAACCTGCCAAAGGAAGAAACCAATGTTATGTGGCCAAGTCCTTGACCACACACTAAGGTTTTTAATTTCCAGTTCACTGTCTTTATTAAACCAAGAGTATGCTAACTTTACAATGAAATTGCCTGACTTGTCTATCGACCAAAAAATAGAGTCTTCACTTGTATCTAACGCGATTTCTTCAATGAATGAAAGTAAGGAAGATACTTATGTAATCTTGATTCTCAGATAATCTTCTATCCAAGTCGAGATTCCAAGCACCCCCATTTGAAACAGTTGTTGTGCATTTCATAATTGTCCAATTTTTTGCTGAAGTAATGGCGTTTAATGAGGGTATCTTGAACAAAAGGCTTGATCGCCCACCCACATGTCTTCCGAAAACCTAATAGTACTTTCATTCCCTACTTTACACTTTGCAAAGAGAGAAGGAGTTTAAAAGTGAATAAATGCCTTTGCAGATTCCGCATTTGTTTGGTGGATTAGGCTTCTTTGTTTCTCTGTCAAAGTTTGATGAATTATGTTTTGAAACAATTGCATTTTTCTCTTTTTTGAAACGCCACCACCATTTGGAAACTAAGGCTCTATTCATGCTTTTCAAAGATTTAAGACCAAGCCCCCCATTTTTCAGAGGAGTACATTAGATTTCCCATTTCACATAATGATTCCCTTTTTTAGAATCTGAAGAGTCCCATAAGAAGTCACGAATAACCTTCTTTATCGCTTTGATGACCTTTGGAGGAGCAATAAGGAGAGAGAGCATATAAATAGGAATACTCGATAAAACACTCTTTGCTAGAGTTAACTTACCAGCTTTTGTAAGAGAAGATCTCTTCCAAGAACAAAGTCTCCTTTTGCATCTCTCAATTATTTCTTCCCATTTTTGCGGGTTGGTTGTATTATCCCCCAGAGGCAAACCCATGTAATTTATAAGGTAGAGAATCAGTTTCACAGCCTATCATTGGCGACATTACTTCGAGATTAGTTGCATTTGCCACCCCAAAGAGACTACACTTGGAAAAACTGATCATCAGACCCGACACCATCTCAAAACCCAAAAGATGGTGCCTTATGTAATTTATCTGCTCGATCGAGTCATCTAAGAATACTAGATGTCATCCGCGAATTGAAGATGGCTCGCTTTGTTCCCATTGACGCTCATACTAAAACCCCTAGGTGACTTGATTCGTGTCCTGCTTAGAAAATAAGTTTAAAGGCTTCGGAAACAATTTGAAAAAGGAAGGGAGAGAGCGGATCACCTTGCGTTAAACCTTTCCCCGTTGTGAATTTGTTGTGAGCCGAGCCAGAACAAAAGTTGGTGTGTTGGTGATGCATCCTTGAACCCATTTTCTCCACAGCTCTCCGAACCCCATCATTTTTAGGACTTCATCCACAAACTGCCAAAGGACATGGTCGAACGTTTTCTCAAAGTCGATTTTACATGTTACTCCTGAAACCCCACTTTTTATTCTAGAGTCAAGGAATTCATTGGCTAACAAAGCACTATCAAGAATTTGTCTCCCCTTAAGAAAAGCTGATTGTTGATGGGAAATCAACGTTGGAAGAACTAGCTTCAATCTCCCAGCCAACACTTTCGAAATCATCTTGTAAACGTTGTTAAGGAGACCAAGTAGTCTGAAATCTTTAATTTCTTCGACTACAGGTTTTATCGGAATCAGCGAGAGAAATGAGTTCTTCAGCATTGAATTGAAATTTTATACCACTTATACATATAAGATCTCATTTCCTTCGATTCATTTATTTACCTTTTATTACTTTGAACTGAAATGTTTTGGGACTACCAAAGACTCAAAATGTCCAAAAACCATCATTAGCTTTTTGATCGCCAGGGAGAATGTTACATCAAGTGGAAAGAGTTTTTTTATTATTCACTCATGGTTGCCAACAATTGAGTGTCTCAGAGGAGTTGGTCAAGGCAATTTTGGGCGATATTTCTTGCGACGTTGACTTAGTCAACCTTGAAATCTTCTTCGTTTTCATGTTCAATCCAGAAATTTTCTCTAAAATTCATTGATAAAATCATGTTCCCCTCTTAATTTCGATATGTATATCTGTCTATTTCTTGCTAATTATGTTCTTATCTTCCCTGTTGTTAATTCTTAGGTTATGCCCTAATTTTTTAAATACAAACCGATTTCGATTTTCAATTTCCTTTTTGCTTGATCAATCGTGTGTTTTAAGATCTATTAGTTTGTTTTTCTTCTTTTCTATCTAATCTTCTGACTATTTTGATTTGTTTGTAGTTTTCCTCTTACTTTTTCCATTTTAGGTCATGAGCTAATGGAGGTGCAGTCATAGAGGTTCAGAGACTCCATCATGAAATTTGATAAATCAAGAGTGATATTTGAGAAGACTGGTTTAGATATGATATTGGGTATGGTTCAATGAATCTTCATCTGATATTATATTATCTCTCAAAAGATTTTGAAGTTTCAATTTAAGAAATTTGTGAAGTTTAGTCATTCTGAGGATTTTGGGGAGATTGAGATCCTACTTTGTGTAGGGATTTGATTCTACTTTAATCTTCTAAAGATTCTTACTCTCCATCTAGTTTATTCACGGAATTGTTCTACTTGTCTTAATGATGAATTATGTGAGATGGTTTGATAGACTCTCAGGATTTAATCTTCTAGGGTTTCTTGTTGGAATTAAATTGCTGCAACTTTGCATTAAAAGTTGTATTTGCTTTTTAATTCCTCATTAAGAAAGCTAATTTAATATTAAGATGATAGGTTATTTTTCATTTGATCACCATTTTCTCATTGATAGTGGGTGGCTGTCTCAGAAGCATTGCTACACTTGGCAGAATTTTGTATAATTTCTACTGTTCTTTGATCTTCTATGTATTGAGAATAAGCATATTGGTCTTTTCAGTTGCCTGCTCTTAATGCAGTAAAAACTCTATATATTAATACTCCATATATTAATAAACTCTATATATTAATAAAAAATTTAGTCCCAACATGTAAAATCTTAATGGTTAATTCTAAATGAGCGTGATGTCTAAATCATTATTGCAGGCCTATTTTCTCTTAGTTCCTAGGAGTACTTTATTGCATCTTCTAAACTATAATTTTATAAATTCCTCAGTTGATCAAGTTTATTCCTTATACCTCTTGAGTTTCTGAGTCTTTCTAGCTAAATTTCATCTTCTATCTTGTTTGATACTGCTATGGTTTTGGTGTTGATCAAGTTAGGGTGCTAGACTTAGATGAAGATGTTTTCCTCATAGATTTGCTGCTTTATTATGTGATAAATATCGTAGCTACTTGTTGATGGTGGTTTTTAACTTAGGGGTAAAATCGTAAAACCCTAGTCAGACAGTGACTTCACATGACTTAAACGCATTTGTTAAACCATTTAATATGTCTGCGAAAAAATTACCAGGGTACCTTTTTTTTAATTGATTACTAGTTAGGGTTTTGATAGGCCAAAACCCTAATTCCCACGCCACATGTGCCAATGGCAAGCCGTGCCAGCCACATCCTACCACGCCAAGGCATGCCAACCATGCTAGCCGAACCACTGTGCCAATGGCAAACCGTGCCAGCCACACAAACCGCGCCAAGGCATGCCAACCATGCTATCTGCACCCCTGTGCCAACAACAAACTGTGCCAGCCACACAAACCGCGCCAAAGCATGCCAACCATCCTATCCGCACCCCTGTGCCAATGGCAAACCGTGTCAGCCGCACCTACCGCGCCAAGGCATGCCAACCATGCTAGCCGCATCCCTGTGCCAATGGAAAACCGTGCCAGCCACGCCTACCGTGCCAATGGAAAACCGTGCCAGCCACACCTACCACGCCAAGGCATTCCCACCATACATGCCGTACCACTGTGTCGATGGCAAACCATGCCGGCCACATCTTCTCTCTAAAGCATGCCAACCATGCTTGTCGTTCCAACACGCCATGCACAACGCTGGTTGCCAAAACAAAGGCCTGCAACAATCTACAGCCATCTTTCCATGTAAAACGCAAATCTTAGCAGTCCAAGGTTACAAGACAACGCATGGTAACCTTTAACCCAAAAACCCTAGCTTGGTCACGGTCCTAGCTTGGTCATGCCAAACCCTTGGCCCCACCATGCCAAGCCAAACCGCACCTTGCCTTGGCCCTAGCCATGCTAGCCGCACCATGTTCCAACGGCATGCCAAGCCCTTGGCCCCACCATGCCAAGCCAAACCGCACCTTTCCTAAGCCCTAGCCATGCTAGCCGCGCCATGTGCCAACGGCATGCCAAACCCTTGGCCCTACCATGCCAAGCCAAACCGCACCTTGCCTTGGCCGTATCCATGCTAGACGCACCATGTGCCAACGGCATGCCAAACCCTTGGACCCACCATGCCAAGCCAAACCGCACCTTGCCTTGTCCCTTCCATGCTAGTCGCACCATGTGCCAACGGCATGCCAAACCCTTGACCCCACCATGCCAAGCCAAATCGCACCTTGCCTTGGCCCTAACCATGATAGCCGGACCATGTGCCAACGGCATGCCAAACCCTTGGCCCCACCATGCCAAGCCAAACCGTACCTTGCCTTGGCCCTAGCTATGCTAGCCGCACCATGTGCCAACGGCATGCCAAACCCTTGGGCCCACCATGCCAAGCCAAATCGCACCTTGCCTTGGCCCTAGCATGCTAGCCGCACCATGTGCCAACGGCATGCTAAGCCCTTGGCCCCAGCATGCAAAACGTACCTAGCCGTGCCACCATGCTGGCCTTCCCTACGCGGCTACCAAAAGGAAGGCGTGCGACAATCAATGGCCGTCTTTCAATCCCAGGAGAAAATCCTAGCCGTCCAAGGTTACCAGACAACACATAGTAACCTTTTACCCAAAACCCTAGTTTGGCCATGCCAACCTAGCCGCGCCACCATGCTGGCCTTCCGTACGCGGCTACCAAAACGAAGGCGTGCGACAATTAATGGTCTCCCTTCAATCCTATGAGCAAATTCTAGCCGTCCAAGGTTACCAGACAACACATGGTAACCTTTGACCCAAAACCCTAGTTTGGCCACGCCAATCCATTCCATGCCAACCTAGACGCGCCACCATGCTGGCCTTCCGTACGCGGCTACCAAAACGAAGGCGTGCGACAATCAACGGTCAAATCCTAGCCGTCCAAGGTTACGAGATGGTAACCTTTGACCCAAAACCCTAGTTTGGTCACGCCAACCTAGACGCGCCACCATGCCATGCCAATGGCATACCAGCCTAGTCGTGCCACCATGCTGGACTTCCCTACGCGGCCACCAACAAACGAAAGCGTGTGATGATCAACGACTACCTTTCCTATTAAGATGAAAATTCTCGACCGTCGAAGGTCACCAAGCTAGCAAGCCTCCCAAGATCGACTTGCCAGGAAGCAACAATATACTACATGTTTTCCACAAAAAACATTCGAGACATCAACACATATCACAAACTGGGGGATCCTCTTTAGGTATTGGTTTGTAGGTTTACATCGTGCGGCGTACACTATGCGCGTCATAAGGAAGTGTCATAAGGATGAGGCGGTTAGTAAATACAGGGAGTTAATGGTGAAACGCTCTTTTATGGGACATCAATTCCATATGTTAACGGTTTTATGGGAAATCAATTCCATGCGTTAACGATTTTATGGAACATCAATTCCATGCATTAACGGTTTTATGGAACATCAATTCCATGCGTTAACTGTTACCACCTCCTCCCATTTACTCACCCATTTTTCCATTCCTTAATGAGACCAGAGTACGTTTCACTTCGACTTGTATAAATAGGTCTTACCTATTTCCACCGAACGACAAGTTCAGGGAGGAGCATACACCACTCAGAAAACATTTGCTAACTTTCCCATCTGTTAGCTTCCCACTTTATGATACAAGTTGTAACACAACTACTCTTTCAGAATCAACTATTATGGTCTCATCACTTTCCTTTCTTCCCTCCCCAAAACCAACCCATTCTACTCCACTTTGTGACCGAAGAAAGTCTGGAACGGCCATTTCTTGGTTTAGGCCGTACTTGTACATATTGATCTCTCGAATCTAAAGTACTCCCTTGCAATACATTGTTTAGGGTTTAAATTCGTTTCTCAACCACACCCCCGAAATTACCAAAATCAGCAGAAACCATTTTTACCCACAAACAATTGGCGACCACAGTGGGAGGTTGATCTTTCGGTTACAATGTCAATTTTCAACCATCGATCTCGCTTCGACCCAGACATCAAGATAGTAGAAGCAGGAGATACGCTCATGGATCGACGACACAGTTACCAGGCGACCCGATTATAGTCATGACGCGACAAGGGATGACTGGGGACTTCCCAGAGGGTAGAAGCAAACGATCCGCCCGAGAATCAACGACTCGGTTATCAGATAACTCAGTAACGACTGGGGACTATCCATAATCAGGGCGGTGCTTCCCATAAAACTCAGTTTTACACCCGAAAGGTTTCCTTTTCATCAGGAGACCTAAAAAACCAAGTAAGTCCTACCTAGACAAGATACGTGGTTCGCTTTTTTCGATTTTTCACGGGAATGATAAAACTAATAGCCATGTTATGTTTCATCCCATGTCATCTACCAAACGCACAGTTCCATGGTTTTCCTGGGATGCCTACAACACTTTCAATCATAACCAAAAACAGCCTCATCCTAAAACGGTTCATCCCGAATAATAATCCAAAACCCTCATAGCTAACACTTGTCTATTAAACCAAAAAATCGAGAAAATCAAAACCATGAACTAGGCGTTTCATTTGCCTTTCATAAAAACTAAAAAAAAACCTAAAAATAAGAAGTTAAGAAGACAGAAATGTATTCAAGGAAAGTTTTTCAACAATGGCTTACTCTTCTTAGCAAGAGCCTCCTTCGTGCTTTGAAGAGCCGCCCTTTTCAACTTTAGCTTCTTGGACAATTTTTCGATTTTCGCTTCCTGCTTCTTCACCATATCCGCAGAAGGACCTTCGAATGTTTCGACCAGAAACTTCTCGATCTCATAGAAACCTTCAACGAACCAAAGAACGTTGAATTCAAAGTTTACACACATGTCACGATGGAACCTCCAGCTCGAGATTACATCCTCATAAACAGTATAACCAGTCACGTTGCACACGTCTTAAATCGAAGACAAAGCTTCCTCCACCTGCTTACCAGACGCGCATGCCATACACGCTTACCAGACGCGCATGCCAGGCGCGCTTACCAGACGCGCATTCCAGACGCGCATCCCAGTCGCGCTTACCAGATGCGCATGCCAGACGCGCATGCCAGGCACACATGCCACACGCACATGCCAGCCACAATACCACACCATGCGCTAACGGCTTGCATCCTTCCAGCGCTAACATCTTGCGCCCTTCCAGCACCATCTTCTCCGTTCCAAAACCAGCCAAAGCAGCGCCATCCTCACCCTTCGAAACAGCGACATGGCTCCAGCACTCCGTGATCAAAACTGTGCCATCTCTGCACGATACACTTACGATCACCAGAACCAGAGCGCTTCCGCCACCCCAACGTTTCTTCAAGTATGATAGCTCCAACCGTCACCAGAGACGCTACTCCACCATCAGGGCAAGATACTGGAAGAGCCAGAAGAATCCGACCTCTTTTTACCACTGTTGATTTGATGAAAGACAAAAGGCACTTCAGTAGGACGCTCGTTTATAGATGAAGAGGCTCGCATTGCTCTTGAACACCCAGTAGAAGAGAATCAGCAATCCAATTTCATCACACGTAAATATCGGGAACGACTTCTCCAAAATCAAGGCAAAGTTATGTGAGATTCTATATTTCTCCAAGGCGTAGCGTCAAGACATATTTGCATCCCTCAACCTCTTTGCATCAGGAAAGCAGATGTTTCCATCCAGGGAAGCCGTTCCCAAACCTCAACCTCTCCTGGAAAGCACGATCGATAGATGAAACTTGGGACTCCTAACCAATGTATTGTAACCGTCAAGGCTCTGAGAGTTTCAAGGCGCCGTTTTGACGTTCTCTCCAGAAGTGGCTCCACTTCTACGTTCTCCAACAGCGGCTCCGCTTCAACGTTCGCTTCAGCAACTGCTCCGCTTTAACTTTCGCTCCAGCAGCCGCTCCGCTTCGGCGTTATCTCCATAAGCTGCAGCTAGGGATGAACATGGTTCGGTTTTCATCGGGTATTTGCAAAACCAAAACCGAAACCATACTACTCGGTTTTCCAATATTGAAAACCAATGAAACCATTTAACTATTCGGTTTTGATCGGTTCGGTTCCAGCTCGGTTTGGTATAAAACCACTCGGTTTTGGTTAACCAGCTAAGTCACTGAATTTTGTTAAATCTGCCAGCCTCACAAAATTGACGGGCAATTTTTTTTGAAGCTGTTGTCACTAAAATTTCAACTACATCAGACAATGTATCAACAAAATTAAATGGAATTAACTCTAACCCAATCCTTAGTAACGTGTAAATTGACCTTAATTTAACCTAAATAACCTTAATTTTGAAAAATCCCCAAATACTTTTAGTTTTCGTAAAATTAAAACCCTAGTTTTCAATTTTTTTTTATCAATCTAATACATAACATCATACTCAAAAATAAAATAAAGAGATAGTATGATGCAAAATACTTATTCAGTGATTACTTATACTGGTATGTTTGTGATGGTTCTAGGATTAGATTTCTATGCTGGACCTGGTGGTGAACATATGATGGCAGTGATGGAGTGATGGGTTAAAGATCGATTTAGAAAAAGATAAAAAGAAGAAATTGAGAAAAAGATAAAAAGAAGAAGGAAGTGGTGGTGATAGTCTGTTTAGGATGCAATTCGAGTGATGGTGGTGGTGAACTGGTACTGGAGGCGAAGAAGAAATACGAGAGTCTGAAAGTGTTAGTGAGGAAGGCTGAAGAAAGAGGAAAACAGAAATGCTCGATAGATTATCAAATGTGATAAGACTAATATATACGGCTGTGATCAAACATATAAGTAATTTATGGTCGAAAATAGAACATAGATGTGCTTCGGTTATCTTGGTTAGTTCGGTTCGGTTTTAGGTTCAAACCAAAACCTAAACCAAAGCATTCGGTTTCCTAAATCTGAAAACCATACAAGTACCATTGGATTATGGTTTCGGTTCGGTTCAGTTTAAAAATCAACGGTTTCGATTTTGGTTCCGGTTCTGGTTCGGTTTTGTACAGCCCTAGCTGCAGCATTTGGCTTCTTAAGTTTCAACGTCCTCTCCAAGAGCCGAAGCCGCTTCAACACCACTCCTTCCTTCAAAGGGTCGTGCCACCACACTCCCCACGTCAAGGATCATGATCGCAGCCAGCCAATCTTCGTAGTTATGGCCACCTTTTGATTTATCCCCCCATAACTCGTGACCATGGACAGTTTGCTCGCTTACGCATCCAGCCAACCCTTTTACTTCCATGGATGCCCATACGATTCTAGCCAACCTACTTTGTTACCACGATAATGTAGTCTCTTCTAATTACATCTGATACCAAGAACTGTTTCCGCTCATTTTTTTGATACCAGTCAGAGCTTCACCGCAGCAGCAATCACTACGAAGGTAACCCGTACTCCTCCATATTTTAGTTTCATGTGGAAGAAGTAACAAAATCACCAGTACGAACGCACAATGGTGATATCTTTATTATGGTCAACTCACTGACCATACAAGATGGAAATATGTAAACCATACTTGGGGACTGGGGATATACACGAAATCCTTTCACTGTCAAAGCTCAGAAGACATGATCAACCATCAGGTCACGACCGGATAAGCTGAAAACGTACAGGAAGTGCCTTATTCAATTACTCAGGAGCTCTAAAGGGAATGGAAGATCGAACAACATATTCTAATGGAAGATTGAAGTCTTTCAAATAGGAAGTTTTATTCAAAGATGTGAAACCGCAAGCGGCATGCTAATTGGCGAAACCCTAACTTCGCCATGAATTCCAAGAAGATAACAATAAGTCTGCAAAATCACTCTTCTCTCAGCGTGTAAAATAACCGTAAATCTTATCTCTTGGAGTCTTCTTCTCTCTTCAGTCTTCTCTCCCAGAAACTCCATCTCCATCTCTATCGATCGATCCGCCAAGTATTTATTTGGTAAGATTGATAATTACGAATTTTAATTTCGTAATCTTCCTAGTTCGAAAAAAACAACCATGTCTTCTTCTCTTCCTTCCTCGAGCAGAGAAAAGCATCACCACCATCTCAACGGATGTACTTTGGAAGAGGAAAATCGTCGAAACGACCCACAAAGATAAGTTTAATTTTTCCTACTCTTCCTAGTTCAATTAAAATCTCTAAGTCCTCGACTTTAAATTGATTTTCGGGACAAAAGATTTTTAGGGTTTGAAAACCCAAATCGCTCTTTTTATGTAAAAATTCTCGTTCAAAATACGATTATAGGTTAGATCTGTATTATCCTCATCTCGGTCTTTTCTATTGAGATCAAAATCTCAAAAAAAATGAAAAAAATTTTCTAGGGTTTCATAATTCAAAATCTTGAAATCTTTCTTGATTGAATATCGGTCTTTAAATCTATCAACGTCGTTGAATCTCTATTACCCGTAAAATCAATTTGATTTTCATCGATTTTCAATTTTGACCTCATATTGAACTCAATATCAAAATCTGTTTAGCAACTTGATTGTATGCACTAGCAGATGTAATTTGATAAAATGAATCGGTATATGTATCTAACTATTTGTGACTTGTTCAAGTTCAGGTGTTTGAGCCTCAACCTGATAAACTAGTTCCAATTGTTGTTTCTCCTTATAGTGTCTGAGTCTCAACCTGATGAACTAGTTCTGGTATATTCTAAGTTTTCATCTTTCCAATCGGCATCCACCTGCAGAGGTATGTTGTGTCTTCTAATTTGTTACCCCTTAATTACTTTAGTTCTTCTCTGTGAAATGTCTAATTACTTTACCAAAAGTGTGCTTCCATCCTCTCGGTGCAGTGATTAGTAAGTTCGATTTTGATACTTGGGTTTCGTAGGTCAGAGATATTTATGATAGTGGGGATTATTTGGTTATGGTTACCACTGATAGGCAGAGTGCTTTCGATAGAGTTCTTGGACTATTGATCTTGATTTGTGGACTATTGATCTTGATTTGTGGACTATTGATCTTGATTTCTGTTTATGTATGAAAGGAATGGTGAAAAACGAAAAGCTTTCTGCTAATATTCTGACACCAACTACCAAAGTTGTAGATCATGATGTTCAAAGTAACTCCTGACGAGGTACGTCTGCCATTTTTTACTTCTTATGTTGCTCTACTTGTAAAGTACAATTTCTTTTCCACATTGGAAGTTATCTGGAGTTATCAGTTTCTCTTTGACGCCTTATCTGGAGCCACATAACAAGTTAAAATATGTACATGCTAGAAAATGAATCTGGTGACAACATATGCAACTCACTAGTTTTCTCCAAGTGTATGGTGAAATCCCTGTGTTGCTAGCAGCTATTTTTATAGCTCATTTATCCTTTATATTGCAGGAGAAACAACCATTTGAGAGCGTCGAGGTTACAAAGCAAAGCAAGCGCCGGGAAATGTTTTCAGAAAACAATTTTAAGGTAGGTGTTCTCATGATCTTATCGTACACTTCACCCTAGATTGCTTCATCTCGTGTGAGCAGTTCTTTCTGTATGGTATTACCATTTTACCTGCGCGTTTGTATGAATAAGTTAAATGCATTGTGTAGATCGAAATCATTAATGAGTTGCGGAAGACAAAAGTTACAAAACGATCATTTGTTTATAGATGCGGACCCTTGGTTGATTTGTGTCGTGGACCTCATATACCAAACACATCATTTGTAAAGGTGATTGCCTGTTTTAAAGGTAATGATTACATGCTCAAAGAAGCTTTTACTCCATCTGTTTCTCTTCACACTAGATTGAACGATGTGCACAAAATTTCAAGGCTACCTCTGCTTATTGGAGAGGATAGAAGGAGCGAGAAAGTTTGCAAAGATTTTATGAAGAACGGTTTCGTAATGATCTTGAACCTGAAAATGTTGATAAGGTCTGTTTGTAATGCCGACTCTTTGCATTATGATTGTTTTGCAGATAGTTATGTATACAAGTTGTTTGATACGCTCTGCAATTCTATGTTCTCACTGTCTTAGACCATGAGATTGTAAAGATGATCTTTGATTCATGGTTTTGAGTTTTTGTAGGAGTTTTTGAGGTTGTGGTTCAAAGATCACTGCAACCCATATGAAGACAAGGTGATATTTCTTATCTACATGTAAATTTAGCATTTATCAACTAAAGACCATGTGTTGTTCTTTTGAGTTTCTTCATGTTCATGATTACATGTTTCCTGTACTATATGTTTGTTTGGTTATGATGCAGTTGTATCTTTAGATGAATCATGTATTTTTCTTTCAGCTTCAGAGAGAAAAGACACCTATACCATAGAAAAAATAGTCCTGACTTTCAATTTGTACTATGATGAGTTTTGAACCTAATGAAATAGAGATATTAAGTTGTATCAGTTTTCAGCTTGTTTCTTATCTTATGAAATCCAAAATACTAAGTTCAAATGGTTTGTCTTGTGTTAATAGGGTATACGAGAGTTTGCGAAACTCTGTTTCTAAATCCATCGTATTCTTGCTTTTGTGAAAGCGAGTTATCGATTATCGAGGACAAGCAAATATTGAATTAGATAAAGAAACAAGTAGAATTCGGAGTAATCTTTTGCAAAGTCATATCTCAAGATATCCTTCGACACTTTGCTCAACATTTGAACTACTTCATTTCTTGGAACAAATTTGTAATGTGTGATTGCTTACAAGTCGAGAGCTTTATTTCTTAGAAGTATTCTTTGTATGTTTTATCTCGCGTCGATATGGTATGCGAGAGTTTCAGAAACTCTGTTTCTAAAAGCATTGTTTTCTTGTTTGCGGGTGAAAGCGATTATAAAGATTGTCGATGGCAAGCGGATATTGAATGAAGAAACAAGTGGACAAGCGGTAAACTTATTGGTATGCTGGAACTCTGCCTATACTTAGCATTTATGGAACTCAACATGAACCCAAGTATCATATAACAATTATTTTTGCTTCTTAGATATTTGGATGATAAGCCATCTGCCTATACTTAGCAGTTATGACACTTCTATACTTAGCAATTATGGCTCATGAACACAACGAAATTGGATTGATTATAATTGAATATTTGGAATGTTAAATTGGGTTGATGTCTTCTTTTGAATGGTGGAATGTTAAATTGGATTGAAACTGTTATGTTTGAATGTTGAATTGTTTGAACTGAGATTGTATTGTAACAATTCCAGGGGATAGGGTACCTGCAGGGTAAAATGAAAGGGATTGACCAGGTCAATAAAGACTGACCTTTTTTTTTATGTTACAAAAGGATTCGTAGCGGCAATAAAGTGTCACTAATTTTTTACCGAGGATAGTGTAAGTCGGTCAACGGTGACTGGTCAAATAATTAGTGACCTGGTAAAAATTTCACCAAGACGTCTATACAACAAAGAAAAAACAACAAAAAGGGGAAACTGTTCATAGAAAGCGGATGCGCGAGTTGCCAACGCCTCTGTTATAGCCTCTTCAAGCACTTTCCCCAGCAATCTCTCGGGTAGTAAAGTTTCCATCCGAAAGCATAACACTCTCGGAATTTGGATAAGGAAAGGATTTCCTATTTTTGCTAAGTAAGGAGGAAAGGAAATCGGTCCCGCGAAGACAAGCCACCACCGTATAAACAGTCCGCACCTTTGCTTCGCTAACGCCATGCTTAGGAAACGCTTTGTCAAGCATCCCACGCCCATTTCAAGCCAAATCAGTGCTAATGGTTCCCTTTAATGCCAAGTATATGCTAGCAGCTCCGCCTCGCGTTCCAAAATCCTAGCCTGAAGACGCACAACCATACCAGGATTTACGCAAAGCTGCAAGGCGCAAGGATCGCGGATTCTACTTATCTCTCGGAAAAAGGAGGTACGATCGTTGCTAGGAGATTCCATCACAATACCAAACCAGGAGGAGGAACGAACTTTATCCTACCTTCACCAACGAACAACTGGAAAGAGGAAGATGATACAGTTTCACCAGCAATATATGTATTGGACAAACCCTAAAAAGGGGAAAGGAGAAGTAACGCTCTCTTATGGGTGTAACGCTTCCAGATTTCTGAATAATGAAAGAATTCACTGTTAAAGTCGCGCATGAAGAAAGGCAATCGGTTCCCACAAGAGCATGCAAGCCTTGCCACTCCCAAGATATCCGCGCTTTCCTTGCCAGTGCCAGTCTTGCCAGCGCTCCACGTTCAATTTTTGCAACAATCCGCGCCTTTCATGCTAACCCAGCCAAGATGATGCATAGCTAGACTAAGCCGACGATCTTCATCTCACCGCTTTACGGTCTACACCAAAAATAGAATCTATGCAAGGCTTCCAAACACGGGGATCATGAACTCTCCTTACCTCTCGAAAAAGTCGTCACCTTCCCACGAAACTGAAGCAAGTTGTTGTCTTCCCGAAGCCAACGCTCACGCCATGCGAGGCCAACGAATCAGCGCCTGCGCCAAATTTACGCTAGCGGCTCCCATTTCAAAGACGATCCAGTGCTAACGGATACTTTCCAAGCCGCACGATACCTGCGTCTCCCATTCCAAGCCGATCCAGTGCTAACGGCTCCAAGTCCAAGCTGACCAGTGCTAACAACTTCCCTTCACACCAAATCTGCACTAGTGGCTCCGTTCCAGCCTAACCTGCAAATACCACGCGCAGAATTTACGCAAAGCCGCTAAATACGAGGATCACAGATTCTCCTTACTTCCCGAAAAAGGTTAGACGGATCTTCCTGACCATCTTGCATGATTTACGTTTCGATTTTGTCCTTATCTGTCACCATCTTATGTTTACCTCGCAACAACGCCCATGTTCCGAGCTAAGCAGGGGACTTAATATTGATAGTGGTTTTTAACTTAGGGGTAAAATCGTAAAACCCTAGTCAGACAGTGACATCACAGGACTTAAACGCATTTATTAAACCCTTTAATATGTCTTCGAGAAAATTACCAGGGTACCTTTTTTTTAATTGATTACTACTAGTTAGGGTTTCGATAGGCCAAAACCCTAATTCCCACGCCACATGTGGCAATGGCAAGCCGTGCCAGCCACATCCTACCGCGCCAAGGCATGCCAACCATGCTAGCCGCAGCCCTGTGCCAATGGAAAACCGTTCCAGCCACACAAACCGCGCCAAGGCATGCCAACCATGTTGTCCGCACCCCTGTGCCAATGGCAAAGCGTGCCAGCCACACAAACTACGCCAAGGCATGCCAACCATGCTATCTGCACCCCTGTGTCAATGGCAAACCGTGCCAGCCGCACCTATCGCGCCAAGGCATGCCAACCATGCTAGCCGCATCCCTGTGCCAATGGCAAACCGTGCCAGCCACGCCTACCTTTCCAGTCACACCTACCGCGCCAAGGCATGCCCACCATGATGGTCGTACCACTGTGCCGATGGAAAACCATGCCGGCCAGATCTTCTCGCTAAAGCATGCCAACCATGCTTGTCGTTCCAACACGCCATGCACAACGCTCGTTGCCAAAACAAAGGCATGTAACAATCTACGACCATCTTTCCATCTAAGACGCAAATCTTAGCCGTCCAAGGTTACCAGACAACGGATGGTAACCTTTAACCCAAAAACCCTAGCTTGGTCACTGTCCTAGATTGGTCATGCCATACCCTTGGCCCCACATTGCCAAGCCAAACCGCACCTTGCCTTGGCCCTAGCCATGCTAGCCGCACCATGTACCAACGACATGCCAAGCCCTTGGCCCCATCATGTTAAGTTAAACCGCACCTTGCCTTGGCCCTAGCCATGCTAGCCGCGCCATGTGCCAACGACATGCCAAACCCTTGGCCCCACCATGCCAAGCCAAACCGCACATTGCCTTGGCCCTAGCCATGCTAGACGCACCATGTGCCAACGACATGCCAAACCCTTGGCCCCACCATGCCAAGCCAAACAGCACCTTGCCTTTGCCCTAGCCATGCTAGCCGCACCATGTGCCAACGGCATGCCAAACCCTTGGCCCCATCATGCAAAGCTAAACTGCGCATTGCCTTGGCCCTAGCCATGCTAGCCTCGCCATGTAACGACATGCTAAACCCTTGGCCCCACCATGCCAAGCCAAACCGCACCTTCCCTTGGCCCTAGCCATGCTAGCCACATCATGTGCCAACGGCATGCCAAACCCTTGTCCCCACCATGCCAAGTCAAACCGCACCTTGACTTGGCCCTAGCCATGTTAGCCGCACCATGTGCTAACGGCATGCTAAGCCCTTGGACCCACCATGCCAAAACTTTGCAAAACCTTAGTTTGGCCACGCCAAACCATGCCATTCCAATGGCATGCCAACCTAGATGCGCCACCATGCTGGACGTCCCTACGCGGCTACCAAAACGAAGGCGTGCAACAATCAACGGTCTCCCTTCAATCCCAGGAGCAAATCATAGCCGTCCAAGGTTACCAGACAACATATGGTAACCTTTAACCCAAAACCCTAGTTTGGTCGCGCCAACCTAGCCGCGCCACCATGCCATGCCAACCTAGCCGTGCCACCATGCTGGCCTTCCCTACGCGGACACCAACAAATGAAAGCGTGCGACGATCAACGGTTACCTTTCCTCTTAAGATGCAAAATCTCGACCGTCGAAGGTCGCCAAGCTAGCAAGCCTCCCAAGCTCGACTTGCCAGGCAACAACAATATACTACATGTTTTCTACAAAAAAACATTCGAGACATCAACACATATCACAAACTGGGGGATCCTCTTTGGGTATTGGTTTGTAGGTTTACATCGTGCGGCGTACACTATGCGCGTCATAAGGAAGTGTCATAAGGATGAGGCGGTTAGTAAATACAGGGAGTTAATGGTGAAACGCTCTTTTATGGGACATCAATTCCATATGTTAACGGTTTTATGGGATATCAATTCCATGCATTAACGATTTTATGGAACATCAATTCCATGCGTTAACGGTTTTATGAAACATCAATTCCATGCGTTAACTGTTACCACCTCCTCCCATTTACTCACCAATTTTTCCATTCCTTAATGAGACCAGAGTACGTTTCACTTCGACTTGTATAAATAGGTCTTACATATTTCCACCGAACGACAAGTTCAGGGAGGAGCATACACCACTCAAAAAACGTTTGCTAACTTTCCCATCTGTTAGCTTCCCACTTTCTGATACAAGTCGTAACACAACTACTCTTCCAGAATTAACTATTCTGGTCTCATCACTTTCCTTGCTTCCCTCCCGAAAACCAACCCATTCTCCTCATATTTGTGACCGAAGCAAGTCTGGAACGGCCATTTCTTGGTTTAGGCCGGACTTGTACAGATTGATCTCTCCAATTTATAGTATTTCCTTGCAGGACATTGTTTAGGGTTTAAATTCGTTTCTCAACCACACCCCCGAAATTACCGAAATCAGCAGAAACCATTTTCACCCACAGACACTGCTACAAAACTTCAGTGAAGCATCACCTCAACAGAATCTGGACCATTAACTCTACAGATTTTAAATTTGCTAAACCTTATGTCCAAGGAATGGGTATTCAAAATCTGTTTGTAGTCAAGTTTATGAAGAGTCAAGATAGGGATATAGCATATGCTGCTAGACCTTCCTTACTGTTTGGGAAGCTTTTTGAAGTTCAACCTTTAGGTGATCCGGGGTTTGTTTTTTATCTGGTTTGGGATATTACATAAATGCCGGTTCAAATTACGTACTATTCCAACAGATTTGGTTAACAAAGGAAAAGCTAGGGAAGTACTGGATCAGATGGGAACTTTTGTTTCAGTTGATACTCCAGCTGGAAATAATTATGAAGCTAGACCTACCTTACTGTTTGGGCAGATTTTTGCAGTTCAACCTTTAGGTGATCTGGAGTCTGTTTTTGATCTGGTTTGGGATACTACATTAATGCCGGTTCAAATTACTATTCCTACAGATTTGGTTGACAAAGGAAAAGCTAGGGAAGTACTGGATCAGATATGAACTTTTGTTTCAGTTGATACTCCACCTGGAAATAATTATGAAGCAAAGCTGATAGTTCCCTTAAACTTTCCTCTGGAAAGAAAGGTAATTCTCAATACTAGTAGTAGAACTTACTATATGACTGCTTTTTATCCAAAGCTTCCTTTTCATGCTTGCAAGAAATGTTTTGTTCTCTTTCATGATGAAGAAAAATGTAAGGAGATTCAGATAAGAATCTATGTTAGATCCCTTCCTGCTCCATCTCCTAGGGCCACTCACGTTGATGTTATAATCGTGACGGTGAGTCAAAAAACAGGTGAGAGATCCAAGTCGACTAGATCTGCAAATGCTGGTGCTGATGCTAATTCTCCTCAGGAGCAATCCAAGCCGTCTGCTTTTTCTGTCAGTTTTCAACCTATGGGGTCATCGTTAACATGTGTTCAGCTTTTTCTTCTCATAATTTTTCCTCTGTTATGCCTGCAGTTTCTGCTTTGACCATTAGGGAAGCTACTAATCCTAGTCAGTCTTCTGTTTCTCATTCACATGTCCATTTGAACGATTTGTGTTGTATGTCGCCTTATGATAATGTCTCTCTTGGAGTTAATGGAATTATGCATGATAGAAAAGGAAAAAGACCTAGGACTACCTTTGAATTTGTTTCCCTAGGTTCTAGCTACCTCTTATCCTCTTCCTCAATGATGCCTACTCCAAATTGGCCTCCTATATCTTCTTTACCTCCCTTTACCCCTCTTTCTGATACTTGTTTTAATTCTGGTAGCTTGGGAGTGTCCTCTAGCTTGTGTTCTTCTGGTGAAAATGTTTTCTGGTCTACTTCATGTTCATCCTTCGTACAAACTGTTGTTACTTCTTCCGGTTTTCTTTTTAGCTCTGCTTCGGAAAAGAATTACTCCTCAGAATCGTTTATGCCCCTAAGCTCAGAAAATGAATTTCTGAGTAATATTGTTCATAATGATGATTTTAAAGATACTATAGTCCTTGAACCTCTTTCCTTAGCTTCTCTTCCACCTGAACCAGCTATCACTGATGAGGAATTCGAAAAGGAAATTAATCTCATGATGTTGGACTCTAACTCTATGGCTGTTGAAACCCCCTCGGCTCATGATTTAGTAAGTAACTATATCGATCTCTTGTTATTTATTTTATTTCAGTTAATTCTATCTTTTTTAATCTCCATCGTGGTTGTATACTTTTGTTGCTTGTTTTGAACAACTTGAGCTGGTTTGTCTTCTTTTTCTTAAAATGAAGTTCTTGTGTTGGAATATTAATGGGTGTTGTTCTGACAAGAAAGGATGACATCTGTTAAATCTTATTAGGAAATATAAATTAGATAGTGTATGTCTCCTAGAAACAATGGTTGATGATGATTCTGTTAAAAAATATTCTCATCACTTACCTTTTGATTCCTGGACTATCATTCCTACTGTTGGTAAATCTGGTGGTCTTGCTTTTGGTTATTAGGAAAAATCGAGTATTGAAGTTCTTGGTAGTTATTTAAATATGATTCATATATTGTGTGACACGCCTGCAATAAAGAATTGTGTTATTTCCTTTGTTTATGGGTCTTTAAACATGGCTGGTATGAGAAACCAATGGAACTTTCTTAGTAATATGAATGACAACAACAATAATCCATGGTTATTAGTAGGAGATTTTAATTTAATCTTGCATAAATCTGAGAAACAATGTGGTAATCCTGATAGCTCCATTCCTCCTAATTTTGTTAGAGAAAATCTTTAAAGATGAATATGAATGAAGTTTTCTATTATGGAAATCCTTTCTCTTAGTTTAATAGAAAATTCAAAAACCATTTAGATCTGATTTTTGAGAAGTTGGATAGGGGCTTTATAAATGATAAGTGGGTTTCAGTTCTTCCTCAATCTGAAGTCACCAATTTAGGTCGAGTCTACTCTGTCCTGTCTTGGTTAATTGTTTTCATTGGGAAAAGAACATTAACACTCCTTATAAGTTCTTTAAATGCTGGCAGCTTAATCCTGAATTCAAGAATATTCTTCATAGCTCTTGGTCTAAAAGGGTGAATGGATCTCCTGCCTTTGTTGTTGTTAATAACCTCAATAATGTGAAGAATGATTTGGTTAAGTGGAACATTAATTCTTTTAGGCACATTAAAACCACTATAGGGAGGTTAAATTCTGAATTAGAAAAACTTCAAGCCTTGCCTTATACTCCTCAGATTGGTGATTATATCCTGAACTACTCCAAACAGCCAGATTATTGGTATGAAATAGAACATAGTTTCTAGAAACAAAAATCTAGAATAAATTACTTTACTCAATATAATCGGAATACTCATTTTTTTCATAATACTGTGAAACTCAGAAACATGTATAATACCATTCACACAATTAGAGATGATCAGGAAACTGGTTAGAGAACAAAGAACAAGTAGCTGATTTGCTTTCTAAACATTTTTAAAAATATACACTTCTTCCAATCCGAGTAACAATGATATTGAAGAAGCTTTAAGGTTTGTTAGACCCATTATTTCTGATGAAGTTAACTCCTCCTTAACTTCCATTCCTTCGATTCAAGAAATCGTGGATACAGTTACTATTATGGCCCCTTGGAGTTCACCGGGTCCTGATGGTTTCCTGGCTGGATTCTTTAAGGATAACTGGGACATTGTCCATTCTGAAGTTATCTCTCATGTGCAGAGCTTCTTCAGAAATAAATTTCGTCTTAAACAAACTAATTTCACCTTTATTACTTTAATACCCAAAATTAATAATGCCTCTTCCCCTCATGATTTCAGACCTATTAGTTTTATCTAATTTTGTGTACAAAATCATTTGAAAAATTTTAACTAATCGGTTGAAACCGTTTTTGGACTCCTTGATTTCGCCTTTTCAATCTGCTTTTGTTTCTAATAGACAGATTCATGATAATATTATTATTACCCATGAAGTTCTTCATTCTTTTAAAAAGAAAAAGAAAAATTCTAAAAATGGTCACTTAGCTATTAAGCTTGATCTTTTTAAAGCCTTTGATAGGTTAGAATGGTCAAGGTTTTGAAAAAGCGAAAGCGTGGGGCGAAGCGCTCTCATACTAAAGCGTAAAGCGCTGTGAAAGCGTAAAGCGAAAGCGAGCTTTTTAAAATACACAATAATATGTATGCATAAGATGTTGTCAACCTAATAAAAGAAAACTATGAAGTTCAGACATAATATAAGGAACAATTAAACTAACTAAGCATATGGCATACTGATACTTCATATTCTACCCAAGAGCTTTTAAATATATATCCACGAACGTATGCCTCATTCATATCATCATGTAGACAGTCATCGTCATCATGATCATCGTGCCCCATAAATTAGGTCTATTAGTATTTAGTTAGAAAACGTGAAACAGAGCCGTCTTGGGCTTCACTTAGGACAGACTTTTTATTTTCTAATATAAACCAATTTGTAAAGCGGCACTCTAGAAGCGCCTAAGACCTGAAGCACAAAAAAGCGCCCAAAAGCGCGCCCCAAACTCGCCTTTTTAAACCATGAGAATGGTCTTTTATTCTTGATGTATTTAAAAAACTTGGTTTCTCTAAAGAATAGTGTCCAATGATTTATCAGTGTATTAGCAAAGTTTCATATTCGGTTCTGGTTAATGGTTCTCCCGGTGAGATTTTCTTTCCTACTCAGGGAATTAGACAGGGTGATTGCCTTTCGCCTTATATCTTTATTCTTTGCATGGAAATTTTGTCTCAGTTGCTCTTAAAAGCTGAAGATCGGAAATTGTTTCAGGGTTTCAAGTTCAAGAATAGTCCTTCTATTTCTCATCTATTGTTTGCGGATGATTGTATGTTGTTTGCCAAGGATTCTATCACTTATGCTAGGAATATCATCAAGATTATCAATGTTTCTGCTAAGGCTTCAGGTCAGGCGATTAACTTTGAAAAGTCTGGTTTCATTACTAGTGGTAAAATGCACCATAGGCACATTAAAATTTTATCTAAAACTCTTAAAATGAAGTTTCTTAGTAGTTCGGAAAAATATTTAGGAACTCCTCTATTTATAGGTAAAGATAAGATAAAATCTTTCAACTTCCGCATTGACAATTTCTATTCAAGATTGAATTCTTCTAAAAAGACCAATTAAAATGTTGCTGGGAGAACAGTTGTTACTAAGCATGTGCTGAATAACCAACCCTTATCTAAACCTAACATCGAGAGAAGTGTTTCTCGTCACTGTTTTTCCACCTGAAATAAAGAGATACAAGCTGCACAGCAGCCATGGAATTGAGAGAAGAAATTGAGAGGAGAAATTAGTGATGGGGTTTCTGTGAGAATCTCCGACAGTTTAAGCTTAAGCCGGTAGTGATTGAACAGAAGATGAGTCTCTAAGACGCAACTAATGGATCGAGAAGATTTCAGGGAATTAATGGAGTATTTCCCTAATTGATGTTGTTGAAAGATGGTTTCGCTGATTAGTTCAAGATCGAGAAAAGAAGAAGCCAACATAGGGTTTTGATTCGTCACTATTATGGGTCAGAGTTTCGTGTGAAGATTTAGATCGAGAATTGATGCAGCTGAGCAAATGGGTACAAATCGATGAAATTGGCAAGAATGAGTCGCGGCTGTTATTATTGATGGCGTGTTGGAGGTGAAATTGGACTCTGGTGGATGGAAACTCATAGAAGCTGTTGAGTTAGGGTTTCACAGGCAATGGAGCAAGTCAATGTGTTGGTGGTGGCTACTGGAAATTGATGTGAGAAGAAGCTAGCTCAGGTTTTCTGTGAATTGAAGGCTAAATCTGACAAAGATCGAGAATAGTGATGGGTTTGTATTCATGAAAGCAGTGGAGAAGACCTGAGTTGATGGTGGAGTTTCTAGTGCAGATTGAGCTAATGGGTCAGAATTGGTGTTGAGGAATTGGTCTGAGGTGAAGCTGGATGTATGAATTGCTGCAATGGGTTTAAGTGGCATGCTCAAGTGAGACGCAATGATTGCGGAGGCGAGAATGGAGCTGGCCCGAGATGTGGCTGACACTGGGAGGAACTGGTGTTGTTTGTGATGCTTATAGGTGAATACCAGGTGCAGCTGAGGTGAATTGCAGGGTGAGCTTGCAGCTCAGGTGGCTCTGAGGTGAATGATGTGCAGCAATTGGTGCTGAGCATCTGAGAAGGATGAGAAGCTGCAGCTGAGTTGTGGTGTTGCTGTGGATTACTTGCAGTGGCTCAGAAGTGTTGTGGCCTGAGGTGGTGACTTGAATGAGAACTCCCGATCTTTGGTTGGTAAGCCGAGATTGCAGGGGTATTATGAAGTTTGTGAATGGAGTTATGGCATGGGAATGTTTTAGCAGAGCCTGGATGGCTCAATGGCTTGATGTATGTGGTATAGGTGGTTACAGCTCAGGTTTTGAGCTCATCAAGGAGATGGTGCCTGGACTGTGGTATGTTGGCAGAGCTGAGTTGCTGAAGCTGCGCAATAGGAGGCTGGTTCTACATTGTTGTGAATTTGGATGAAAGTGCAGGCATGAATGGAAGGTGATTGAAGTGATGAGAGTCATGAAATGGACTGAAATTGCAGGTTGGAGCTCTGGTGGCAGTGCAATTATACTAGTGCAGAAAATGGCCTGGCAAGCCATTGGGATATGGTGACTGAGCTGTATAGCCATCTTGGCTGAGCATGAATTGATGAAGCACAATGATAGTCTCTGCAGTATGGCCTGTGCAATGGCCTGGCACAGCTAAGTTAAATCGCCGAGAAGAATGTCCTGACCCCCGACTCATCCAACTCGCCTTGTCACCCAGCTGACTCCCGACTCAATGACCTGACTCGGTGCTTGACCCAATTGACTCGGTGAGTTGACCCGATTTGACCCGACTGAGTTGGACCGTTGACCGGTGGCCGGTTTGACTTTGCGGTCACCCGAGGTACTTTCCGCGACTTTTCGGCGGGATCCGGCCATAATCCCAGTTTTCCGGCGAGCGTTTTTGGGACATAATTTCTACACGGGTTTCTCTCCATGGTGGGCCGGGTGAATTTCCAACTAATGGACTTTGAAGACAAAACCTAGTTTTGGAAGGAGAAAAAGACTACAAAAGGGAAGACTTCTACAATTTTTGGGACGACGTTTTATTATTATCTCTTCTACTTTATTCTAGGGTTTAGAACCATGAAGTTTCTTCTCTTTCTTCTTGTTATGAACTCCATGAATATGAGTACCTAGTTTTATTATTGGTTGAAGACGTAGTTGGATTTTGCAACCAAGTTATGATTTTTATGAATTAGTTTTCTCTCAATATTATCGTATGATTTCTACGGGTTACAATAATTGCATGATTGATGGATTGCAATATGATTGAATGTTTGTTTAGTCGAGTCTAGAATTGATTGAACTCACATCCATATCTATAGCTATTTTAGGGTTTTCATCAAGCGATAACCTTGAATCACGAGTAGCATGATATGATTAGGGTTTGTAGTGATACATCCTCGTAGTCATATGTAGAAATTGACCTTTGTTCGAATTGTTTGCGCAATGTATTACAATTGCATTGATTAGCTATTTCTGAAACTTAATGCTCCTGGGAATTGAACTTGATTAGCGCAAGGCGTTAGGTTATTCTTTAGGTAGATTTCACATACGCAGCCCTAATGTGTGTGTTGATAACTTTGGAAATTTACGGAGTATTCTTGCAATAAGGTATTCCATGGCTTTTGATGATAGCGAGATTAAATACGAATTCTATTCATATATTCAATAACTTGTTTACAATTGAAGATGAAACCTTTATCCAATATTTTCACATCCTTGATTTGCGTGTTTACTTTTACTTGTTTTGCTTTTATTTATTTCCGTTTAAATCAGAAATTCTTCCGGGTGTTTTATATAGGAAACCATAACAATTTGACAACCTAGACCTCTCTGTGGGATCGATCCTTTCTTGCCCTTGCTATATTTATATTTTGAGTTGTGAGAAAGTGTAATTATATTTGTGTCGCTTTACGAGCGATCAAATTTTTGGCGCCATTGCCGGGGAGGCAGCGGTTTGTCAATTGTTTTTGGGTTCTTATTTTTGCTTTTATTTTTGTTTTACTTTTTCTTATTCTTTGGTTCTTATTCGAGTTTTGAGAATCTCGTTTCAGGTAACAATTTCTATGGACGGAGCATATTGGAGCAATCAATACGGCTTTCAACCTCAACAACATGAAAACTATCACCCTTATGGGGAATACAATCAAAACCAATCCTTTGGTTATGGTCAATATTCCACGTACCCTATGAGTTATTCTCATACATATCAACCTTCTTATGGTGGTTATGTAAGTGAGCAATCACAAGGAGGGGAGAATAGTTGTTTTCCTTATCATATTTCCTCTAATTTGGTGGATGAAATGCAACAATTTATGGACAGCATGGAGTCAATTTGTGGACAACCAAGCGTGGAACAACTTTCATCGACCGAATGTGCTAATAATGGTATGTTTGGCCCAATTTCTGATCGTAGTTATGATCATCCACCCATTCAAAGGGAATATAATTGGCCTAACAATACGGAAGTAAGTAATTCTACTTTTTCTTTGTCGAATGAGCTTTACCAACAAATGGAACACTATATTCAGAATTTGGATGGAACACTCCAAGAGCTTCAAAAAAGGTGTTTCCACTTTAAGACAAGGCATTGAAGAATACAAGGAGGAAATGAATAGTTATGTTGAAAAAGGCGAACCTTTGGGGACTTTTTGTTGATATTTGTGTAGTTAACTCAACTCTTGATCGTAATAATGATCATTCACCTATTCAAAAGGATGAGTTCGAGATTAGCAACACTAAATTCAGCGAGGACCAATCTTATGATGACTATGATAGTGATGATGATTATTATGAAAATACATTGTTTGAACCAACTCATGGTGACATCCCCGAGGAGTGTACAATGGAGTCTTTTTGCGATCACGGTGAAGACGAAGAGGAATGTGATGACACTAGTGTAGCTTACTCAAGCATTGATCTTTATAACGATCAACAACCTATTCAAAAGGTAGAGCTTGAGGATGATGCAATGAGTGTTCTAAAGAAATTCCTTATGGATAATATTGCATCCGCAAAAGAGTATGTGCCTTACAATAAAAAGGAGTGTGTTGAGAATGAGACGGTTATGACCAATATTGTGGAAGACCCAATTGAGCTTGCAAATGATTGTAATGATGATGTTTATGTCGACACTTTGGTTACGGCAGAAACGGACGAAGAATGGTTGCAAGGTTTAATAGAGGACCATGATATACAAGAGGTGAACAATTCACTTGAGTTTTTCAAGGATGAAGAGGATTCCGTAATACAAGAGATTGTGCAAGGTTTATCTAACCCTTTGCCTATTATTTCTTCTCCTTTACCTCTTATTGGTTTGAATGTATGTGCTTGAGAATATTGTTGAATGACTTTGTTTCTCGTTTTCCGCCATTAGAGAAACTTGATTCTCATACTATGCAGGTTATGGAACCCAGGAAACCGTGGAAGTACCTGACTTCTATATTCTTTATACACTTCCATGTGTGGACAAGAATAAGTGTGGGGGAAGCTTTTATCGGTTCATAGCTTCACTTTGGCTTTATTATACTAATATTTGTGTGAAGTTAGTGTTTGAAAAACAGGTTCTATGGAAGGATCCCCAACTTTTCCGATTATTGGTGTATGGGGAATGAATCTTACAAGAAGCTAAGTCGGGCCGTCGACTTTAAAACAAGCGCTAAGTGGGAGGCAACCCACCGGTTTTGTATCTCTTATCCTTTTGCATTTTATTTTTGTTTCGTTTATTTATTTTTTACTGTTTTCATATCATATTTGCATCCCTATGTTTAATTTCATTGAGTCCGGTATCTATCTTAGAAGAGAATTATGACGAATACTTTTCGTCAGAAAATTTCAGACTGCGCGTAGTTCAGTACAGAGACCATAACTGTCAGACCGTTTATTAAAACACTGTGAAATTTTGACACTGTGTAGAAAACACGTAGATGAACAACTTTTGTGAAATGGAGTTTTTCCAAATTCCTTACCAATTTGCACAGTTTTTGCGTTTTATCTGCTGTTACGTCAGAATTCAGAACTTTCGGTTTTACACATTGAGGACAATGTGAAGTTTAAGTGTGGGGGAGCATTTATATGTTTGAATAGTTTGTTTTTGACACCATTAGTGTATGGAACCATTTTGAATGCAGGAGTTGAGGAACCAATTAACTAAAGGGAAGAATATAGCTCGAAATCACAAATTAACATGATAGTTGTTACCATATCTCGGAATATCATCATATCACATTCTATTTTTTATTTTTCCATATTTATCTATTGTTCTCTAAGTGCTTTGGTGGGTCACTAAAAATCGACGTGTTATTACTGCTAGGATGAAATAGAGTGGTTGAGTTACTAGAAAAAAAAAAAAAAAAATTGAAAAAATATATAAAAAAAAAAAAAAAAAAAGATGACCAATTAGACCAAAACGGAATAAAAAGACACTTGGGAATAGCAAGTATGTGTGAAACGTAGTCCCTGTCTCCGTCGCCTAAACAAGCGTGGAATGCAGAATCCAAGGCAACTATCATGTACTTGCTGACAAGAAGCATGCGCTTGGATCCAAAAGATCTAATCATGCCGTCTAAAAAAAAAAAAGAGAAATTGGATCCAGTTTGATCCAATTATAAAAAAGAAATTATTATTGTGTTGAATAAAGTCACTTTTGGTTCCCTTGTATATGCCAATTGATTTGATGTAGCATTCAGCACTAAGTAGCTCAATCCAATAGGATTAGGTTCATCTTAGCGGTGACCTTCGGGAGAGAGATATGGGAAACATCGAACACTTGTGAATATTCGCCAACATCTACATCTTTATCCATCTTCTTAATCTTTTCATTGTGATTGTGGTTTGTTAGTTTCAGTATTGTGGCTTGTTCGACTATCTAATTAGAGTTTATTTACTAATATTTGAATTGAATTTGCAAGGTACCTCCTCCAGTAGTCAATTTGGATTCGTTCATTGATTTGTCACGAATAGACGGAGTTTGAAATATAGGTTTTGTAGGTAGACCTCTTGTAAACCTTCACGAGACTATAACTCGTCCACTAGGGACACCTAGGGGTTTAAAGGCTTGTTATTTATGCTAAAATTAACCGTAGCCTCGGTTGACACGGAGTTGTTGTATTTTATTGTTTTGTTTGATTTGCTCGAGGACTAGCAAAGTCTAAGTGTGGGGGAATCGATAGGTGTCTAAAACACCTAATTTAATATCTAGTATTTATGCTTTCTTTGCGAATTTTCGTGTGAATTATGTATCTTATGTGTGCTTTTGAGTTTATTAGGTGCAATGGAGTCATTTGGAGCAAAAAGACCAATTGGAACTCGTTCAAATACAAGATTTCTACTTTTCATTGTGTAGAGGACGAGAAGATGAAGACAATGGCGAAAGAACGAGTCATTCGAGTTCGTATGAAGAAGTTATAGGCAAAACAAGAACTCATAGGAAAAGGGCGAATTGTCTTTTCAGGGGCAAATACTATCGGGAGTCAAGTCAGCGTTAAGGGGCTGCCATCGAGTTAGCCCTTATCACCGTGACCAGACACTGAATAACCAACCCTTATCTAAACCTAACATCGAGAGAAGTGTTTCTCGAGTCCTTTGTTTTCCACAGAAATAAAGAGATACAAGGTCCACAAGACCATGGAATTGAGAGAAGAAATTCGGAGGAGACATTAGTGATGGGGTTTCGTGAGAATCTCAAACAGTTTAAGCTTAAGCCGGTAGTGATTGAACAGAAGATGAGTCTCTAAGACGCAACTAATGGATCGAGAAGATTTGGGGAATTAATGGAGTATTTCCCTAATTGATGTTGTTGAAAGATGGTTTGTTTGATTAGTTCAAGAGCGAGAAAAGAAGAAGCCAACTCAGGGTTTTGATTCGTCACTATTATGGGTTAGAATTTCGTTGGAGATTTGGATCGAGAATTGATGCAGCTGAGCAAATGGGTACAAATCGATGAAATTGGCAAGAATGAGTCGCGATTTGTTATTATTGATGGCGTGTTGGAGGTGAAATTGGACTCTGGTGGATGGAAACTCATAGAAGCTGTTGAGTTAGGGTTTCACAGGCAATGGAGCAAGTCAATGTGTTGGTGGTGGCTACTGGAAATTGATGTGAGAAGAAGCTAGCTCAGGTTTTCTTCGCGAATTGAAGGCTAAATCGACAAAGATCGAGAATAGTGATGGGTTTGTATTCATGAAAGCAAATGGAGAAGACCTGAGTTGATGGTGGAGTTTCTAGTGCGATTGAGCTAATGGGTCGGGTGGTGTTGAGGAATTGGTTACGTGATGAAGTTTGGATGTATGAATTCTTGCAATGGGTTTAAGTGGCATGCTCAAGTGAGACGCAATGATTGCAGGCAGAGAATGGAGCTGGCCTGAGATGTGGCTGACCTGGGAGGAACTGGTGTTGGCTGTGATGCTTATAGGTGAATACCAGGTGCAGCTGAGGTGAATTGCAGGGTGAGCTTGCAGCTCAGGTGGCTCTGAGGTGAATGATGTGCAGCAATTGGTGCTGAGCATCTGAGAAGGATGAGAAGCTGCAGCTGAGTTGTGGTGTTGCTGTGGATTACTTGCAGTGGCTCAGAAGTGTTGTGGCCTGAGGTGGTGACTTGAATGAGAACTCCTGATGCTGGTTGGTAAGCTGAGATTGCAGGGTATTATGAAGCTGTGAATGGAGTTATGGCATGGGAATGTTTAGCGAGCCCTGGATGGCTCAATGGCTTGATGTATGTGGTATAGGTGGTTACGACTCGGGTTTTGAGCTCATCAAGGAGATGGTGCAGGATCGTGGTATGTTGGCGGGTGATTCTTGAAGGCTGTAATGGGAGGCTGGTTCTACATTGTTGTGAATTTGGATGAAAGTGCAGGCATGAATGGAAGGTGATTGAAGTGATGAGAGTCATGAAATGGACTGAAATTGCAGGTTGGAGCTCTGGTGGCAGTGCAATTATACTAAGGTGCTGAGAAAATGGCTGGCAAGCCATTGGGATATGGTGACTGGTCATTGTATAGCCATCTTGGCTGAGCATGAATTGATGAAGCACAATGATAGTGCTGCATGGTATGGCACGTGCAATGGCCTGCCTGGCTAAGTTAAATCTGCCGGAGAATGTCGATGCTGACTCATCCAACTCGACCTTGTCACCCGGTGACTCCTCGACTCAATGACCGACTCGGTGCTTGACCCAATTGACTCAGTGAGTTGACCCGATTTGACCCGACTGAGTTGGACCGTTGTTGGTGGTAGGTTTGACTTTGCCAGGTCACCGAGGTACTTTCCGGCGACTTTTTAGGCGGGATTCCGCCATAATCCCGATTTTCTGGCGCAGCGTTTTGGGACATAATTTCTACACGGGTTTCTCTCCATGGTGGGCCGGGTGAATTTCAACTAATGGACTTTGAAGACAAAACCTAGTTTTGGAAGGAGAAAAGACTACAAAAGGGAAGACTTCTACAATTTTTGGGACGACGTTTTATTATTATCTCTTCTACTTTATTCTAGGGTTTAGAACCATGAAGTTTCTTCTCTTTCTTCTTGTTATGAACTCCATGAATATGAGTACCTAGTTTTATTATTGGTTGAAGACGTAGTTGGATTTTGCAACCAAGTTATGATTTTTATGAATTAGTTTTCTCTCAATATTATCGTATGATTTCTACGGGTTACAATAATTGCATGATTGATGGATTGCAATATGATTGAATGTTTGTTTAGTCGAGTCTAGAATTGATTGAACTCACATCCATATCTATAGCTATTTTAGGGTTTTCATCAAGCGATAACCTTGAATGCGAGTAGCATGATATGATTAGGGTTTGTAGTGATACATCCTCGTAGTCATATGTAGAAATTGACCTTTGTTCGAATTGTTTGCGCAATGTATTACAATTGCATTGATTAGCTATTTCTGAAACTTAATGCTCCTGGGGAATTGAACTTGATTAGCGCAAGGCGTTAGGTTATTCTTTAGGTAGATTTCACATACGCAGCCCTAATGTGTGTGTTGATAACTTTGGAAATTTACGGAGTATTCTTGCAATAAGGTATTCCATGGCTTTTGATGATAGCGAGATTAAATAGCATGTGTTTTCAAGTTTAGCGGTTTATCATATGGCTTGTTTCCTTTTTCCGAAAACAATTGCTTCAAAAATAGATTCTATTCAGAGAACTTTTTGGTGGTCTAAAAAGAACCCTAAACATGCTGCTTATTTTCGTTCTTGGGGGATATAGGAAAATCTAAATTGAGTGGTG
The DNA here is from genome assembly GCA_023531295.1 of Papaver armeniacum. Taxonomy (NCBI): domain Eukaryota; kingdom Viridiplantae; phylum Streptophyta; class Magnoliopsida; order Ranunculales; family Papaveraceae; genus Papaver; species Papaver armeniacum. The sequence goes on from JAJJWW010008171.1 coordinate 312,495, forward strand.
GTTTAGGTATTAGGAACACTTATGCTACAAATAGGGTCTTCATCTGTAAACTTGGTTGGCGATTAATGAATAATCCGAATATTTTTGCTTACCTCCTTTTTAAAAGATAAGTACTTTCCAAATCAGAACTTGTTGGAAATTGATAAGGCTGCTGATTCTTACTCTTGGCTGATTCTTACTCTTGGATCTGGAAAGGTATTGTAAATGGGTTACATTTCATCAAGGCTAACTCAATGGTAAAAATAAATAATGGGGCTTACTTTATTCTCTGAGGTAGTAATTTGGAGCTCAAACTTTAATGTGGGATTGGCAATAAAATCAGCATATAGGTATAGTAATCCTTCGGTTTCTTCCCATCCTTATCACATTAATTATATATTTGTTAATGAACTCTTTGACTTTCAAAATAACAGTTGGAATATTAATCTGATATCTACTTTATTCTAGCCTGAGGTAGTAACTAGAATTAGGTCTATTAGATACCTTAATCAATGTGATACTTTAATGTGGGCTCATACTAGGAATGGAAATAAAATCAGCATATAGAGTCTATATGAATGATGTCTCTTTTTCTGATGTTTCTTCTTTTTGGAGTAAAGTCTGGGCATTGATAGTTTGCCGAAATGAAGTTATTTTTGTGGAAAATATTTGCGCATATGCTTCCAGTTAATTCCTTGATTCATTTTTATAACCCAAATGTGGATGTGATATGTCTTCTTTTCATATTCATGAAGAAACTGTTATGCACTTGTTTATTAACTGTCTTGTTGCTTCTCACATTTGGTTGGGGATTTCTCTACAACACTTGATTTCGACAGATTTTGAGTGGATTGATGATATTTTTTTGTATTGGCATAACTCCGATCTTGGTACTTCTCCCTTTAAAGTCTTTTGGCCTAGTGTTGGTGCTATAATTATGTGGTGTGTATGGAAGTTGAGGTGTGATGTGCTCTTTAGAAAAGTCTCTATTAACCTGGACAGGGTTATTATGGATACCAAGAGAATGATTAGCTCCTACATTTCTCCTCAGTTTTGCCCTTCTGTTATTTGCAGAGATGTTAAGATCCCTATTGCTGAAGTGGATCATTTTATGTTTGTTGATGACTCCTTTAAAGATTTTAAAATGGGTTTGGGTGTTATCTGGTGTGATATTGTAGGAAATGTAAGAAGTTCTAGCTCGGACTTTGGCTTGATTCCAGACGTAGTAGGTGCTGAAGCTGCTGCTCTAATTTTGGCAATCTCTTGAGATGAAGAGATGAATCTTTCCAGAGTTGTGTTCGTTAGTGACTGCCTCCAACTGGTGAATTTTGTGAATGGAGTCATCTCTAATATAGTGTGGAGGAGTGCTGATCTTATTAAACAATGTCGGAGTTTGTTTTCTAGCTCATGTTCTTTTAAAATTATGTATATTAAGCGTGTAAAAAACCTTCTAGCGGATCGGCTTGCACGTCGAGCTAGAAAAACTAGTCTTAAGAGTCTTTGGGTCTCCTTCCTTGTTTTTTGAACTCTCTCATTAGGAAGGAGAACTTGAATGTTGTCTATAACTCTCTTCTTTGTTAATCCCATGGTGTGTTTCTTAGCAAAAAAAGGAAAGAGTTTTTGCTTTTCTCGTGCTTCCATATTTCACTCGGAAGCTCGGTGCTCCCCAACTCTGACCCCAAATAACTAAAATGATAATAAAATTGTCCCTTCAAGTCAAAGTAAAATAAAATAAAAGTCTGGCTAGTGATTATTATTGGTGTAAATAAAAAGAATCATAGTTAATAGCAGACTCTATAGGTATTAAGTACCCCGTGTAATTTCAGTCTAATCTAATAAATTTATGCTTCAAAAAAAAAAAAAAAAAAAAAAAAAAATTATAAGTTCAGCTGAACTTTTTTTATTATTTTTTTTTATGATGAAATGACTATTTTAGGTAATATATTTAAAACTTGCCATTTCACTTTCCTACAAGGTGTCTGTGTGTATCACAGTTCTTGTACAGTTTCACTTTGGTTTACTGTCACAATTTCTTTTATATCACTCAGAGCTTGCTTTGCATTTGTTGTTCGAGACAGAAGAGAAATATCTAGGTAGCTTGAAATTGCATCTATGAAAAGCATTTGCACATGGCAAGGCCGAAAGGGTCCTGTTATTTACTCAATTACTCATGGTAATAACTACTAGACTCGAGCCTGCCACTACTGCTGGGCAATAATGCTTGTACATGAGTCACATGACTTTCAAATGACTTTACTCACCCGTAAAATTGTTGCCCATATCTAAGATTATTTGTCTCAAAGGTTGAGTGTTGGTTCATGGCATTTCCCTATATGACAACCTGGTTAATTTGGTCCTTTGAGATATGTTGCTGATTTTTTAGGTCTACTAGCAACAAAACGAGTTTTTGCAGGTCACAAAAGATTCAAGAGCTGAGACCAAAGGGTCCAAAATCTATGCAAGTCCGTGGTTTCTATTTTTTTTTTGATCAGTCAAATAGAAAATCATTGGGAAAAAAAGGTACTTAAAAACTGTGATCTATGCAAGTCGTGGTAGGCATCAACAAAAAAAAAAAAAAAAAAAAACACAAAATTGGTTAAAAAGATCAAAATCAACATTTCCTGGGTGAAAAGGACAGTCAGATTTAGATACTGTTTAAATGGACAAAAATTTAAAAATAGGCAGGATGTAACCAGTTTCATCCTGTCCATTTTCAAATATTTTTTCTTATTTTTATTTTACACAGGATGCATCAAGTTTCATCCTTGCTATTTTTTAACTTTAAGCCAGGATGAATCCAGTTTCATCCTTTTTTTGTCCATTTCACCCATAAAATTTTTTACTCGTCCATTTAAACCGTGTTTTAAATTTTTTTGGACAAATGACCCATTTTCCGGAAAAAAAAAAACGCAAGTCGTGGTTTCTATTTGCTGATGTAAAATTTAAGTCGGGAGCCCCGTGACAAGTGTGACATTATTAAAGTGTTCGGGCTACCCACTTCTCTTGTTCATTAATAAGGTTTATTAAACTTGTCGTGTTACACTGTTACTGAATGCAGACTAATAAATGAATACATCCCGTTAACACACGTTTTCAACTTGCGTGCTCATACATACTTCATGTGACGAACATTTCAACTTGTATAAGTAGTTGAAAGTAGATTTGACACAACAAATGTCATGTTCGCCTATTTACAGCCCAGCATTCACATTCCCATTAAACCAGAGGCTAATTGCAAATAAAAAGAAAGAAAAAAAAAGGGTGGGATGTTGGAGTGAATTGATAGTTTGGGCTCCTTGTTCAGATGATTTAATTGGTATGATTTACTCTTTGCTGGAAAGTTCCATCCCTGCGAGTCGTTGACTGTTGTTGATTAATCATCCATTTATCAGTTGTCTTGTGCCAACTGGGAATTTGAATATCATATGGACGGCGAATAAGCCGCTTGTTTATATTTATGAAAAAGAATCCTTTTGTGATACCACTAGTACACATCTTGTTTTCTCGGCATATAAAACTTTTATCATTTGCATGTATTTTGAAATTTGTGAAACGAAGGTTTCAGGTACATGTATTTATAACTGTAGTCCTTTGATGTTTTCCAACACCAAACAAGGTGTGTGTGAATCACAATTGTTCTTGTACTATATCATTTTGAGCTTGCATTGCATTTGTTGTTCAAGACAGAAGAGAAAGATCTAGGCAGCATGGTCGATCCTTTCTCAACTCAAATTGCATCTAGGATAAGCATTTGCACATGGCAAGGACCAAGGCCCCTGCAATTGACGTACTTAATTCTAAGTAATTAATTTGTATGTCTTTTTGCAAGCTAGTGATTTTAACTTGCTCATGGTACTACTAACTAGCTGTTATCACGGATGCGCAATGTAGAAGCTGGGATTCGTTGTTTCTCTCCTCTTTTATTTGGTCGATAAAATAATTTACCGACATACACTTGGGGTGAGGGTGCATGTGTCCAACAATTTTCAGTCGTAGGATAAAATTGTTGAATGTTAATATCAATATCTAAGTTTGTATTATGCGCCTGTTCAAATTTACCGCTAGTAAAAATGATTTATTTTTATTTTTTTGTCTTAAAGGTTGCGTGTTGTTCATGGCATTTCCCTTTGTAACAAATTGTTAATTCGGTCTCTTCAAGATATGTTGTTCATTTTTTGGATAAAGCATTACAAATGCATTATATGCTAGATTCCTCGCCCAAATTAAGCATGCTAGCTATCCAAGCTCACGTATTTGAAACTTTTCCATATATGAAATGAAATGATCACTCGTTGATTGCACCCTATGTATATGGAACAACCTACTTTTCTTGATGGATATTATGCTAACAGACCACCGGCTAACAGAGAATAATCAAGCGCGTGGCGTGGTGGTGTGGTCCATGAAAATAACCAACTTTTGAAGTTGTCAAGTTGATTGATCTATAAATTGCCAAAGTCAGTGCATACCCCAATTCATATAGACTCATTAGATTTTTCGTCCAAGCCCAGTACAGCCTCAACACCCCAAGCCCAGATCCAGTTCGTCCAAGCCCAGTACAGCCTCAACTTAACAGAACACCATATTTCTCATCACCAACAATACCAGAAGAAACAAAAGGCGAACTAGTCAATATTCTTCCTTGCGGCAGCTCTACAAATCGGGCGACAGACCGGAGTTAACTCAGTTTTCAGAATTTCAAAAATCTCATAATCTTTTGATCTGTTTTCATGAAATAAATCTCTATTTCTGTTTATTCATATGTTTCCTATGATTATTCTGATCTAATCTATCTATTTTGCTATTCTGATAATTTATGATTTGATGCTAAAATTTGTTTTATATAAATCCATGAGTTGCTAATTTTTTCTCCTTAATGTGTTTACAGATTGTTATATCCCAACTGGTGTTTACCATGTTTGCCGGTGTGATTAAGGCGTTTGCAAAAGTTGTTAGCATGCTTTTTGAAGATATTGTGATTCTACAGTTTGTCAAATCTGTTCTTCTGGAAAAAATTCTCTGCCGAGTCTCGACAACGATTCAGTGGGTTACAGGTTACTGTGTTCAAAGGAAATTCAAATTTCAAAAAAAGTCGTTATAAACTTATTCCATTTTTTCTTCTCGTAATTATCGGTGGCAGTCACAGCTTTTCTGTTAACTTTCCTGTTTTACTTCGTCTACTCAATGAGGAAAACAAGTCAATCATATTCTCTCAATTACAAGATTTCCGGATGAATATCTTCCAAAAATCAATCCAACTCCATATTTTTATAGGGTTTTCTCTGTTTATAAGACCAAATCAAAGTTGTATTATCAATATTGAAAACTAGAAGAATACTTTCAAGTAAAAAATTCTTTTAACAATGGCTGTAGAAGGTGAGAAATGAATCACTGATTTAGCTACAAAGTTTATGCAAGCTGCATTGGATTTAGATGATGTTGATGAAGTTGTCTATCATAAATCTGATGAATCTGAAGAACAAACAGCTGAGGTTGGAGAAATTAGTCTTATTGGTAAAATAATAATTGAAGGAAAAATGAGTATCAAAACAGTTGAGAAGAACATAGGTTTCACATGGAGTTTCATTCCTGAAGGAGGGGTTAAGGTATTTGAATTGGATGATAATATCATAGAGTTTCAATTTCAAGACCATGATACTAAGAAGAAGGTATTTGATTCTCGCCCCTGGAGTATTAATGGTTTTCTTATTAATCTGAGGTTCTATAATTCTGGAATGATTTATCAAGAACTTGATTGGAGTAAACAATGTTTCTGGATTCAAATAAAAAAGATACTACCAGAGCATATGAATGTCAAAGCAATAACTAAGATAGAGAAGATAATGGGTGAAGTCTTAGCCATTGTCCCAGAAGATGGTATTCCTGTTGAGGGTGAACATGTTAAAACTTGTGTTCAAGTTGATATTAATTATCCCTTGAGAAGAGGTGTGATGGCAAAAAAAAATGCCGGTTCAACTCGTTGGATTAAGTTTTTTAATGAGAAGCAGCCACACAAGATATGTCCAAATTGTTATATTATGAATCACAATAAGGATGCATGTAAGGAATCTACAGATTACTTAGCTAAGGCTCATGCTAAGCCTCATTATTTTGGAGAACTAAAAATGGGTCCTAGGAAGCAGATTGTGATTGTAAGAGATGAAGAACAAGTTCCTGCAGTTGCTCAGAAGAAGAACATTAAGGGGAAGGTTTTTGTTTCTCCAAAGGATGGTTATGTGATTGGCTCTTCTTCCATAGATAGAGAAGATAAATAGTATGATTTTGTGGGGGAAAGGCTTGGAAAAAGGCAGAGAAGTGAAATTCCAGTTACTCATGTTTTGGAACATGTAGTTGTTACTGACAAACTTGTGGAATCACATACAACTAACACTAGTACAAATCTTCACATTGGCCACACTTAATCACCGTGTCCATAGGCTTTTGGTCATGGATTTTTTTTTCACTCCAAAAATGTGGCATCAAGTGCCGTGAAAAAGAGGTACCTTTATGGCTACATAAACTTTGAGTGGCTATAAAATATGATTTACCATGGCCGTAACTCTATAACCGTGTCTATATGGTACTCATTATTTATTTTTTTGTAGTTAATCATTTTCACTATCACCATGGCCATAGGATCCTTATAGACACACAATTTGATTATATGTGGCTAAAGTTAACCTTAAAGTCACATGAATTATATTTTAGCCGTGGCTTTTGTCATCAATTGGACACGCAAAATTCATCTTATCATGGCCAATTCATGAGTTGCACTTGCCTTACATCCACACTAATTTTTCTTAACCATGGCCATCTTTATCATTTGGACACACGGAAAATAATTTAGCATGCCAATACATGACTTGTAGTCACGTTTAATCTATAGTGCCAGGGCCACCTATATTTTTGGACACGTGATAAACATTTTACATGGCCAATTAATAAGTTATAGGTACTAAGAATTTGTAGCATCGTGGCTAAAACAATTCTAGAGACACATCAAGTGTTTTCAATGTAGCTATTATTCACCTTTTGGACACAGAGGATACCACAAAACATGGCGATAACCTTTATAAAATGACGCAAAACGTATTCAGCGTGGCAAATATTAGCTTTTAACCACTCAAAAATTGCAATTTTTGTAGCTCAATTTATTCTTTGGCCATGGTTTAAGATCTAAATGGTGGTCGTATTTTATTTTCAACCATGTGAATGCAGTAATTTATCATGTGTAGCAAAACGCACCCTAATAACCATCCATAAAAATTAATCACACTACAATTAGAATTGAACCAAAATAATTTTTATTATTATTAATCATATGATAAACGTCTCAATATCTGATTGATTGTGCAATAACCTTAAGATAACAAAATTTCAAAGGGAGATTTAAAAGTTTAAACATCCAAATTTTACGGTCCACGACTATTTCTCTTGATAATTAGGCTGCAGTCTTGAATCTCTTGTTGGATCTCCGAGACTTCAGTTCTCCACTCTTGGTATCTGAAGGTTTCTTCTTCTTTCTCTTCTTAGTCTTTGGATCAGCATCATGTTCATCAGGCTCTGAAAGTGGTTGGTTCTGCAGCAAGCAAGTGGATGTATAAGGCAACGAAGTCGTTGGATCAGCATCATGTTCATCAGGGTCTGAAAGTGGCTGGTTCTGCAGCAAGCAAGTGGATGTATAAGGCAACAAACCATGCTAATAGTTATATGCTCAGGATGCATAAGGTAATAGCTTATGTTCTCTGTTAACTGCCTCAAAACATGTAAATAGTATCATGCTAACAGTTATATGCTTATGTGCAAATTGTGGGAAAATATGTGCAGCGGGGACAAAATACAGTTATCTCATATTTGCTAGTGTTGGTTTCAAATTTAGCTAGGATGCAGAGAAATTAGTAATTGTACCCAGGTATCACATATCACACAACATTATAGCATTCACCTACATTACAAGACATAACATTCAGTCGAGTAAAGCATGTTTTGAGATGGACACAAAGCTAAACAAGCATGTAGTTCCACATATTTGTTATAACTGATTGACTAAATTAAGGAATAAAGCAACTTACAGTAGAGCAACAGATCACAAACTCTTTAGGCCAAGCTACAATAGATCCTTGAGCATCCTCTACTGTTTTGAGATGAGTTGATGGGTTTGGAAAACAATGATTCTTAAATATCGATTTTTCAACCGTCACTCTGACACAATCATCCTTGAGTGGATCTCCATGTACTAACTGACCTGGCACTGATGGAAGCATACTACCCCATGCAATGATATTTCGCAGTATAGCATGAGCCAATTTGCATTTACCAATCTGCAAAACATATATGCTATATTGACATCAACAGATTTAACTCTCAAAACACCAAGGATTTAAATACCTGCGAAAATGACATACCGTAGAAAGTTCAGTTTGGTCTTTCAATTGAGATTCGTCCGGAGAATTAAGGGGCAGCCGCTCAGATGCAAGAAACTTTTGTTTGTATTTTCCAGACTACAAACAAATGTGCTATTTTAACATCAACAAATGGAACTCTCAAAACACTATATATTTAAATACCTAAACATACCATTTGGAGTTCAGAACTGTCTTTCGATGTTGTAGATTGAGATACGTGCTGAGATTCGAGGTACTTGCTATTTGTATTAGATTCCTGCCTTTTAGTCTGATAATTGCTTATAATAGGGGCCTCATGCATAAGAGACTTCTCTCTAACATGAGATTTCTGTAGAGTGCAGTTGACATATTAGATTCAATTTTATTAGGAAATATATACTTAATCAAAATTACTTAGATAATGTTAAACATACCCGTGCCTTTTTGCTCTTGGTTTTTTTCTTTTTCAATACTCCTTGAGATTTTAGCTGAGACACTAAGCTTCTCATCATTTTTGCTTGCGCATTCATTGCTTCCTTCATTTCTTCATCCTTCCTCTCTCTCTCTCCTTTTGGTTTGCGCGTCTTTCATCATCTAGCTGTTTCTTCAGTTCAATGTGCTCCTTGGACGCTCCTTTCCGCGGCATGTGCCAGTATGTTGTTGGAGTCACTCCCTTTCCTGCACATCTTACACGCCCACCATGTTCTTCCCCAAACACAAGTATAATAGAATCAGTGCCTGGTTTTTTTGTCAAAGTTCCATCTTCCAGCTACTTATCAAACTCAACCTGCACAAACAATTTAGGGGATTAAAAGTATTAATCAATTAAAAACCACTTATTTACACATTTACTCAAGCACAAAACAAATATCTAGGTAGTTTTAGTCGTGTTACAAGTTGTGTTGCCTTTTCCCTAACATCATCGTCATCGTATTCTCCATTTTTGTTTTGATGTGCCTTCCTCCACAGTAAAGACCGTGAAGGATTTTCATCTTCACGAATCTCTTTTTCTTTAATCTAAAAAGCCAAATATTAGATACATACTCTTCATATCATTAGATGCACTCTTTAATTAAGCATACAAGCTAACGGGACATCGGTGTATGGAAATAATACTAACTTTTGATAAGAAACTGGACTTACTAATTTTTCCAACAGCCTTGAATACCCTTCTCTTCCCGTCCTATGGTTATATTTGTGGTTCTCACGTGCCTTAACTCCCTTACTGGAAAATTCCTGAGCATACAGATTCAAAGAATTTCATTCATAAGAAAATTAGACTGATAGATGAAATTAATATCAATAATAATACTAAAACGTGTAATATATAACCTTTCATTCATCAGACAGCCTCCACGTTACGAACTTGTCCCAGTGTTCTTGGTTAACAATAACACGATATGGTTTAGGAACAGTATTAAGTTTAGCAGGTTTACCCAAATTGGGCACTATAAACTTTTCATACAACTTTATTCTGAAGTTGCGCAAATGTTCACCAAAATATTTCATAATTTTTCCTCTCATAGTCTCCTCAATTTCATAAAAGCGCTGCTAAAATATGAGTCGGATGTTAATGGCGGGTAACCCAACAAAAATAATAACAAAATAATATTAAAATTGAATATAAATCAGCATATACATACCAATAGTTTGTGCCATAACTTATCCCTCAACACTGACTTCGCTTCCTTCCACTTCAAGTGCCTGAGACCTATGTCTCGACGTACCAATACACCCATATAACTAGCAATTTTAGATTTATACTCCCCCTTAAATTGACCAAGTTTATCAAATTCTATCACGTGTTTCTTGCCTGTAAAGTTTTTCTTCAGCTTCTTAAGTCTAGTTAAACCTCGAACAGTATTCTCCTCAGACTCTACTGTATTGTTTGGAGCCCCTGTGTCTTTTATAGTTTAAAAACCCAAAATAAGAATAACATGGTGTAAGAGTAAATTCATTCTACTTAAGTCCAAAACAAACAAGCTAGTATAACAGATCAGACATTACCAGGATGTTCAGTACTTTCAGTAGATTCATCATCAGAACTGGAGCTATCACCATCGGAACTGGTGCCACTACCATCGCTATCTTCGCCTTCATCCTCTGACTGTCCTACATTCTGCAAGGCTTGAACTTCGAGGGCTGCAGTCTCATTGTCAGCATACTCATCATCATCATACTCAGGCTCCCAACTCAAATCTCATGTGTAGGCATCTCAGAAACTGCATATACATATATATGATTCAATCAAATATGGTATGAATTCTTTTCAATCAAAAGTCAAAAGTTAATAAGCTAGACACAAGCAAAGGATTATATTATAGGTTGCATATATTTCAGTCTTGTATACGCTTGCAGTAATATCAAACAGATACTCGATTCAAAAATCGAGCATAATGATAATTTGATTATAAAACATGATATTATGTCATAAATCTGAGTTGATGAACAGGTCTGGTATTCAATATAACAATCAATTAAAATGGTTTGATTATGTCAGTACTAACTTGGATGAATGCTTCTCCTGATGATAGTATTTTGGGAAAAAAACTACAACTATTCTATAACAAAGAAAAAGGAAAGCATAGCTTGAACTCTCCTTTGATACTGCTAGCATGACAGTTAATAGAAGTAATAGTATCATCAAATGCAAGAGCAGGATGCGGTCTCAGAACATCAAAAGGAAAAAAAAGTTGTAAATACAAATTAGTTGTAACTTGTAACAAGTGTTACAGAAATAGAAAATTAACGTTCATAAATACAACAAATTAAGAAAGGTTTAATAAAACTAGTAATGAGTCCTAACCAAACCTATCCAAAAAATATGAAACTATTGTATTGATCCAATTGTAAGGTGACTTATGTCCATAAGGGTTTTTCTAACAACCTCCGAGGCAGTAAAATGATCGCTCATTGAGGTATTTACTACAGCATTGAAAGCACTCAAGCAAGACTCCAGTTCAAACATGCACAATACCTTAAAAAATCAAACAACAACCTATGTGTAGAACACTCTGTATCATCAAATATATATACTCTGGAAATTCATGTATAAAGATCCTAAGCATAACATAGGAAAAGCTTAAACATGCATATATGTTTCTAGACTAAACACTAGAACAATGGGTAATAGATTCATCCAGAAGTTCCCAAGAGAACACCAGTCTTCTTCTTAATAAGACATAAATAGGTTTATGAAAATAATCTATCAATTTTATTGCTCTTACACACCTTGATTTATGTTCAGAAATCAGATGCATAACTAAACACTAAAAATTGAATCAAATATGAAAATAATCCATCAATTTTATTGCTCTTCTTACACACCTTGATTTATGTTCAGAAATCAGATGCATAACTAAACACTAAAAATTGACCGACTTTTATATAATCTCAGTATCCCCATATATTCCCTTCTATCAGAAACCAATAATTAAAACAAGATTTTAGAGCAACATCTAAAGTACCAATTACTCATACTAATAAAAAAAGAAAAAAAGAAAAACATAGAAACTAAAATCAATTAGGGTTTTGTTTGAGTCAAAAATTAACTTTTATATCAAAAATTAAGAATTAGGGTTTGTGTCAAAACTTAACCATTGAATCAATTGGGTCTGAATCAAAAATTAAGGTTGAATCAATTAGGGTTTGAATAACTAAGCTTTCTAGACGAAAGAAAAATTGAGAACAAGATCTACCTTTGTAAGATTTAGCTGAAATAGGATGTAATTCCTCATCATGTTAGGGGTCTTTATATAGTTGAACCAATTGAATAATCCATCCCAAAAGATTTTGCATTTGATTTTCATCCCGCTCAAAATTATTTAGGGTGAACTGAAAAAAAATGAGTTTCATCTACGATTTCTTCTTTCGGAAAAAATCTCCTAAGAAAAGACCATTTGATTTTGATCCTACGGTAGAGCTAAAAATATTTCCAAAATTTAGAAACCTGATTTCCCTTATCCCCTTCGGCTTAGTTATCTCTAGTTCTCTCCGCTCTATAACTTTGGTTGAGGAGGAAAGATAAAAGAAAAAGAAATTTGAGGTGTTGCAGAGCGTAAGATAAGACGTGCTTGTCTATTGATCTAACTATTAGTTGGGCTAATGATAACTATCATGCACCGTTAGATTTACTATAAGGACATCCTATTCGATGTATGTGGAGATAACATAAGTAAAACCTTAAAACCATAATGGACTGGGCTGGACTGGTGGGTTAAACCATGTGATCTAAATATATTAATCAAGACATTTTGTTTTCTTTGTTTGGAATAAAGTAAATTTAAATTGCATTGGATTTTATGGATAATTAGGAAAATAAGTGTGGATCCAATAATGTTAAGGGAAAATTGAGGAAAATTGAAATACATATAATCAGGCGTGTAATCAGTTATACAGAGCCCTATTTGATAATTTCGACAATGATCTAAAGGTTCAATGGAATAACCAAAGATTGTGTACAGTTGGAATGAATTTGCTGATAATCATTCCTGACGAGTATGATCTAGTAATGCTGACCAGAATTGTGGATAGTTTGATTGAAGTGGATGAAAATAAATGGATAAACCAAACATAGTGAGTGTATTCAGTCATAATGACTATGATCTAGTGATGTTCGATTTATGTAAAATTGTGAATATTTTGATCAAATTTGTTGAGAATTGGTCATAGTAAGTACAGTCAAGTAGCCATATCATAATCCTCCCAAGAAAAATATATGGTGTAACCATATGTCAATCTTTGTCATGTTTGATAAAATGTGACAATTCCTTAGCATATGCGTGTCTAATAAATCAGATATTATGGACACATAAACAAACCAATGTGGCTAAATAAATCCTCTTTCCGTCACGTATTAATAGGTGTGTCTATTGCCATCCTACACTTTCGACACATACAAAATTATTTAATGTGTCCATATACGCATCTATGGCTACATGTGATGGGATTAGACTGAAAACTGTGACCAAACGATACCCTTTGGCTACATTTGATGGGTTTAGGATTAAACCTATGACTAAATGGTCCACTATGGCTACATGGTAACACAAAATGTGGCTATAGTTATACTGATGACCAATAGCCACGCAAATAACCCGAAACGTGGCTGGGCTGTAAACCGAAAAACGTGGCCTATGTGAAGGTTTGTACTAGTGTAACATAATCACATCTAGGGATTTGCAATCTGGAAGCACTGTTGAAGCTAAGGTAACTCTTTTTTCCTTCTTTACTTTGATTAAGCTTTATTTCTTAATTTTTAAAATGAAAATCATTTCCTGGAATGTCCAGGGTATTGCTAATAATTTTACTAAACAACAATTCAAAATTTGGTTAAAACCCAAAATCCTGATTTCATATTTCTTTGTGAAACTGAGATTGATGAAGGTAGAATGTTATCAATAGCTCAGTCATTCCATTATCTCAACTATACTTGTATTGACAGAGTTGGTATTGCTGGTGGGTTAATTCTTAGGTGGAAGGATGGTATAGAATATAGATGTTAAAATTATAGGTTGTGAAAACAATATGATCCATGTAGTCATTCAGCTAGATCCTAGTAAACCTAAAGCCCTTTTTACTTTCATGTATGGATCAACTTATACTGAGCCTAAGAAAACTCAATGGAATTTTTTGGCTGATTTCAGTAATGATGTGCAACAACCATGGTTAGTTATAGGGGACTTAAATTTTCATCTAGATAAGAATAATAATACTTCTGATAAATGGGTTCAAGATAAATTTAATGATGCAGGTTTACTTGATATTGGTTATGAAGGAAGGGATTATACCTGGACAAGTAACTCTTATGGAACTGGAAGTAGAAAGGCTAGATTAGATATGGCTCTTAGCAATAATGATTGGAGTCTTAATTTTTCTTCTGTTAAATTACTTCATCTGAATTTCATTGCTTCTGACCATTGTCCTGTTTTGCTTATAACAAATCCCTTTCCTAAGCATCTTTGGAGGCCATTTAAGTTTCTTAGAACCTGAATAGGCCATAATGGTTTCAAAGAACAACTTTACAATTCTTGGATTATAGAATTTCAGGGGAGTCATGCTCATCAACTCAAACAAAAACAACATAGTGCATGAATAGATTTGTCTCAGTGGAATAAGATGGAATTTGGATACATTCATAAGAATATTAAAAACCTGCAAGATAATCTAGAAATTGTTCAAAATGAAGCCTATTCTGACACTCAGCATGATAGAATTAAGTTCTTTACCAATGAGCTAGAAAAATGGTATAAAATTCAGTTTGAATTTTATAGAGAAAAATCTAGGGATAAATCTGGTTTGGATCTGGATAATAATACTAGATATTTTCATACTATAGTCAATAAAAGAATGCATTTTAATACTATTAATGTTCTTTGTGATTCTGAAGTTAATTGGTTAAGGATATAAATGATATTAGTAATTTGCTTACTACTCATTTTAGTAAAGTTGCTAGTACTTCCAATCCTGTTTTCACTAATGATGTTTTTGATGTGATTCTCAGTATCATTACTGAGTCTGATAATGCTGTTCTAAGCATAACTCCTACTGATTATGAAATTGAGAATGTTGTTAAGAGCATGCCTGCATGGAGCTCTCCTGGTCCAGATGGGTTTCAAGCAGGTTTTTACCAATCTTAGTGGCAGCTGGTTGGTAAGGATATTATTGAAGTTGTTAAAAGGTTTTTTCAATGTGGTCATATGCCTAGGAGTCTTAATAAGACTTATATTTCACTTATTCCTAAGTGCAAAAGTCCTAATTTGCCTTCTGTTTTTAGACCTATAGGTTTATGCAATGTTTCCTATAAGATTATATCTAAAATATTAGCTAATGGAATCAAACCTTTTTTGAAAAAACTAATTTCTCCTTATCAAGCTGTTTTTGTCCCAGGAAGAGCAATTCATGACAATATCATTATTGCTCATGAAATGATTCGTTCTATTAAACATAAGGAAGGTTACTCTAGAACTATGGCCCTTAAACTTGATCTGTCAAAAGCTTTTGACAGGCTTGAATGGAATTTTCTAAATGGTGTGTTGCTGAAGTTTGGTTTTAATACTGATTTTTGTAATCTTATCATGCAATGTGTGACTACTACAAGTATTAGTGTTTTATTGAATGGTTCTCCTTGCGATCAATTTGAGCCTACTAGAGGTATAAGACAAGGAGATCCTTTATCTCCTTATCTCTTTATTTTAGTTATGGAATACCTTTCTAGGTCCTTATGAATATCTGAGATCAATAAAACTGTAACTGGTGTTAAAGTCTCTAGGAAAGCTCTACCTATCTCTCATTTGCTTTTTGCAGATGGCATTCTCATTTTTGGTCAAGCTGATATGCAGCATGTTAATGAATTTCTGAAGATTTTGTAGAATTTTGGTGCTTTATTTGGTCAAATCCTTAAATTTGATAAGTCTTGTGTGTGTATTTCAGCCATAATCTAAGTCCTGATTACTGTGATTATCTTGATGGAGGTCTTCAAATATCTATTGTTACTGATTCTGAGAAATATAAGGTGCTCCCTTATTGTTAGGACACTCTAAGTTGAAATCCTTTGATCCCATTGTGCAATCTTTTGAAGATAGGCTTAAAAATTATGTGAGTATCACCTTAAATCAATCTGGTAGATCTACTTTGATCAAATCAGTTTTGAATTCTTTGCCAACTTATCAAATGGCTTGCTTCAAAATTCCTACAACTTTGCTTAGCAAACTAGATTCTCTTAAGCTGAATTTTTGGTGGGGTCATAAGTCAGGTAAAGTCATCAAGTTTGTGGCTTGGGATAGTTTAAATCAGGCAAAGGATTTGGGAGGTTTAGGATTTAGAGACCTTGAAACATTTATTATTGCTCTCATATGCAAATTAGTTTAGAAAATTGTCACTGATGATGAGGAATTGTGGGTGCAAATTTTAAGTGCTAAATATTTTAAGGATTGCAGCATACTTCATTTGGTTAAGCTCAATGAAAATTGCTCTTGGATTTGGAGGGGCATTTATAAATGTATTGATATCATAAAAAAGAACATTTTTTGGGCTATTGGGTGTGGAACCAAAACCAAAATTTGGCTTGATTGCTGGGTTATTGGTCTAGATCATCCTCCTATACCAGCTGAAGGTTCAGTGAACACTGTTTCTTACTCCTATGTCTCTGATCTTTTTATTGAGAATACTAGATCCTGGAATGTTCATTTAATCTACTATATGTTTGAATAGGATTGTGCTGACAAAATTATTGATATGTTTGTGCCTGCTACTGGTAAGGACACTCTTGTTTGGTTACCAGACAGAAAGGGTCAATTTACTGTTAAAAGTGTTTACAATATATTATCTAGATGAACTAATCTTTTTGTAGGTGCTCCTATTGTCCCAACTCAGGTTTGGAAATCTCTCTGGAATGTTTAATTACCTCATAAAGTAAAACTGTTTGCTTGGAAATGTATTAGAAACGTTATTCCAACTAGAGACAAGCTTTCTAGATATAAGAATGGCATTGAGATTTACAACAGTTTATGTAATCATGTGGTTGAATCTTGTGATCACCTTTTTCTAGACTATCCCTATGCTAGATCTGTTTGGTTAGAAGTTAATATAAATGTGAGTACAGTTTTAGCACAGCATGGATCTTTTAGGAACTGGGTTATCTCTTGGTTCTCAATTTGGGCACATCTAGTTTTTGGCTCTGGTATTACTAGGGAAGACATCAACAAAACTCTTATGGTTACTGCCTGGACTATTTGGGATATTTCAGTTGAAGGGATTAACAATCTTACTGTTTTGAATACTCATAGTTTAAACAGTCACAATGTTCAATTCAAGGTTCAAAGATGGAAGCCCCCTGATGCTGGATTTTTAAAAATCAATTTAGATGCTTCTTTTAAAAAACTTAACTTTCAAGGTGGAATTGGTCTAATTGTTAGGGATTTTGCAGGTACCTGCGTTGGAGCACAAGGGGAATACTTTGATGGAGGAATGAAGAAAGGAATAAAAGTTGAAGAGTTGGAGTGCAGAGCTATGTTGGTAGATGATACTTTTGCAGGCATTGGGAACTATAATAAAGTTGTTTTTGAGAGTGATAGTGAGGTAGTCGTTAACTCAATCAATGAGAAATCCTCATGTGTTCATTGGATGAATAGGCATTTTATTTTAGATATTAAACTTTTGGTAGGAAGATTATAGGATTGGAAGTGTGTTTTTGTTAGAAGAGAAGCAAATGGTGTTGCTGATAAACTAGCAAAATAAAGCTAGAATATCTAAGTCATCTTTTTCCTATCAATCTACTCTTCCACCTGATATAAAAGAGTGGATTGTATGGACAACCATGTATCATTCTAACTCTATCAATAAATTTATTTTTGCATAAAAAAAAAAAAAAAAAGGAGAACTAAGATCTCTCTTCGACAATCCAAAGGCGAAACAAGTTACAAAGATACTATTATAAACCCTCTAACTAGGGAAGCTGGGACTACGATTGTGGCGTGTCAACTTAGTTCACGTGGTCGTGCGACGGCGTTTTAGCATGATCACGTAAGAGGCGACCATAAGCCCTAACGCGCGTCACAATTGGGGCATCCTGGAGAAGTTACTTATTGGGTTGAAATGCCTCTGTGCTGGAGGCAATTGAGAACGAACAACTCAGCAAAAAGTTCTCCGGTAAGGGGTGTCGAAACATGCCAGTGGAGATAGTAGATGGCCTGGCATGGATTCTGCACTTGGTCCAAAGAAACCCCACTTAGGGTGTGATCTCGTTCCCAGAGCCACACAGGTGAAAGGCGAGAGGTCACAACAACACTGATCGTTGCATCACTAGATGGGAGGAGCCCAACTGAAAACCCCACGTAGCGTGTGATCTCGCACCCAGATCCACATAGGAGAAAGTCAAGAGGTCACAACAACACTGATCGTTGCATCACTGGATGGGAGGAGCCCAACTGAAATGGTTAGGGATGACCTCCTTGAAGTGGCGATTCAGGGGGAATATAAATGGATGACACCCTCCACTAGGGAGCTGATAGTGTAAAAGACGACAATGTATTGGGTCTTCTTACTCACGGGAGTATCTAAGGCCTGGTATATTTTCGCGCGTAAAACATGAGAACTTCAGAATACTAACACAGTTAAGGAGAGATCGATGGCAAATGACTCGCAAGAGCACATGGAACTGAGATTTCGTCACCCAACAGTTGAAGACCCACCCAAGGCGACCATAAGTCCTTTAAGTTCCCTATGTGGGGGAAGGCAATAATACCTTACTTAGGAGGAAATAAGACCACGAAATTTCATCACGAACACAAATAACAAAGGAGCACGACGAATACTGAGGCATTACAGCAACAAGACATGGAGGGCGAAATCAAAGTATATGGCGAAACATGGAACACGAAAGATTCACAAGAAAACATAACAACTCAACCAAAGGGCGAAGAGCAGAATAAAGCTACTGAGTCATGATTTATTACACATAATATGGTTCGCGCAATTGGTCAAGATGGTAGAATGCGAGCTGCTGGTCACGCGATCAATTCTTCCCTACTCACGAACATTTCACATCTTTTTCTTCAACACTACAAAGGGCGAAAACATATATATCAAGCGAGCTTTGCGTTTTCTTTCACAAACACCAACTCGCACAGTTGGTCAGGAGTTTTGTGCACGAGTTCAAGTCTCATCCCTCGAGTTCAACAAAGATCAATACTCCTTCCAAGGATGCTTCGCGCTATACATTACCATATTTCAAAACGAGGCAGAGGCAGAGGCAGCAGGTTACTTTTACTTGGGAAAGTTTCTGTTCCTTCATCTTCCCAAAGCAAAAGGGGGCATATATATATATAGAAAAGGCATTCTACACTTCGCATGAATTTTTTGAAACACACCACACAAAAGCTGAGGCAACACCATCGTAGAAGAAGAAAAATTGAAGATGAGGCAAAACAAAAATGAAGAGCGACACAACCAACTCCAAGAAGCACTCCACATCGACAACAACAAATGATATGAAACAAACATCATCTCGCAGAAACTCCTAGTAATCATCATGACAATACATCACGATCCAAGCCACTCCATCACCATGCATCTCGCACAAGAACAACATCAAGAAGAATTTTCTCTTAAGATCACTCTTCAAGCAATCTAAAGAGAAAAGAGGCAAAATGTTAGGGCGAAATATCGCACAAGGTAAAGAATGCGAAAAGCAGTCACGCGATGATAAGAAAGGACGCGAACTTCAGCTATGCAATAAGACAAACAGAGACAAGTAGTACAACATGTGAGTCTTGGTTGTGTTCTACTAGGATAACTATCTATATAAAGAGCTAGAAGACATTGTAATAGGGGAGACCATTTTTTGAGAGAAATCAGTAGAGAGAGACACATAATATCTTCTACTTCCTCTTCTTTCATTCTCCACCCACTTAGAGCTAGAGTTCCTCAAGAAACTCTCTAATGAAGTCTCCACAAAAACTTCAATGTAATTTTATACTCATAGTAAATAATTCGTGGAGGTAGATCATTTCATAGATCGAACTACGTAAAAAACTCTTGTGTCTCTTCAGGGGCAGAGCCAAGAATCGTAGTAAGGGGATGCAAAAATTTGCTACGAGTGCAACCAAAAATTTGCTATTTTAGGGGTGCAAAATAGCAAAAACAGGCTTGTATATATGAAAATAATTCTTATAAAGCTTAAAACGGGCTTTGGAGCCAGCTGGGCAGGGGTGCAATTGCACACCCTTGCAATGGGCTGGCTCCGCCCATGTGTCCCTTTATATTTCCATTACTTTTATCTTCATTTTCATGTGAATATTGTTTAGATCAATGATTTGAGGTATGAGTGTAGCTATCGGATTTTCGGTAGTTACAGAGGTTGTTGTTTCAGCAGAGGTTGTTGATTTTCAAATGACTCGCTGGTATACAATCCTTGTCTGAATTACAAGAAAAAATGATTTTCAAATGATTTCTGGTTAATTTGGTAGATATGTTGTTGATTTTACGGGTAAAATTGTAGCCAATATCTAAGGTTGGATTGTGTGTTGGGAGTCCCTGACAAGTGTGACATTCTAATTTGTTCTGTAAGAAAAAATGATTATTTGTCTCAAATGTTGCGTGTTGTTTAAAGCATTTCTGGTTAATTTGGTAGATATGTTGTTGATTTTATGGGTCTACTAGTAGACTTCAGAGCTAGGACCTAAAGGGTCCAAATATATATGCAAGTCCTGGTTTCTATTTGCTCATATGAAATTTAAGTTGGGAGTCCCGTGACAAGTGTGACATTCTAAAAGTGTTCGGGGTACCCACTTCTCTAGTTCATTAATAAGTTATACAGTATTAAATTGGTTGTGTTACTAAATGTAGAACTTGCGTGCTCATACATGGTTCATGTGAAGAACATCTCAACTTGTAATAAGTAGTTGAATCAATTCGACGCAAAAAATGTTATGTTCGTCTATTTACAGTCCGCACTCTCATTCCCATTAAACTTGTTAAACTTTCCAAGATCCCAGACCAGAGATGATTAGAAAATAAAAAGAAAGAAAAACAAAAGGTGAGATGTTTGAGTAAATTGATAGTTTGGGCTCTTTATTCCGATAATTTAATTGTTAACCGTTGTTGATTACTCATCCGTTCCCAGTTGCTTGGTTCGGACTATCCAAGAATTCAATTTTCATATGGAGGTCGAATAAGCCGCTTGTTTATATCGGGGACAAAAAATCTTTTGGTGGATTTTCTGCGATACACCTATACACATCCCTTTTTCGGCAATATAACTTTTCTCATTTACATTTTTCTTTTATGTTTTTTTATATATTTTGAAATTCCTAAAATGACTGTTTCAGGTACATATATTTAAAATTTTAGTCCTTTGGTGTTTTCCTACACCAAACAAGGGGTGTGAATCACAGGTGTTCTTGTACAATTTCAGTTCTGTTTAGTGTCTATCACAACTCTATTATATCATTCCGAGCTTGCATTGCATTTGTTGTTCAAGACAGAAGATAAAGATCTAGGTAGCATGGTCCTTTCTCAACCCAAATTGCATTAGGAAAGTATTTGCACATGGGAAGGACCAAGGCCCCTGCAACCAACGTACTTAATCCAAAAGTAATTAATTTGTATGTGTTTTTGCAAGCTAGTGATTTTAACTTGCTTATGGTACTACTAACTAGCTGCTAGAACGGATGGGAAATGATACATTACAGCTGGGTTTCGTTATTTCTCTTCTTTTGTTTTTGATCGGTAAAATAATTTACTGACATACACTTTGGAGTGAGGGTGTATGTGTCCAACAATTTGAGCTGTAGAGTCATTGGCTGAACAGACATGACTTTCTAATGATTATCGATAAAATTGTTGAATGTTGATATGAATATCTAAGGTTGCATTATGCGCCTGTTCTAATTTGCCGCCAAAAAAAAGAAGAAGGTTTTTTGTCTCAAAGGTTTCTTAGGTCCATGGCATTTCCCTCTGTAACAAGTTGCAAAATTGGTCCCTTCTAGATATGTTGTTCAATTTTTTGATCTAGCATTGCAAATGCATTATATGCTAGATTCTTTACCCAAATTAAGCTCATACATCTGAAAATTTTCCATATATAAATGATCACTAGTAAATTTGGTGGAGCGGAGTTACAAAGGTTCGTCTGACATGGGGTGTATGTATTAAATGCGTTTGGGTTGGACGTAACTTTAATTTACGCCTGATGTCGGGCGGAGTCTAAATTTGCGTTTGGTGTGGAGCGTAATATGTAAAACCGCCCGATGGAGAGACGTAATCCAAAACTACGCCTGACGGGGCGCAAATACAAAATACGCCTGGTGGGACGCAAATCAGACAGTACGCCTGATGGGGCGTAACTTGGAACTACGCCTGATGGGGCGTGACTTGGAATTACGCCTGATGGGGCGTAATTTTTAAACACGCCTGTATTTCTGTGAGACGTAACTCATAATTGCGCCCCACCACACACTCGTACCGCACGTTTGTAAAACCCTTCTCATCTCCTCGTTTTCATCGATAGTGCAGAATTTGTAAACCCCTTCCATCGTTTGCATCGTTTCTACTTCTTTTATTTTCGTTTCAGAGCTTCTTCTCTTCCTTGCGTCAATTTCTTCTCTAATGTTAGCTTCAGTATCCAACAACAACAACGTACAAAAGAAAGATTAACTTTAATTTTGCCGTGCGATGAGGTATGTGATCTCCATCTTTTGTTAGTTCAATTTTAGCAAATAAAGTTGAAAATATTGAATTATTATCACCCTTTAATCGTATTATTTCTTGATTAGAGATCATCCCAAGTCCTAAAATTTTGTATTGGGTTTAGATCGAATTTGAATTTAGAGGGAAAAATAAATAAATTTAAACCCTAAACGTAGACATATGGTGAATCTAATTGCATTTGAGAATTTTTTTATGCCCCACTATGTGATTCATTATGTTTAGTTTTAGGATGATTACTGTTGGGTGATTAATGTTTGGTTAATTTGACTATTGTTTTGATTGATTCATCTTGTGATGCATACTTTTTGTTTATTGTATGTGTACAGATGTCGATTTCCAGGTTTAATAATCGCATAAATACGAACAAGAAACAAAAATCTGTAGCCGATGATGATTATAATTTAATCTCTACTGGTCAAATTAAGGAGATTGATGTTCCCGGGTTAGGGAGGTTTCCTTCCGTGGAAGATGATAAACCACACGCTTCTACGGATATCACAGTTGCAGACAACATTAACTCTCAGTATACACATCGTGGTAACCTGCATTCAATCATTACTCACTATAAGGTTATTTCTAGACTTAGTCCTAGAGTCAAATATATTATTGAAAGAGCGGGATGGGATAGACTATTGAACATGGAATTGGGCGAGACCCCCCATTCCATGGTCGAATATATTGTGGAGAAGTTTTGGGATACGACGAATACTTTTCACTTCCGTTTTGGTGAGATGGGGTTCACACCTCTTGATTGTGTCATGTTGACAGGAGTGATTATTGGAGATGGGGTTGATGTTCCGTATGATTCTGAAAACTACCAATTTGAATATGTCCGTGATAATATTTTTCCAGATATCCAAGATGCCTCGCTTTGTGCAAAAGGCGCGTCGTGGAAATCTAATTCAATTACAGTTAAATTTTTGAGTTCATATTTCGTACCAGAAAAATTGCGTGCGGCTGAAAATGATAAATCCATTGCTGAAAGAGTAGCAACTGCTTTTTTTATGTATGTTTTGGGACAATTTTTCTTTTCTAATGCAAAGAACTATATTGATGCAGTTTCCACCTATGATTGGGGTGGTGCCGCTTTTTCGAGATTGTATGCGGCACTCCGTATAGCTGGTAGCAAGCGGAAGACGCCAAGCGGGCCCTTCCAAGTATTAGAGGTAAATTCTTTTCATATACTTTTTCTTCCTTTCAATGTTTAATTTATTGGGTTGAGAACGATTCATTTTTTTGCTTGCTATTTTGATTTAGTTTTGGGGCTACGAATATTTGGGCATATGTGCACCCGAGATATTCCAGCCTAAGGATGATCAACCAATATGGCCTAGAAGTAGTAGGTGGAAACCAAAGAAGAAGATGGTTGATATTGTTCGTTGTAGAACTTTACTTAATAAGCTGACCGCAGACCAAGTTACATGGCAACCCTGGGAATCATGCAGACAAATCCTTGAATCTGATATGGGAATAAAAACTTCCTTACTCTCAAACACAAGGGTTATATTTTCTTGTAATGTCGTTGTGAGTATTATTTAATGGTTTTTATGAGAGCATTATTATTAGATGGTAATAACACCGTTATGATAATAACATACTTACTTCATGCATACTCCCTTACTAATTGTACATCATAACATGTACCTTAGAGAAAGGTGGTGGAGGCAAAACCATCCCACCTATGGTGTTCCCATAAATCTACATACAATAGTTTGGGATATCGATGATAAACAAGGAAAACGCCTAATCGAGGAAGGTTGGGTCGATTTAATAGATATTGTGCAAGTTGTTTCGTATGATATGTATATGCAATATTGGCGAAAGGTAACTAACTTTAAAGATTATGTAACATATCCCGATTGGGATATTCCATTATATGGGTATGCCGGTGACCTTCATAATCACATGATTGAAAAGCCTGCTGAACATATACCTATTCCGCCTCAACATCAACTATCCCCCGTAAGTATACGTTCAGTATTATATGTTTTTATTTCACAATAATATGTGCTCATGTTATTTTTATGTGACAGGATGAATGTTATTCATTTTATCAAGAGTATGCTGATTTCGGTCATCAATTATGTGCTTTTACGTTAAATCTAACAAATGAGCAATTGGACATGAGGAGGGCGAAAGACTGAGACATCAGAACCACATGTTGGAGGTACAACTCTCTCATTTGCATATGGCACCACATTCTCAACCTCCCCTTAGATTCGGTCACTTTTCCCAAACAATACCACAACCAGTTTGGAATACTATGGGACAAGGATCAGCTTCAACAATGGGACAAGGATCAGCTTCAACAATATCGTCAGTTAATCCCACTTCCAAGTCAATATGCCTTTTATTAATTCCTCCGCGCTCGGCGTCTTTGGAGGAGAATAAAGATGATATGAATGGTTAATTTGTTCCCAATGAAATAAGATTCATTTTACAGTGTATAGTCATTTCAAGTTAGGGAAGGTTAGACTGATAGTTGATGTCTTGGTTTTTTCATTTTAGTGTATATTCAGTCAGACAAAAAAACTTTGTTAGAGTGACAGTGAGTGGTCATTTCCATTTTGAGTGTGTAGACGAATCTTTCAGTATGTCTACTCTTTGCACCGTCTCTTATCTTATTTATTTTTTTAAATTTATGTATTTTTTATATTTTTTTTATTATTACTAGTAGGCCACATGTGCTGCACACTTGAATTGAATTCTTTTAACAAACCAAATTTGATAATAATTTTTTAAAAATTTAATATCCTTGTTTATTTATAGATAATTTGCTTTCCAAATATATCAATTTTCAAAAATCCGATTTATTTTTAAAGATATCTAAGTTTTAATTTTTTTGATCTATTTTTAAAACAATGGCCTCAGAATATACAAATATTAACTAAAAACTTAGTTAATGGGGGTATTATTGTCATGTGAAAAAGCTTCACCAAAAGAAGGCTTCACCAAAAAGGGGTCTTTTCTTTATTATAGTATAAGATAAGATAAGATTTACATTTGGATTTTCTTTATAAATTAAACACCTCGTCTTCATTATCTACAAACCAACACACCTATTCTTCTGATTATAATGGAAAACTACGAGAACACCTCATCCTATTGTTCTTCAGGTTCTTCTTCTTCTAATAATAATAGTTTCTATTCCTCCGATGATGACGCAGTAGCAATTCATTAAAATAACATGGCTGTTAGTTTGGGACTCCTTGTTACAAATTCGCGCTGGCCTGAAACTTGTATCAAATTATGGAGAAATCGGGATGAGGGAGTTGAACTTCTATGGAAAGACTACTTTTGCCCGAACCCGCGCTTTCCACCTAATGTATTTCGTAGAAGATTTAGAATGCGTCGACAATTGTTTAATCGAATAGTTACACAAGTTTCGGGAGTAAATCGTTATTTTATTCAAAAGCCTCATGCTTGCGGAGTTATGGGATCGAATCCTCATCAAAAAGTAACAGCAAAAATCCGAATGTTAGCTTATGGATGTGCGGCTGATGAAATAGACGAGTACTTACGCATTGGAGAAACTACTGTTTTGGAAGCTACTCGTACGTTTTGTAAAACTATTGTCTACTTGTATGGGAAAGAATATTTGCGTGAACCAACTGCTGGTGATGTTGAACGTCGCTTAACCAAAACGAAGCGAGGGGATTTCGGGGATCTTTGGGTAGTCTAGATTGCATGCATTGGAAATGGGATAAATGTCCGTCGGCAGAATCAGGGGCTTACACCGCATATAAAGGGAGCGAAAGTATTGTGTTGGAGGCAGTGGTGTCGTATGATCTCTGGTTTTGGCATGCATTTTTTGGTATGCCAGGCTCAAACAATGATATTAATGTGATGAACCGTTCGTATGTTTTTCAAAGTCTTGTCACAGGAAAAGCACCACCAGTGAACTTTGTGGTAAACGGACATTCATATGATATGTCGTATTATCTCGGTGATGGCATATACCCAGAGATTGCTACTATTGTTATGTCCATTAAACATCCATAGGGGAAAAAATATATTCAGGGTTGCAAGAGGGTGCACGAAAAGATGTGGAGCGAGGATTTGGTGTTCTGCAGCAACAATTTGGAATCATCAAACAACCTGCAAGAATGTAGGATCCAGATGTGCTTGCCTATTGTAGGACCAGAATATCGCGACAGCAATACTTCGCGAGAGTAATAAACAACTACTTTGCGAAGGTGTCGCAAGGAAATAATTTAAATGACGCATCGATGATGACGACAATGAGAACATGAGAAAAGTGTGAAGACTTGGCGAGATTTAGGAGTGTCGCGAAGTCTAACACTTACATATTTGCGACGCTTCGCGAAGAATTTCCGAAAATAAAGGACAGCTTAGCTGTCATCCACTATATAATACCCTATATAAAGGGTTGAGCAAGTCTGTTGTAGAGGGGGGATTCTTTTTGAATTGTTAAGCAAGTCATTAGGAGAGAGAAAATTAAGAGTGATTGTAATCTCTTTAGCTCTGTTCTACATTTCTTTGTAAACCTTTCAAGAAAACAATTAATAAAATATATTGTTATTCATCTTCAAATGGATTAACTAAACAAATTCGAGTGAGGGGTGTAGTGTGGGATTTCCTGCAACTACATATGCGCTAGAAACAGGAACGGAGTGAGTAGAAGATCAACAACCTTGTGAATTGGAAGGATCCGGTGTAACAAGAAAGAAATCTCGAATAATTTTTAACAAGTTACTAAAATTGAGAAATGGCTAGAAGAAAGAATGCATCAGAACAACCAACGATCGTAAGGAGAAGTGGAAGATTAGTTGGAGAAAGGAGAAATGAAGTAGGTGAACCATCAAGGATAAATACAAGAAATGGAGAAGAAGGTCGAATTCAACCACCAATTCAACCACCAATTCAACCATCAATTCAACCACCAACTCAACCACCAATTCAACCAGTACTAAACAGAGTAATCGATTATGATAGAGTGAGCGTGCATACATGGAGATCAGATTCTATGGAAGAAAGAGAAGAAGTGCAACAATTGATGAATAGTGGACAAGAAGAGAGAAATCGAGAAGAGATAGGAGAAACAATTCGTGGAAATGAAGAAATTGCAGCGTTAGAAGCGTTGAGACATACAATACATGAAGAAAGGCGGTTAGAAGCAGAAGAACGCGCAAATTTAACAAGGCAAAACCACGAATTAAGGATGGAAAATAGGAGGTTGCAAAGTAGAAGATCAAGGAGTAATAACAGATCGAGATCAGGATCGATTAGAGAAAACGTGAGAAGAACATTACCTACAGAAAACGTTAATGAAGAAAATTTGGAAAGAGAGTTAAATTTTGGTGAAGGAGGTCACGAAGAGAGAGAATTAGTAGAGAATCGTTATATTTTGGTGAATGATCAAAATGATGGAAATCAGGAAGATAGGCAGCCTCAAGGGCAGAATAACCCAGTTAATGAAGAAAATCAGGAAGAAGGAAGGAGAATACTACATGGGAGAGAAACACAAAGGAAACAAAAGGAAATTGAAGATGACATTGAAAAACATTATACTGAACAAGTGCGTCTAGCTCGAGAGAGAGAAAGATTGAGAGCAGAAATGGAAAATCGGGAATTAGAAGAGGCGATTCGGCAGAATAATCATGACAATCGAGAAAGAAGGCGCGAGCGAAATCGCAACAATGGAGATATCAACGAAGAATATGAAAGAATACAAAAAAGTAGACACGAACGAAGAAGGAGGGAAGCAGAATTAAAGAGACCGATAAATTCAAATTCTGAGGCAAATGAACAAATTCTGCGAGAATTGGCAGAGATGAGAGGAATATTGAACACTGAAGAGAAGGAGGGAGAAGACAGGTTAGATGAAGCTATCGCAGAGGCTGCGAAAAATCCTTTTACATTAGAAGTGCAGCTAGGAGGAATTCCCCCAAAGTGAACTTACCAAAGATTAACTAGCATTTTTGATGGGTTAACTTGTGCAAGTACAACACATCAAGGCTTACGTGAGATGTATCTGCAGTGGGAAAACCATGATGCTATATTGTGCAAATACTTTGCGTCGAGTTTAACGGGAGAAGCGTTGAAATGGTTTGAGGGTCTACCAAGCAATACAATCACATCATTTAATCATTTACAAGCTATATTTTTAGGGGCGTATATAAGCAACAACTCTTCGCGGCCCTGGCATTGAAGATGTATTTGGGCTAAAACAAAGAATTGGCGAGAGCTTGAGACATCTGACCGTAAGATGGAAGACAATGTGTAGCGAAATGGCTGGACGGGTGGATGAAAGATACCTCATATTATCATTCATAAATGCTATGTTCGCAACCAACTTATTATATGTTCAAGTTTTCAGAGTCAAGAATACAATCACGATGACCGAATTGAGAGAACTGCAAGAGGAATATATTGCTTTGGAGGAAAGACAAAATGAAGTAGAATCGTACCCAGTCGCGAATACAAGTTCAAGTGCTGCGAATGCAAGTTTGTTACCCAGATTAATACAAACAGTGGCGAGTACCTCGCAAGGGCAACAAGAAAAAGTGGTAGATGATGGACAACCAAAATTAGTAGCGATGGGAAGTCGAGATCAGGAAGAATTTGAAAAAGAAAGAAACTACTACAATCGTAGCGGCCCGAACAAAATTCAGAGACTTGATCACCCGCAAGAAACCTATGGAAGTCAAAAACAGAATTATCATGGAGGGCAACGACGACATAGAGTAGTATGGGAAGAAATCAAGATGCCACCACTAAACACTAGTGTGGAGAAAATATGGGAAGCTATACTCTTGATGGAGAATATACCTGCACCATGGAACATGGGGAGTGAACCGCCACCAGGTGATAGAAGTCACGAATTCTGTTCTTACCATCGTTTTCATGGACATCTGACAAATGACTGCCGAAACATCAAAAGAATTATCCTTAGAATGATTGATCAGGGGAAGCTGAATCACTTTTTGAAAAGCGAAGAGAAAGTTCAACATTTACCGCCGCCACCATCAAAGGGAAAAGAAACATTCATAATAGAAGTCGGGCGTAAAGCTAAAAATTTGTTTTGCAACTCCATTGTTCATTCATATCGCACCATTGAAGATTTTCATGATAACGTGCTCAGTAGGGTTTTTGCGAGGGATGTTAATAATAAGGAGGTAATGAACATTGCGAGGAAATCGCAGTTAAAATAGTGGCGATTCAGATTATCTCTTTCTCGGCAGAAGAAATACCCAAAGGTAGAGAAATACATGATAACCCGTTGGTGGTAAAACTGGATATTAATCCAAAACCTGTTGATGGGGAAGATGATGAAGCAGAAACTTCTTTGGGCGATAAATAGAATATTAATCGACATCGGGAGTTCAATCAACATTCTTTTTTACCATACTTACAAGACTATGGGAGGAAAGGATGAAGATTTGATCCCTTCAACATACAAAATATATGGTTTCAAACCTGCACGCGAACAAGCCGAAAGGAGAAGTACACATGAGAATACCTTTGCAAGGATTGTCAACCGATATCTTGTTTTGTGTGGTCGATGTGGAGTCCCCTTATAATGCATTGATTGGAAGGCCATGGTTGCATGAAATTCTGGGTGTGGCGTCAACGTATCATCAGTGTATAAAGTTTCCCCATCCTAGCGGTGTTGGAATTATTAAGGGAGATTGGATATAAGGGGGAAAATGTTATGAGATCGATGTGGAGAGCTGTGAAGAGAGAGCCGCAAAAAAGAAGGGATGGAAGAAGAATATAAAAGAAGAACAAAGAAAAGAAAGATTGATGGTAGATAGCATAAATATAATAAGAGAAGACACATTGCGAGGTGAAGATATGAAGGCGGTTGAAAGTCATCTTTGGAAAAGAACTATTCGAGAGGTTTTAATGATACTGAGGCGAGAGGGAAGCGGGGAGTAAAAGGTGTAAGAAGTGAATAATTGCGAGAAGTGACAAAGGTTAAGTGGCGAAGGCACGTCAGGGACAAGAAGAATAAAAGGTAGTTGAAGACGCTTTGCGAAGTGAATACATATATAAAGGCAATTGAATAGTGCAGAGACAGAAAATAGTAGGATCAAAATACTAAAGAAGTGAATAGTTGTTGTTATCAAAATTAAGTGACAGAGGCATAATCAAAAGTAGGAGGAAGAAATAATAATTGAAGAAGAAATGTACGAGAATCTCGCGATCAAGAATATATGAAAATCCGATTGAAGAGTTGAAAAGAGAATGTTGCAAACAAAGAAAAATTATGCGATAGCATCGCAAGCAAAATAACATGAAATTATCAAGAATGAATGATTAATTGAATTAACAAAAATGAATGAGTGAGTGAATGGGACGAACCTTTATGGCGTACACCCTAGTTCGCGAATAATATTTCGTAAGAGGCAAATGTAAGACCTAAAGTGCGTCATATAAGGGGTATCTCTTGAAATGGCTCGGTGAAAAGGTTACACCGCTCCCGGAACTTGAGTCATGGAGATTGGGGATAATAACATCCATCCGGGAGAGATACCTTGGATTTCCAACTATATAAGGTTATACTACTGGTTGGACGACCGAGGGTCTCTTCCAAGGAGTCAGCGTATGACCAAGGCGCCGAGGTACACGGTTGAGTCAAGAGTGCGGGGAGCATGGAACTTCCTTACCACTCTTGACAAGTCTTGGCACATCTTGTACTCGGCCAAGAAAACTCCACTTAGGGTGCGGTCTCGTAACCATAAGCCCTATAGGTATAAGGGATAAGAGGCTGCGAAAACAACTGCTGCTTTGTTAAGACCGGATGGGAGGAGCTAGTCTTGTATGGCCGATGTACGCCTCCTTGAAGGGGCAACCCAGGAGATGATAAGGGCGGCACCCTCCATTAGGGAGCTGATAAGTGTCAAAAGACGCAAATGTCATGAGACTTTATTTTCTCAAGGAAGTATAGGCTTGTCATATTTGTGCAATGATCCTGTAGAGGCAATAATACTGACGCAAGGATAAGGCGGGATCAATGGGTTATTGCATGAAAATGTAAAACGTCCTGCGATTTCGTCGCAGAGACGATAATGTCATGGGATTTTACACTCGCAAGAGTATTTAAGCCTGTCATATTGTCGCGGATAAAATATCCTGCAGAGGCAAAAATAGTTAGCAAATGATAAGACAAGGTCAATGGGTCATTACATGAAAATGTAAAGACGTCCTGCGATCTTGTCGCAACGAGGGGTGGCGAAATAAGACCTTTAATTAGGAAGGCAAAATAAGACCACACAAAAACGATAAGGCAAGATTAACGGATTTCTTCATTTATGGAGACATTCTGCGATCTTGTCGCAATAACAAGCTTCAATATGCTCATGAAAACAGATAACAAAGGTAAATCACTCATTTGAAAATGAATAACAGAGGCAAGTATGGGAATGAATAGGATAAAGTTTTGTTATTCATTTCCATATGAGGAATTTATGCATTCATAATACTAGTTAGTCAAATTATAAAAGAGAATTGCTTGATTAATATGTGCAAGTAAAGAAAACAAAGATTGAATTCATATTTGACAATCCAAGAAGATTGAAAGAGTATATATATTACAAGTAGCGGAATAAGAAAAAGAAGTTATTTCTTTGAAGAATCATCTTCTTGGTCATAGATTCTTGATTTCATCATTCTCTTCGCTAAAGATTCTTCTACTTCGCTAGCATCACTATCGAGACATCGAGAAAAGTGTATCTTCAGAATATTTCGCGAAGACAAGGATATGAACTAAGAGGAATCTTGTGATCGTTGCAAACTATCTCAATAGTTTGATTGCGAAACGAACTGCATAATTATTAAAGTTCGCCACCGTAGCTTGCAAAATTAGGTTGTTTCTTGACAAATTTATGCATTCATAATACTAGTCAAATTATAAAAGAGAATATTTGTTGAGTATATATATTACAAGTAGCGGAATAAGAAAAAGAAGTTATTTCTTTGAAGAATCAAGAGAAAAGTCTTGGGAATATTCTCAAGAACACCGCGAAGACAAGGATATGAACTAAGAGGAAGTTGCAAACTATCTCCTTTTTCTTGACTTAGAATATTTGTTGTTGCGAAGAGAAAAGTCTCAAGTTCTTCAATCAAGTTCTTCAATCCTTGTTTGAAGTCTTTTCTCGGATTCTCAGAACATATGACAATATATTAACAATTTAACAAAGAATGCTACGGAAATAAGAAACAACAAAGTATAATAAACAACCTTCTGTGTCAGATATCATATCCTTAACCAAGGCAGTATGCTCGGCATGAAGGCTAACATCAACACCTAAATTATTCCTGGCATTATCTAGAACCTTCGCAGCCCAAGCAAACTCATCATCATTATTTATAACAAGAAGTGAACGAACTTGTTCTTCTCACTCAGTAAGCATGGCATTCTGGCGAAGGGATTCATCTCGTTCAATTTGTACTTCGAGAAGAGACTTTTGAAATTTTGCTAATGCTTGCGCACCTCTGTTAGTAATGCGATCTTTCTCATCTATGAGATTACTAATTTTCTTCCTTAAGGTTTTGGTTTTATTATGGGAATTAAGGTACATTCGTTTAAATTGATTAGCTAAACTTAAACTAGCTCTATGCTCAATCTCTAAGAGATGACATTTGGATTGAAGATCCTTTAATGGAAGGAGGTTAGTCTTATTTGAGGAGCTACTTAAAGATTCATTGAGATGAGTAAGAAGGACGTCATCATCCATGGGCTCGGGAAATGAATGGAGAAGAATGGCTTCTTGGAGAGATTATATATGTCTGCGAAAATAGTAAGTCGAGGCAAAGAAAAGCAAATGATAAAATAAAAAGGATTTGAAGAGTAAAGATTGTTATACCATAAAGTCTGCTGATTTGCACTTTGAAGAGTAGATACTCTATTCGTTGAGAAGTAAGCTCAGCCTCCACTGTTTAATTCTTTCATCTTTCTCGGCGAGATGTCGCAGCCTTCAACCTCTAGTTCTCGGATTTTCTCTTTAAGTTGCAAATTTTTCTTTTCAAGATTGTGGTGTCTTTTTTCAAGGTCCGAGGCAACGACAAAAGAAGCTCTCCCAGACTATAAAGGAAATATGGGAACGATTAAGATAAAGCTTATAATTGAAGTCACAAAGAAACAAAGGGATGTGAACATACCAAAGCAGTGAGAGCATTTAAGTGACTGGAGGTCAACGTTCGGGAGACTCGCGAAAGGACTCATTAACCTCTAATAGCGGGGCATCGCAAATTTTAGCGAGAGCTCCGAAAGTAGCGATTAGATGATCATCTCCTAATCCTTGCATAGAATCGGAGAAGACACCGGACAATTGCGCCATAACGAGAGGTAGTCAAGTGACTCTCTTTCGCGGAGGAAGTACCAACCTCATTTTCACCCTCATCAGAATTTTCATTGGTTTGAGAAGAGAGCTGGGTTTTTCCGTTTTTAGAAAGCGGTTAAGACTTGTCCTTGCGAAAAGTAGTTTTATCCATGCCTTGACCTTCGCAGCCTTCAGCCTCTTCAACTTCAACCTTCGCATACGCATGAAGATAAGAAACAGAGGCAACAATATTGTTTGAAATAACAAAAGAAAATGTTTCTTACTTCATCCGTGAGCGATCGGAGTATCGCTGTGGTACTCGGCTTTGGACTTTCTCTATATTTCTTTCTCATTCTGGTGATCTAAAATTTTTGAAAGTTAATAAATGAAAGAGGAAGAAGATGTCGCAAAGCGAAATTGAAGAAAGAAAATATACCTCTTTTGTCTTCTCAGGCCACTTAAACTCCCAAGGATGATAGTTCGCGAGATGTGCGGGGAGAACATGTGAACCTGCGGTGTAAGGTCCACTCAAAAGTAAAGGAACAACCCACCATCTCTCATCCTTGGAATGACGGGGAGTAATATTGTTGCCCGAATGCCAATCAATATCTTGCATAAGCAATTTGTCAGCATCAACGTTATCATTCTTTTCAATCGAGCACCCCAAATGAGATTTATCATTTCTCATATTTATAATCGAGTAATTCGCGAAGAAATTGTCCACGGTATACTTCTCGGTAACTATATGTAAGTTTACAAACTCGGGATCCCTAACATTATCGGGGTATAAAGATCCTTTACCAGCGCCACGATTGGCGAATTCAAGCATTAAACGGATGCAGTCGCCACTCAATTGATAGACAGCTCGCGAGAATTTCTCATGAGAAAGAATTTCATAGAATAATGGCAACTCGGGATCGTACAGAGGAATGGGGAGTCCTGCGAGGAGTTGACCCAGCGAAATTATGATTTTATGATCATCACATTGATGATCAGAAAACAATTTTGCAGAAAGGATAGATGAAGATCCTTGAATGGGAATGGTTGATAAAGTGAAACCCTTTTCCTGTAATTTCTTTTGAACATCAGTAAAAAGAGGAGTGTATGTACGACCAAGTGAAGCCATTGTTAGAAGTATGGGAATGGATAGAGAATTGAAGATCAAAAGGATGAGAAAAGTGTAGGACTGTGGTAGCAGGAGCACAAATTGCGGAAGGAGAGAGAGAGTTAAAGAAAATTTACAGAAGGAAAATAAAAGAGAAAAAGAGAAGGGTAAGAAAGATATATATAGAGAAGAGAATCCTCGAGAAAACAAATGCATTTAATGCGAGATGGGACGTGAATGGTCAAGAATAAACGGTTGAAAGAGACGTGTCAAGAAAAGAGTGGAAGAAGAAACACCTGTAATAAATTCCGTACATAAATAAAACAAGTAAAAATGAACATTCGCGAGATAAAGATGAGCAGTTACGGCACTTTAAAATATTGGTTCTCATGACATTCTCTTCTTCGCAGAGAAGACATGAGAAGAGGCAAGATGTAGGACCAGAATATCGCGACAAAGAATACTTCGCGAGAGTAATAAACAACTACTTTGCGAAGGTGTCGCAAGGAAATAATTTAAATGACGCATCGATGACGACAAACCAGAACATGAGAAAAGTGTGAAGACTTGGCGAGATTTAGGAGTGTCGCGAAGTCTAACACTTACATATTTGCGACGCTTCGCGAAGAATTCCCGAAAATAAAGGACAGCTTAGCTGTCATCCACTATATAATACCCTATATAAAGGGTTGAGTAAGTCTGTTGTAGAGGGGGGATTCTTTTTGAATTGTTAAGCAAATCATTAGGAGAGAGAAAATTAAGAGTGATTGTAATCTCTTTAGCTCTG
This sequence comes from Papaver armeniacum, assembly GCA_023531295.1. Lineage (NCBI taxonomy): Eukaryota > Viridiplantae > Streptophyta > Magnoliopsida > Ranunculales > Papaveraceae > Papaver > Papaver armeniacum. Next base: position 348,246 of record JAJJWW010008171.1, read on the forward strand.
TTCTACATTTCTTTGTAAACCTTTCAAGAAAACAATTAATAAAATATATTTTTATTCATCTTCAAATGGATTAACTAAACAAATTAGAGTGAGAGGTGTAGTGTGGGATTTCCTGCAACTACACCTATATCATGAAAACCTGTATTATTTTACATAATATGATAGTCGAGGATGAGCGTCTACCCGGTGACTAGCCACATATATATGAACAGCGCATGAACCCATCACCAGTTGCTATATCAAGAGAAAATAGTGAAGCACTTTACAAAATTGGAGCTGAGCAACGTGGTCGTGCAATGCGTAACAAACAAACGCATATTAACTTGCATGATGACTTGATTGAACATGTATGGTTAGAATACGGGGATAGTTAAATAATTGGGCACAAGGATATGTATAACTATTTGATTTGTTTTTATTAAAAATTTAGGCTTGTCATTTTTTTTTTACTTTAAATGTATTATCTCTTCTCTATGTACTCATCGTCATATTTTAATTAATTACTGCTAAGTAGTTTAAAAGGGTTTTAAAGTTAATTCAATCGAACGAAAATAATATTAAAATCCAAAAATTACATAATAAACTGGCAAGAATAATAATTAATATTAAAACACAATTAAACTACTAAATCTATTAGACATAATACGCCTATGCTCAAAATTGGTTTCTCTTATTCCGCACAATGTCCGCCTTTAGAAGTTCAAAATACTCTCTTTGTAAGGGATCCAATTTATCGAGATCCTGCATTATGATGCATAATTCATCATCTGTCGCTGCCTTAGCTTGTTTTGCCGCAAACTCAGCTTGTTTTGCGGCAAACTCGGCTGCATTTTGTTCCATCTTGAATTTTGATTGTGCTTCGTAATGGGAATTAAAATGTTGTTGTTCTTGAATAAGTTGTCGCATCATTTCCTCTTGGGCCGTTGATTTTTCTCTCCCTGTTTTCTTTAGTCGTTTCGCTTCTCTCTTTCCCAAATACTTACCGCGTTGTCTTTTCTCTATGTCTCCTATGTCACTATCATTAATGCACTCGGATTGAGTTCCTTGATCATGTCCTTCCCCATCCTCTTCGTCATTCTCATAATTTTCCTCATCGTGCGTTGTGTCAAACACAAATGTTGAGCATTGATTATATTTATATTTTCCAACATAATTGGGTAGCACTCTTCGTGGCTTCCCATCATTACAATCCTTGAACCGTAGCCTTGCTTCTTCGAGCTATTATTGTTTTCGGTAACAGTTTAGTTCATGTGCAAGTAAACAATACAAAATAAGTGTTACAAAAATTGTAGAAAACTTACCGCCCTTTCAGGACCCCATCCAGTATGATGTTCAGTATCTATTTCCCCCTCTTTTGCAGAGAAAAACGCCACATCTTTGCTTATTCCCTGATATTGTTTTTGCCACGAGGCCAAGGCCGCTTCGGCTTCTTAGGTAATAGTTTTTCAATATCATGTTTGATGCGACTCCATAATTCCACTTCGTATTGATGAGTTCCACACCGGAATCTTGAAATATTGATAAATGAATTTTAGACATCGTTAAATCTTCGATTGTTGAAAAATTAGGACCTCGAGGAATTCGTGGTGCCATTAACCTGATTTCAATGAAAAAACTCGGAAACTAATTTGAAAGACAATGAAATGAATTCAATGAAAAAACTATTAAACTGGTTTGAAATACAATGCAATGACTCTGTTCTTGTTGTGATAGATGGATTGAATAACTCGTCTGTATTTATAGACCGCGGCAGTTTTAGTTTCCAACGGTCTTAAATGACCAACGTTCCAAAATTTCCAACTTTCGAAATTTCCCAACGGTATTACAAATAATTTGAAATTTCGAAAAATACATGAAAATGGTTGAAGGATGGGGCGTAGATTTAAATAACGCCCCATGTAGTAACAGGCGGAACTAATAATTGCACCCTTAGTCAGGCGTACATTAAAATCACGCCTGGTCAGACGTAACTTGGAACTATGCCTGGATGAGGCGCAAATTAAACGTACCGCCTGGTACCAGGCGCAAATGTAAACTACGTCCCATCGGGCGTAGATTAAAGTTACGTTTCAAACAGGCGTAAATTAAAGTTACGTCTCACTACCAAACGCAAATTAAAGTTCCGCCCCAATCAGGCGTACTGTCAAATTACGCCAGACCAAAACCAAACCAAAGGCCAAATATAGTTTGGTTTTTGGTTTTAGTCTGGTATTTGCTCTTTACTCCTCTCCGTAGTATCTGGGTTTTCGACCAAGTATTTGGTTTTAGTCGACCACTGTAGTTGCTCTAACAGACCACCGGCTAACAGAGAATAATCAAGCGCGTGGTCCATGAAAATACCCAATTTGATGGTCCAACTGCATGCTCATAACATACGCAACCCCATCGCTCATTGATCCAGAACTTATTGCTGAGAAGCTCATTGATCCATAAATTTCCAAATTCAGTGTGTATCCCAATTAATTCATATATTTGATATTTCTTAGATTTTTCTTGCAACATTTAACTTTCGGAAAATGGGTCATTTGTCCAAAAATTTTTAAAACATGATTCAAATGGACGAGTAAAAATTATTATGGGTGAAATGGACACAAAAAAATAGCAAGGATGAAACTGGATTCATCCTGGCTAGCTTAAACTTAAAAAATAGTGAGGATGAAACTGGATGCATCCTGATGTAAATTAAAAATAATAAAATGCAGTGGTGAATCCAGAACGACCATTCAGTGGGGGCATTTATGGTCATTGGAAGTCATACCTAAGATACCATGATCATAAACAGTCTCATACGCATAAAAAATTCATTTCCCTTCTCTATAAAATGGGATATAAGGAGTCAATTTCAAAACTACACAAAAAAATGCATGGAAATTATAGGAATACTGTATCTTTATTAGTATTCGGCACGTGTGTATGCACGTGAAAATTGCAGCTTCACAGCTACAGTGCCTAAGGGGTGTTCCCTTTATAATAGTAATAGATAGATAATTTCTACATTTTATGGGGGCCAAGAATAGTTTTATGACTAAAAATATCTAAATTTATATGGGTGCTTTTACAATTTCAGAAATTCTAGGGGGTCAGTGACCCCACTGGCTCCCCCTTGGATTCGCCACTGATAAAAAAAATTTGAAAATTGGTAGGATGAAACTGGTTACATCCTGGCTATTTTTATATTTTTGTCAATTTAAACAGTATCAAAATCTAAATATCTTTTTCACCCACGAATTATTGATTTTGGTCTTTTTAACCAATTTTGTTTTTAACTTTCTCTGTGTCTTGACTGCTGGCTAGTAGCTACTAATGTGTAGTGAAAAATATAGCACTCATGTCCAATGAATACCAAATAGTCAAGAATATTACTAACAGAGTTATCGAAAAAGACCGAAGAAGACATATGGCTACCTTAAGGAAGTTTCCTGGAATTTTCAAAGAAAGATGCATATGAAAGCATGTTTTTTACTGTATTGAGGATTAAAATGGTTGCAAACTAAGCAATTTGGGGTACAGGATACGTAAGAATATTATTATACAGATTCATAAAAATTAAACTCAGTCGAAAATCCGATCAGTAGTTCGTGATTTCGTGATCTGGAACAATATACGTACATGTATGGAAGATAATCGTAAATGCGCGTATATGATGGATTGGAAATTCGCAAAATTAAGTCGGAGTTCCAAATAATTCGTTTTGGATTGGAAACGGATGGACAAAATTAATCTCGCTAACCAAGTTCCAAAGATGGCCGAGATGATATGGGTTTCGGTGTTTATCGAAATGTCGATACGGATGGATTTCACCCGATATAATTATACTCGATATTAACCAATGATATGGATTAATTTTGCTAACTAGGCACTGCTAGAAATATCCATCAGTCATGTCCAATTTACCCAAATAATCATGATTCTCGGAAATTAAATGACAATTACATGCACCTAAGTAAAATAAGTGAGTGAATCTAGTTAATGTTCCCTAATAGGACAATTTGTGGCACTAATGGTTGGCACACTCTAACATGTAACAACAATACGTACGTATTTTTGCAAGTAATAATATACTTATTTTGATGATAAACTTCATAGCTACGAGGAGTTGAGACCCTAAAAAGGGTCCAAAATCTATCCAAGTCGTGAGTCTCGTGCGCTTCAATTCTGCATTATTAGGTCTCTGGGGCCCACTTCTATAGTTCATTCAATAAGGTATCAAATTTGTCGTGTTACAAAATGAATACTCCTGTATTCAGTTAGAACAAGTTTTTTCACTTGCGTACTCATACATAGTTTATGTAACGAACATTTCAATGTGTATATAATTTCACGGATGTTAAGTTCACGTCTTGTTTTCATCCTATCATTCCCATTTTCGCAAACTTGTTAATCCTCTAAAGCAGAGTACCAAAGTAAAACGAGTGAGATGGTAGAGTAAATTGATAGTCTCGACTACTTGTTTGGATGATTTGCTTGGTGTAAATGTTTTGGTTCGTGCAGATGATCTGGTTTTTTTTCTTTTTTTATTTCACTGAAAAGCTTTCCCGATTCAGACTCCAAATAACCCAAGTGATAAAACTGTCTTTTTGAGTCAAAGTCGGATAATTTTTTTCTTTTTTCATTTCACCGAGAAGCTTTCCCGAATTAGACTCCAAATAACCCAAGTGATAAAACTGCAACCCAAGTGATAAAATTGTCCTTTTGAGTCAAAGTCAGATAAATTTATTATCATTTCACTGAGAAGCTTTCCCGAATCAGACTCCAAATAACCCAAGTGATAAAACCGTAACCCAAGTGATAAAATTGTCCTTTTAAGTCAAAGTCAATAAATTTATTATCATTTACTAACTTTTTTTTCATTTTATTGTTTTGGATATATTAGAATATATAATCTAACTCAAAACCAATTGACAATGAGTGGAGGGACCTTTGGGATTATAAACCGCAGGATCTTAGATAATCCAGAAAATGTGGGACTAATAATTTCTGGATCTTAGATAACTCAGACAATGTGGGAATAAACCGCAGGATCTTAGATAAGTCGGACAATGTGGGACTAATAATCTCAACACGCCCCCCTAATATGTAGTCTCGTTGGGTCTAACACGTGTACAATCAAATCGGGTGACGCGGAGTAAAGGCACGGTCAAATGACTCGTCGCAAATAGCCTGCTCTAATACCATGTTAGAATGTGGACATCTAACTCAAAACCAATTAACAATGAGTGGAGGGACCCTTAGGCTTATAAACTGAGGATCTTACATAACCCAGATAATGTGGAACTAATAATCTCAATATGATATAATTTTTTTCTTCTTTTTTTTCTCTTTGGATACTTTGATAATTCTGGAATGATTATTTCAGGTATATGTATTTAAAACTTCATCCTTTCATGTTTTCAACACCAACAAGGGTTGTGTGTGAATCCAGTTGTTCTTGTCCAATTCACCCAAAATTGCACCTAGGTAAAAAGCATTTGCACATGGCGAGGACCAATGTCCTTCAATTGACGTACTTTATCCTAAGTTGTAATTAAATTGTATGTCCTTTTTCAAGTGATTTTAGTTTCTCATGGTACTAACTACACCTACCATTTTTTTTTTTCCTCAAATAACTACCACTAACTACAACTACCACTTACTACCGGGCAATAATGCATTTTTTCACCGGGGGACTTATTATATATTGAGTCTCGCTTATAACTTACTCATAATGTCGTTGGACGTTAATATCAATATCCAAGGTTGCACACTATGCATCTGTTCTTATTTACCGCTAATCTTTTTTGATTTTTTGTCTCAAAAGTTGCATCTGCCTTATGGCATTTCCTTAGCAGCAACTTGCTGAATTGAATATGTTGTTCATATTTTGGGTCTAGCTAGCATAACTAGGGCTGCACAGGAACCGAACCAGAACCGGTGAACCGCACCAGAACCGGAAAAAAAAACCCGGTACCGAACCAGAACCGATGTAACAGGTACAGGGAACGGGAATGGAATATGAGAACCGGTGTAGACCGGGACAGGTACCGGTTCTTACCTTATTCCCGGCCACCCCGGACCAGTAGTACCCAATAATAACCTGAGTCATGGATTATAAAATCAACATCAATCTTAACCGTCCACTAAGCATATATGTTTTTAATTTTTATTGACCTACTCACAGTTTCACACTTTCACTCGATTCTTCTTAAGAAACTTTTTTAGAATTTTTTTTTCACTTCTTCGTTCTTCTCCACAGAGAGCCACCACCACCACCACTCACCATTACTGCCTCCACCACCAAAGTCCACCACCATATTTTTCTTAGTCTCCTGTTCTTTGCGTTTGGGTACAACAACTATAGATGTAAATTAATTTAGGTTTCACAGTAAAATCACCACCACCTTTTTCCTCTAATCGCGGCTATTGATGTCTTAACAGTAAAATCAACGAGACAATATGGATTTAAGATGCATGAACATGATTTACATCTTAATGATAAATAAGGAAGGTTTGTTACATATGTATGATGTCAGATCTGTGAAATTGAAGTTGCGATTGGAATCATGCATTTACTTGCTACGAATTTAGATCTTGGCCAAACATTCTATGCCATGGGTACTCTCCTGCCATCTCTTTCACAAAATCGAATTACAATTAATTTTTTTCTGATTTTTTTTTTTTTTTTATTTGAGGAATTGTACAGTTTCTCCTTTGATTTGTTTAACAGGGAGGGTGAAAAAGTCGACCCCTTGATGGAGATGGAAAGGGGTCACTGGAGGTAAACCCAATTGGGGAAGAAGAAGGTGACAAAGACTGAAAGAGAGAGGATCAGAGAAATTGTGATGAGATAATTTGTGTTTTTGTAATAGGATAGTTTGAGTAATCATCAATTTGTGTTTTTTATATTAGGAAGGTGAAGAACATTTTTCAGATCCATAATTTTTTTCTAATTTTATAAATTTAGTTATGCTTTCTTTTTAAATGATTTGTTTTTTGATTGATAATTGGAATAGGTAAAAACCCGGTACCGGTCTTGTACCGTACCGGTCTTACAGGTACAGGTACAACTCCAGGTACAAGTACAGGTACAGGTCCTCAAACTGAAGACCCGGTCAACTCCAGGTACAGGTACCGGGTTCATAAGAAACCCGGACTGTACCGTCCCATGTGCAGCCCTAAGCATAACAGACCACAAAATTAAATTAAGTATGCAGCATTCTAGCTATCCAAGCTCATATATTTGAAAATTTTCCATATATGAAATGGCCACACATTGATTGCACCCTATATATTTGGAACAACCAACTTTTCTTGATGGATATTGTGCTAACAGACCACCGGCTAACAGAGAATAATCAACCGCGTGGCGTGGTCCATGAAAATATTCAACTTGGTGGTCTAATTGCATGCTCAAAACAGACGCAACCCCATCACTCATCGATCCAAAACTTATTGCAGAGAAGCTCAAGTGAAGTTGTCGAGTTGATTGATCTATACAAAATTGCCAAATTCAGTGTATACCAAATTCATTAAATTTTTCTTGCAGCATTTAACTTTTTCGGTGTCTTGACTGCTAACTACAAGTGTGTACTGAAATATCTAACAGTCATGTCCAATAAATACCAAATAGTCAGGAATATTAACTAACAGAGCGTTATCGAAAGACCGAAGAAGACATATGGCTACCTTAAGGAAGCTTCCTGGAATTTTCACCAGCTTTAGAAAGATGCATAAGAAGGCATGTTTCTTGCTGCCTTGAGGATTAAAACGGTTGCAAAGCTGCAAATATAGTAATAATATTCCTGATAAGTTCGTGATGTCACCTTCCATAGCTCCTAGCATGAGTGGGGAAGAACTGCAACAACTTCTGTTCTCCAACGATAAGAGTTTCGCAAAAGATGGTGAAATCATGATGCTTATACTTGTTATTCTTTTTGCTCTTTTTCTTCTGTCTCTTCTTTTTTGTTGTTATCTTCGTCTAGTTAAACACAGTACTGCTAACAAAGAAGACGATATCGAAAATATCCCTACGTATCAGTGCTCTACGAAGCCTAATCTGCTGCTACCCATTAAAACAACGCGTTCTATCAAATGGAATGGCATGGGAAAGCACGAGCAAGTAAGTAATGAAAATCCTGAGCATAACCTTGGTGGAAGCAGAAATTTGGCAGTTAAGAAGAGTAGTAGAGACGATGTTTCCGATGTCCCATATGCCGTTCAGTTTTGACATCGGACATGGTGTGTTCATTGCCTGTCGGTGAGCGACACCGGAGTTTATGGAGGTGATGATAAATTTTAACTAGTTGCAACTTCTAGCTAATTGTTGTAGATATTGATTATCATGTTGTAAAACAAGTACAATAATTCAACAACATCTAATTGTGATTTACCTGTTTAATTATTGATATAGTTTTGTTATTTATTGATTTTTTTAGGCTAAAAAATTTATGGTTTTACTTGTTTGAATGGACTAAATTTTTATTGTTAGGTTTGTGGATATTAATGTGTATGGCTGTAATTGGTTGCTTGCTTTCTTTTTATGTACGAAGAGATAAGGGGATGAGCGAGCAGTTTTGACAGGTACATTTATTGTCTAAGATGACAGGCTACAAGTGACAACCCAAGCAATATATGCATAATATGGTGCACGCATCTATGCCAACAATGTAGTTAACATCATTGCATTTCATTAAATTGTATGCGTACAAGTTACAAATTAAGGATTTTTGTTCTTTGTTTGTTCTTGTGAGTTATGAAACTAAATTAAAAGCCAACTCTGGGTGTTAGTAACGGCCGATACAAAGTTAGTAAAGCCATCTAATACTAGGTGAGTTATGATAAAAGGAAAAAATACAAGGGGGAGGGCTAGTGTCCCAATTCAAAATTGTAAGTACACTTATTTATCTCCCTCGCCACGTGTACTAGCAAAGCCCACGTGGAGGCCACGTCATAAAAATGGATGACACGTAGGGGCATCCACGGATCAGGGGCGTGCCATCCGTCAAGTTCAACGATCGAAGATGAAGGAGCATCAAAGGAAGGTATCCCCACATAACACCAAATAGCTACTCTACACTTTACCTCATCACGAGATGAGATATAATCACTACTGGGAAAGCCCAACCGACACGACGTGACAAGAAAAGACCGACACCGCTCAGCGCAGCGACCGTACCGCCCCAACCACTCGCATTTAGTGCTGCTCAGAGGGCACGCGTCAGATGACCAACGAAGAGAGCGGGGGTTGGTCAGCGTAATGAACATAGGAATTGTATAAGGCGCGGAATGATAAGGAAGTCCGCGGACTATGCACAGAGTACAAGAAGATAAGACTTCAAGAGCTCTTTTCCAGTGGACCCACTTAAATTAGCTATATATATGTCCCTTCCAAGCAGGAGAGAGGGGGGGGGGAAGAGAGAGAGAGAGAACTAGAGTATAGGAGAGAAATCAGTGAGAAATAAGTATGAGCATCAACCTGCGGGTTTGATGAACACTAAAAAGTCTTGCGACTATTCTTGTAACCATTACTTCATAGTGAATATCCCTGCACCGTGGACGTAGGCATTAGTCTTGAACCACGTAAATCATTGTCTCCTTTACGTTTAGCACTCATATATCTTTATTTATGTGTTCACTTCTTAGATCTACCATTTTGGATGTTGACGAGATCATGACAAACCCGCGGGGTTTGGAATCAATGAATCAACATCTACCTATGTATTTTATGCTATATTCACACTTTAATGCGTATATTCAATTCAGGCAAAGATTGTTTGTGAACACGTGGATGCTTACGTGATTTCCGTGTTCACAATATGGCGCTAGAAACAGATTAATCTTTTCTTGTAACTTTATAGCCTCTACCTCAAAAACTTTATTTAGAAAATAGACAGATCTGTGTTTAAACTCATTTTTTCCACATATCTGTATTCTTTGTACTTTCTACCAGCAGATCTGGGTCTTTTACAACCTTTAACTAGCAGATCTGTATTTTGGGCTATTTTTCGCACATATTTGTGTCCATTATATTTTCTACCAATAGACCTGGGCGTTGTGTAACTTCTAACCAACGAATCTATGTTTTAACTAGTCTTTCACACATAATTTCCACCAATAGATCTGGGATTTTTGCAAACAACACCCATGGACCTTATTCTAATTAATTCCGCACGTCCGTCTATGTTTTTTCATATTATTCGTTAAAACAATAGCTTGAATACACTCTTTGCCACTAGAAATCGAGCTTATGAAATCGAGTTTGAACTAACACCCAACCCGTGGACTTTTTGTCTTGGTTTACCTCCATGCTTTCTCTGCAAAATATTACAATGGAAAAGAACAAAGATACAGGGAAGACAAAGGTACCTTCAAAAGAGGCGCCTAGGACTATGTCAGTAGTAACAAGGAGCAAACAGAAGGGCGAAGGACTCATAGCCGGGGACAAGACGCAGAATGGAGCGGAAAGCACATCACTTTTAGATGCGGGCATCATTGCAATGGAAGCAAAGAAGGCCGCGGCGGCAAGAGCTGCTACACCTAACGAGGAGTTTCTCAAGTGGTCGCCTCCAAAGTGATGCGGCTACAACCGTGCCCACCGAGCCTCGAAGCGAGAGCGAATCGGTAATCCGTAACCTTCCTTACGGGATGCCGCCACCAATGAACAAAACGCACAACTGCAAGCAGGATCCTACAAAAATCGAGCCGGATATACGGCTAGTGGATGAAATCAATACCGCGGCCCCCGAGGGACAAGCTCAGTTACAGATAGGAACGCCAAATCAAGATTCTAACCAGTCTGCGCAAATATTGGCGCAACTAGAAGACCTAAAAAGGAATCAGCAGACATACGCGGACGCGGTGGCCTTACTAGCCCAAGAGAACCAGCAATTATGAGAGGATATCCTCCAAAGCGCGGAGCTAGAGAATCAGCAGCACGAGGCTAATTGCGGTACAGAATAGAGACCGGAGGATGATCCTCGAAAACATCCCTGCGGTAGTCAATCAAAGAGGAATACCCCAAAGAGGTGCGCGGAACAATAGAAGGTATGACCCAGACTACCATCCGGAAACTTCAGACTACTATGATAAAGAGGAGGCCACGATGTCACAACCTACAAGGAAGACGCGGTCCTCCATTCAGGATGAGCACTGTTTGGCAATGGAGAGTCTTCGTGCAGAGATGCTAGCAGAGATCAATCAAATCAAGACCAGGCAAGGAGGTGGAAGACTAGAACATGTTATGAAGGAGGACAACACTACCCCACTAGCGCGGCAGTTGGCTACGGTTACCATTCCGCAGAAGTGTCCGGTCCCATCCTTTGAGTGTTACGACGGGTCCGCGGATCCCGCTGCCCACCTACGATATTACAACAGGGTAATGGCCAGGTGGGACCATGACGAAGCTATACTATGCAGATACTTCCCTTCAATCCTGAAAGGATCCGCGTTATCTTTGTTTGATAACCTCAAGCCAGGATGCATTGATTCGTATGATCAGCTCACCGAAAAGTTCTTGGCCACCTACATGTATAACAAGGTTGTGAACACAGGGATGGACAAGCTCTTCTCGCTTGCAATCAAATATAAGGAGTCCATTCGAGAATACATGGATAGCTGGCACAAGATATGTCAAGCCATAGGACATGTGGACCCCCCGTGGTGAGTATTAACTGTTACAAATGGGGACTTGACAGGATGAGCCCATTGTTTGTCGAAATCCACGGTACCACCCCAACCACAGAGGGAGACTTGAGGATAATCATCGAAAAACATGCGAGGTTGGAAGAAATTCAACGAGATAACCCAAGAGCACAGGCTCAACGACCTCCACGGACCAAATCAGCAGAACAAGCAAACAGATCCAGCGGACACCAAAAGGATCAGAAAGACGACCACAAAAGGAGTGGTAGAAAATTTGAAGACCGAGTCTACACGAAGCTCAATACCAGCTACTCACGCATCTTAAAGGAGATCAAGGACCGCGAAAACTTAGACTGGCCTTGGTCTAAGGGGAAGCAACCACCGACCTCGGAAGAATCCAAAGAGTACTGTGATTTCCACTGCTTTTACGGGCACACAACAGAGAAGTGCAAAAATCTCAAGATAATGATACAAAAGCTGATAGATGTAGGGGATCTCAAAAAATATGTAGAGAAGGTGGGGGCGTAAGACGAGAGCCAAACGCGGCAAAACGAGGTCCAATTGCCAGGAGGGTAATCGTTGGGTGAATACTATATCCTGCTCGGAAAGCAAAGAACCAACCCTAACTGCACAAATAGGGAAAATATTGAGGAAGCAATTTAAAGACTATTGTGAGATTTACAATTTACATGGGAAAGAAGTGGAAGATCACGAAGAATGGATGGACGCACCTCTAACCTTCGAGATCGGGGACATTGAGGATGACATGGAAGATCACAATGATCCTTTGATCCTCACCTTGCCAATCGCAGGATACAACATAAAGAAAATCCTCATCGATGGAGGGAGCTCCGTAAATGTCCTGTTTTACGATACCTTCAAACGTATGGAGCTTAATGACGAGCAACTCTTGACCTCGCACTATACCATTTATGGGTTCAATGGTACGGCTACGAAGCCTCTCGGGGATATTGTTTTGCAAATGGAAGCAGGTCCCATGAAATTTGACACTCGCTTCAGTGTGGTGGACGCGCCTTCACCCTACAATGCCATTATTGGACAAAGATGGGTCCACAAGCTTAAGGGAGTGACCACCTACCATCAATACCTTAGGTTTCCTACTCCCCTAGGAGTAATGGAGATCAAGGGTGATCAAGCTTCCACAAAGGAATACCAGTGCAATGCAAATACAACTCAACAATGAAGAAGATGAAAAAGAAGAACCCACGGGGCTCGGACCAAGGCAACATCCAAAGACAAAGCCATCGATGATTACTTGGAAGGAATCTCGGGAAAAGTTTGTCCAAGGGAACTCCGTAGGGAACACGGAAGCATCAACATCAACTGCTAACCAAGATGCTCTCGCAAACAAAGAATCCGAGCCTACCAAATAGCAATTAAAGAAAGTTCCTCACCTTGGGGAACCAAAACCCACATTCACATCCTTGGAGGCGGTGAAGGAAGTTAACATAGAACGGAGGAGAATCCAAAAAGATCAAGATAGGAACTCTAATGGACGAAGAACGAAGCCTCGCTGGTGAAACTACTAAAGGAATACGCGGACATCTTCGCGTGGAAACTATCTGGCATGCCCGGAATAGACCCAAAAACAGTACAACATGAGCTGCGCATTAAACCTGGCACACCCCCGGTAAGACAAAAGATACGAAAGGTGGCTACGAAGTATCACAACGCAGTAGAAACAGAGCTGCGAAAGCTATTGGAGGCTGGTTTCATAAAATAAGTCAAATATCCTACTTGGATCTCTAACATGGTAATAGTGCCAAAGAAGAGTGGTGGGGTCAGAATCTGCATCGACTTCACCAACTTGAACAAAGCGTGCCCCAAGGACAGTTACCCACTACCCAAAGATTGATCAACTAGTCGACGCAGTAGAAGGATACGAAGAGCTATCATTCATGGACGGATACTCCGGGTACAATCAACTATTTTTAGCGAAGAAGATCAAGCAACATACGGCGTTTTTTACACACCCCACGGCCTCTATTGCTACGTGAGGATGCCTTTCGGACTCCGGAACGCGGGAGCAACATACCAAAGGATGGTCGATGCTATTTTCAAGCCATGGATTGGCAGGACCTTAGAGGTCTACGTTGATGATATGCTCGTAAAAAGCAGATTGAGGAAGAACCGTCACCAAGACTCGAGGGACATCTTGGAAGCTATGAGAGAACACAATATGAAGGTAAACCGAGGAGAAGTGCACCTTCGGAGTAACATCCGGAAAATTCCTTGGGTACCACAGTGACAAAAGGGGCATTGAAGTAGATCCCGCAAAAATCCGAGCCATAGTAGACATGCCATCTCCAAAGAACCTAAAAGAAGTACAAAAGCTCAATGGATCCCTAGCAGCTTTGGGAAGATTCATCTCGAGATCCTCGGATAAATGCAAACTCTTTTTCAACATACTAAAGAAGGGGATGAAATTTGAGTGGACTGCAGAATGCGAAGAAGCCTTCCTAGGCATCAAACAGTACCTAGCGGAGATCCCTATCCTTCAGAAATCAGACCACGACGAAGTCTTGGCACTATACATTGCAGCAACAGGACGATGCGGTAAGCGCGATGATGAGTCGGGACCCACACAAAGGAGGAGCAACCAATCTACTATGTCAAGAAACCTTGAATTCCGCGGAAAGAAACTACACAAGAATCGAACAACTGATTTTAGCCATCGTATGGTCTACCTTAAAGCTGAGGACGTACTTCTTAACGCATGACATACGTATCCCATGTCGAGCACCCTTAGACGTACTTCTTAGGCCATACAATTTGAAGGCCATCCTCAAAGGGGCAGGAAAGGTAGGACGCATAGCAAAATGGAGCACGTACCTCGACCAATTCAACATCCACTATGAGCTTCAACACTCTCAGAAATCGCAAGTGTTAGCAAACTTCCTAGCAGACCTACCTTTGGAAAATGAAGAAGAGGTGCGCATACAAGGATGGAGGGCCGCGGGCGCCCCAGAAATAGAAAAGCAAAAGGAGCCAAATAATATTCTTGAACCGGTAAACCCACGACAATGGGAGGTCTTTGTTGACGGCTCCAAAAATAGAGAGGGCGCGGGATAGGCATCGTCATCACCACACCCGCGGGGATAGGATCGTACACGCATTGATTGGAATTTGAAGGCCATACAAATAACATCGTAGAGTACGAAGGAGTGGTCCATGATCTCCGCTTGATAATTGAAATGGGGATACAAGAAGTGCGGTTGACAAGTGACTCACAACTAATCATACGGCAGATAGGCTACGAATACAATGTGTACGACGAGACACTAATGGCATACATGGCTCTGGTGCAAACGTTGATTTCCAAAATACCAAAAATCAAGTTCCGCCATCTGCGTAGAAAGGAGCTCAGGCACGCGGATGCCTTGGCATATATATCAGCCATGCTCAAGAACGAGGACGTCAAAGCAATCAAGATAACAAGATTGTACGAACCATCCATAAAGCCCCAAGAGATGTGCGCGGCTAACCAACGCAAGCCTAGGGAGGAAGATATCTCTGACGATGATATCGGAGAGCACATATTCGACGACTTCCAGAACGATGACATCATCCGAAAAGCAGATGAGGAAGATGATTACTGATCAGGAAGAAGATTGGAGAATCGAAATCCATTCTTTCCTCGAGGAAGGGAAACTCCCCCAGGACGCCAAACAGGCTAGGAAAGTACAATCCAGAGCAGGGATGTACGAGCTAAGAGACGGAACCTTATATGAAAATCATTCCTCAAGGCCACTTCTTCGCCCTGTCCCGATCCGAGGGACATGGCATCTTGAAAGACATCCATAGAGGAGACGCGGGAATCACGGCGGAATGAGGTCCCTTGCAGATAAGGCAAAGACACGGGCTACCATCGCCAACCATGATCCGAGACGCGGCCGTAATGGCGCAAAGGTGCGAGGAATGTCAAAGATTTGGCAGACGAATCCACGCCCCACCATAAAGTTGAACTCTGTGGGCAGTCCATGGCCATTTGCAAAATGGGGTATCGACATAGTGGGCCCGCCGTATCGGGGGACCGGGAAAAGAAGATTCCTAATAGTGGCAAAGGATTACTTGACAAGTGGGTAGAAGCCAAGGCACTGGGCAAGAATTCGTGATTCAGACGTCTTTACTTTTATTTTTCAAAATATCATTTGCAGTTTGGCATCCCTTGAGAGATAGTTTCCGACAACGGTAAGAAGTACTGCAAGGAAAGAACATCGACTTGCTGTTCGACACCCTCAAAATTCGAAAAAACAAATCCACCCCCATATACCCACAGAGCAATGGACAAGCAGAAGCCACGAACAAAACTTTGGCACTTATCCTTAAAAAACAACTAGACGAGTACAAGGGGCGGTGGTGTGAGCAGTTACATAACGTTCTGTGGGCATACATGACAACTCGAAGATCAGCTACAGGAGAGTCTCCGTTGTTACTCACGTATGGAGCGGTATGATAATCCCTACGGAAATTTACTACCAACAACAAAGACGAAGCATGGGAGAAGAACCTCACCGCGGACATGATGTTGGAAAAGCTTGACGATCTCAAGAAAGGAGAGAAGCGGCAAGACGCAAAGAATGGAAAACTACCGGTAGCAGCTAGCCGAGAGAGTATAACAAAAAAGTGAAACTTAGGAATTTTGTAGAAGGGCAAGATGTGTTAAGGACCATTCCCAATACCGGCGAGAAAAGAAGTGGGGAAAATTAGCACCAACGTGGGGAGGACCCTACGTAATACACGACATCACAGGAAATGGCTCTTACTATCTGCATAATTTTAAAGGGGAAATCCTCATGCATCCGTGGAATGCCAAATATCTAAAGCCATACTACCCGTAATCTATTTACTGCGTATATGTTGAGAAGAAGAAGAAAATTGGCTTACAAGTCCACATGTTTCTATCTCTGATGAAGGAGTAATGCGCCTTAATTTTTCAATCAATCCAAGCTTTCATCTTCAAGTGTCATATTCTACTCATTACCGGCGCGCATTTCAATTTATTCAATACCCACAACCAATACCACATGGGACACACGTATACACCACTCACATACCCATCTGTACATAGGGAGATCAACAAAAGAATGAAATATGAATGTACATTGAAAACCATGCCACATCTTAATAAAATATCGACACTGTCATTACCCTGTGGACGTAGGCCTTAGGGCTGAACCACGTAAATCATTGTGCAGTTACTATTATTAAGAACTTGCGTTATACTTTAATAAAAGGAATATCCCGCACAAAGCGTGGATCATACCCACTGCAATATAACGGGGAATGTCCCGCACAAAGCGTGGATCATACCCAATGCAATATACCGGGGAATATCCCGCGCAAAGCATACACATGCAATCTCTCGGAACTCCCCATAAGTGTCTATAAGTGTATGACCAGGGGTGACTTCCCCGTAACGAGATATCCGAGCAATATTATAAGCCGCGAACTCAACGGAATATATCCTTGAACGTCGGCCAGACCCCACCGTTCGTAAATCCTCCGGCCAAGGAATTAGCTGGACGGGGTGACAGGTCACAAGACAATTCCGAGGATATCAACCTACGGAATTGCACGAACAATACACTTCCTCAAATTCCACTTTCTCAAATTCCAAAGATCAACATCCTTGGACTACAAATACTACGGAATTACTCGTTATATTAACTTGATTTATAAAGCCAATAGATGCGAATTCAACAAAATACAAATTCAGATTTAAAACGCTAAAGTTTGATCTAGTACACAGCAGTTGATTACAAACCTAGCAAGTAAAGCAGCAAAAACGCCGAGAAGGCTAAGCAACTGAGATCAATCCCTAGCATACTAGCTATGATCTACTGAGAAGGAGCATTATCCGCGGGTGAATCCTTCAAAGACGAAGGAACACTACCACCAGAGGAAGGGCCAGAGGAACCTGAAGGGAGCGCGGGCACGGGATGACGAGTATAATTCTTGGTTAGTCCATGGTTTTTCTTGAGATCCAACTCAATCTCACCAAGAGTCCTGTTAATCTCTTCTGCCAACTGCTTACGAGCCACGAAGCCTATAGCTACACTCTTCATCTCAGCCTGATTTAGGGAAGTAGAAAGATGGCCCACCTTTTGATCGGCTTGCTTCAGCGCTTCCTCCTGAGACAAGGCCAGACCACGATGGTAATTGAATTGGCCCTCCAATTGAACTACCTTAGCCTGAGCTTCGGCAAACTTGCCATCCGCAGCTCGAAGCTGTCCTTGGAGCTCTGCGGATAAAAGGACAGAGTTATAACAAATACAACACAAAGCACACTCGATAACAAAGAGGTATACCTTCACAATGGTAAACCGCGGAGTCCCGTGCTTCTGCGGCATAATCATATTCATTTGATAACTTATCATAATCTACCTGCAAAAGATTATGAGCATACTGACTCGCGCTTAGGTCATCTCGAAGCATTGAGCTCGAATGATGATATCGGTTAACCTCATCATTCTTCGATTCCAAACCCTTGTTAAGACGATACATAGTCACCTCTAAGTTTTTCTCATACTCAACCTGACGGGACACATCAGCTCGAGACGCGGATAAGGCACTACTAAGAGCGCCAGACACTACACCAAAACAGCCGATTTGGGACGGATATATGCGTTGCAATGAATTTCACCAACGTGTATATCCGTTGGGAATAGGGCGTAGCAAATTTATGTGCAACGCGAAAATACGTTGGGAAAATTAATTAGTGCAACGCAAATAAACGTTGGTCAATTTGTTTACCAACGTTTTAGGAGCAACGGATTTTTTAATTTGTGCAACGGTTACAATAATTTAGGCAACGTATTACTTTAATTTGAGAAACACTTATATACGTTGCAAACCTATTTACAGGTAAAAAAATTAAAATTCATTCCGACGATAATTCCGGCAGATTACGCACCTTCATATACCATTGTAGATCAACTAAAAGACCCAATTTTTCATATGAACATATGTGGTTGGTCATCACAATCCATCAATTTATACTAACATCGAGATAATAAATTATTCTCAATCCATTCGACTAAAGAAGGAAAAACAAATTGGAATCAAGTGCCTAGTAAGCTACCATTTCACAATTCGAGTTCTTTGCTAAGTTTACCATTTTGTTTCTCGTGAGCCAAATGATGCTTCGCTAAAAATTCCCAAGTTTTTGTAGGGTTGCAAAACAGAGATGATAATGTTGTCTCGCATTCAAGAGAACAAATAGTTAATTGAGAAACCAAGTAAACTAAACGATAACACAAACTAAAGACCATTGCAGCTGTAGGACATGGATGATCGAGAGAAGTAAATTGTGTCAAGAATGACCAATTATATCTCAAAGTTATACTTATATAAAAAGACCAAAACAAAATCCAAAAAGGAAGTAGAACAGAACTAGTTTTTTACAAAACCACTTCAATACTAACTCATAGATTCATGTTAAACAAAAGTAGTATGTGTTTCCAATAATAACTTACAAAAGAAAAGATTCACAAATCGTGAATGTGCTCCGGCCTCAATCGAGCCTCGATTCTCGTCCTTAGAGATGCGAAAAGTGCCCAAAGAAGCACCAGAAAATTTCTTCATCACTTGAGTGTATAAGGTGTCAAGAACTGGAAAAGCAAGTAGAAACAAGACAAAATTTACATCCACCGACTAAGAGTAAGTTTATAGGACAAAGATAGGTCATTGGTGTAGACCGTTCACGAACATCAAGCATTTCCGAGCTAAGAAGTTTCATAAGGTTTGGAACAACATTGCAAACCTCCCAAAACATCACGGTCCAATTGCCTGCTATACGGGGAATGAGGGATTACATTTTCAAAGATACATATAGAAAAACAGTGAAAGGTAGAGAACCCTTACCAAAGATACATGTAATGGTCGTTGATTACAAGTCACTAGGATCGGTTACACCAATTACTCAACGTATACATATAGAGGTAAACTCAAACATATCCAAATGAACAAGCCGGATATACCTTGCAAAGAAGAACTAAAATAAACAATCCAAGGAAACCGACAACAAACATGAAACCAATCATCCAACCCAAAGTTGGATTCTTAATAATCTTCACCTCGGTTACCACGGTAACCCGGGACCAATAAATTTACATGTTTTCCCATCCATTGCAGCAGTAAATTTCTTTGCCCAAGAGATTCCTTCAATAAGAGCCAGTTCAAATCATTCACTGCAGTAACATCATCTCATTCCTCCGAAATTCATGAAAGCCATTACAAAACCATTATAAGCCAAAAGGCCATGAAATTTTACCGATACAAAAACTGGACCCATCTAAGACTAAAAACAACTAAGCTAGACAATAGTAGAACCAGATATCCAACTTCAAGTAATCAGCAAAATGAAGTAAACACCATAAGAACTTTGGCTGGGAAATAGTGACATAAGAAACAAATCCATCAGCAAAAAGAATGCACATGGCTCTTGGAACTTTACAAGAAAATGATTTTATCTTCCAAAGACCATCCTACAAGTAACCAAAGAATGATCACCCCATCACGTTTGAAGTCACATTACCACCGATTCACCGAAGCATAAATATTTTGCAAAATCGATAAAGAATAGCATCGTAAGATTGATAAATAATCTCCCCGAATTTATTGTCACTACAGGAAATCTAAAATTTGAATATCTTAGCTACAGGTACTTACCAGTTTCATTCCTGCAACATACAGTGGGAGACTAGCACCAATTTTTGCAGAAATCTCACCTACCTAAAGGAGTTTGCAATACCTTCAAAATGAAAAAAGTTGATGTAACACCCCCAAAAATTCGGGTCATGGATTTTACCCAAATTTCTAAGTGTTACGGTCGGGTCTCGGAACTCTAATTCATTTCCTAAGATTACATTTTAAGCTATCATCTTAACAACCAGGTCCTAATTAGTCTCACTAAAGTTATTACATTCCCCTGACAGGTCTTAATATTCCGAAATTCAAAAAGTAAAAGAAAGCAAATAAAATGTACCACAAAATCTGGGCAGAAAAGCTGCCGAAAAACGTCAGTGACAGCCTGCTTTGGCGAGGCTCCACAGACTTCGTTAGAACTCGAAATTTAGAGTTTAACACCAATTTAGAAAAAGGAAAGAACCACCTTTCAAACCAATTTTGAAAATCCAGATTCCGAGTTAAAATGATAGGTCAACAGTGTAGGCAAAGTTGGTCAAAGAACTGCCTACCTACAGATTTCAGAATTTCATTGTTTTACCCCAAGGGCCAAATCACCTAAACGAAAAATCTAAATACCAAACCCTTTAAACCCATTTTAGATAAGATATATATAAACATTTCCTATAATAAACTAAGGCCTAAAACCCTTCCAAATGGTGTCAGTGCTCAAGGAAAAAAAAAAGGTACAGTAAACTGTCCTAAACAAAAACAAGTATTTAAACATTCATTATGACTTTAACTTTCAGAATACAATGGTTATTCAACAAAGCATTTCAAATATCAGTAGTTTAATCTTCAAGACAGTAAAATATGTTCAAAGTCTCCAACATTCAAGCCTCTCAAATGAAGACAGCAAAATACATGGAAATGAAATAAGAAGACGTATAGCTAGCCTAACTTTATATACAAAATGTACCCAGCAAAAGATATACCAAACTTTCAATTTGGTGTTAACCTAACAAAGTATTATCGAATTTGGTTTAACCCGATTCAAATGCATTTAAAACGGGTGGCGGAAAACGCAGGTATCACAGGTTGAAACAGACAATTTATCATACAACAAGCTTAGACATTCATATGAAGTTTCTTGTGAAGCCTACTACACCATCAAACTTTCACATGTTAAAATTATCAATGATAATCATGGAATATTAAAAAACCCCAATTACCAGTTCAGGATGAACAATATATTAAAGGGGGATAATTCCCGAAATCCCAAATTAGACGAACAATTTTAGAAAATACTAAGAAATTCCGAGTAAGGTCTTTGTAATCGATTTCAAAGAATTTATCTTAATGTGCTTCAAGAGTTCAACCCACAAATCACAAATCAAACATATCAATAACCCTAATCAAATTCCAACATTGTAACAACCCTAACAACGAATCATCGAAAATAAAATCCCTACAAACTCTAAGTTCTTAACATCAATATCGAACCCAATCAAACCTAGAGTAATGATTAGATACATGAAGACTCGTAACCTAATAATTCCCATAATAAGTTGGAAGAAGAGAAACGGTAGAGAGGAAGTGAAAGAGAGATTCGGACACTGTTCAGGATTCAAAATCCTGAAACCCTAGAAATCCATAATTTTGGTTTCTAGGCCTCTGGAGAAGAAGAAGTATGAATCGCAGCAATCAAATCGACTGTAAGTATGAATTAGATTTGGAGAACTTGGGTTTGATTTGGAGATTTTGGCTTAGGGTTAGAAGAGAAGAAGAAATGGGGGAAGGAGAACTCGATGAAGAGAGAAGAGAATACAGAGAAAATATAAGGAAAATGAAAATAAAAGGGGATAATATGAATTAAAAAGACAATTTAGCCATCCAAATAGTTTAATAATGACAAGCGCGTCCTGGTTTATTTTTTTTCTTCCTCTTCCCCTAATAGTAATATTTTGTGCAACGGATTCACCTGGTGTGCAACGGATATAGACGTTGCTCAAGGTGCAACGTCAATATCCGTTGCGCATCCCCAAAATTTAAGCGTTGCTAAAACCAGGATATGGTGTAGTGAGATTCTGCCCTAGCGTCGTCTCTTTCCTTAGCAAGATGTTGCATATAAGTCCGCACATCTGAGGGATGAGAAGAACGCGCTTGTCGCAGTTCTTCTTCCATGTCATTAAGCTTAACTTCTAGAGTGGAAATCTGGCCGCGGGCTTTCTCAAGATTATCCCGCGTCCATAAAAGAGCCCCATTGAATAAATGACGGTCATGGTTGTTTTGATTTTCCAGATCTACCAAGCAAAACTTTTTCTGACGCCATTCTTCGGCCATAGCATTATGGACATCCGCGCGAGCATTCCATTTCGCTGATTCACTCTTGAGTTTTTCAACTAACTCAAAGAATACGACCTTTTGACGAATTCTCTCACCCCGAAGCCACATCAACTCAGGGATTCCACCCACTGAAGATAGTACAGCGGGAGGAGGGAAGAAGAAGATAACTCAGAACATATAAGGAACATCTAATAATCAAAGAGGAGGAGACGCAGACCTGAAATACATGAAGAATTCTTCTCGACCACCTCTAACTCCGCCCTTGACCGAAGCTAACTCGGGTAACGCAGCTTTGCCTCTTCCACGTCCCTGTTGTTCCTTGCGCTTAAGCAGACCCTTCAGCTCTGCTATTTCCTTATCTTTAGCAGAGGCCGCGGCTTCAACACTCGAAAGCATCTCTTCACGATGGCGGAGTTTCGCTTCTAGCTTGAGAGACTTAGCTTTGAAGAGCCGGTAAATATTATGGTTGCAATACTCACTCCTCATCATCTATCGATCAAAAAGGGAAAGTTCACATAACATACCTAAGTAAAATCAGGGTTAGAGAGAGCAGGACAAACCTCCAATAACCGCTGCTGGGGATAACTATACTGGTACCCATCAAAGAATAGCCATCATACCAAAGAACAAAGAGAGGGAGGATTCACCACGAGATCAATCCCGCTGGCCACAAGATTCTTGTCCCACTCTTCATCTACCACCTCCTCAGAGGTTAGCTCCATATGCCTGCGAGTAAAAGAGTCCGAACTCTTTTCCCCTTCAATCACAGGGGCAGGATGCGACACGACAAGCAAGTCCTTCTTTTTAAGCCAAGCCAAAATAGCATCATCGCCATCCGCGATCAAGGACCGCGAGAAATCATCTGAGGGCTTCCCACCAAGTAAAGCACCAGTATTACCTTGCACCAAAGCCCCGCTAGCAAACGTGAGGAAGTGCCAACAAAACCCTCTGGATGAACCGCCAAAACCTCAAAGATCAGATCCGCGTCTTGACCCACCTCCGCAGCCTACCTTGAAGAACATCCCGGTCATCACCACTGGAAGCGATTGAAATCCGAGACAAGCCCCATAGTCGCGGCCAAGTCAAAATATTGTTCCCCGGATAAAACCTTACCAAAGGAGAACTCACAGTAAGCATCCCCATCCTTGTCACTACTACCAAGAGCAACTCCCTTGCCCTTGTCTACCACGGCTCGATGCAGGCCAATACCACTGTCCTCTGCGACCAGATTTTCACCAAACTCAATACCCGCGGCCCCACTTGACTTAGCAGCCCCATCAGACACGACATCACCACCACCACCAGGGGCCTGATCACCACTACCACCACCAGTGGCCTGATCACCATCACCTCCACCGACGCCCCCACCAGCAACACTATTTCCTTCTTGAAAGGGCGGAGAAGTCTCAATCCACTCTTCCTTATCGGAAACATCCTCGTCACCATTCACTGGACTGTTCACATCCTCGAAGTGCGTAGAATCTTCGGTGGGAGAATTTGACGATTGCTTGGGATTGATCTTTTTCTTTCTAAGCACCTGCGAGACATAATGATAAAGAAACATAATGATAAAGAGACAATGATAAAAGAGCCATTTGTATCTCCTTTCCTTAGCATAATCAACATTACTTAAGAAAACGAAGGGGCATATATACTTAGAAAACAAACAACACACCTTAGCAATATTAGTACTCTACAGAGGGGGGTTAGCATCAGAGATATCTTTGTCTTCCTCATCATCAACATCACGATTGTAAGCAAAATCCATACCTTCAAAACTCATCTGCCAAGGGCAGTAATGGGCATAACGAGAAGGAGAGGCTTCGCGATAAGAACTGTCAACAGTTGAGGTTGCCAACCATGGGGTCCGGGGACCCAACCATAGACCCACGGACCAACAACTTCAAAAACAGTGGAAGACCACTCATAGTCATGATCACGTTTAATTCTCTCATCGGCGGGAATAGGAAGACCTTCAAACACCCAGGAATCCTCACCATCTTGGAATCACTCACCTCGCTCAAAAGGCGAATTTCCCCCTTAACAGAGCAATATTCCGAGACTCACGGACCACGGCTTACGTGTATTCCCGTTAACATAATCTCCAAAGGACTTGTTGAAATTTTCAGGAGTATACCACCCTTTCTCCTCTTCTAATTTGGGGGTATAGCAGGTCATCATCGTTTGCCCTTTGCTACGAAGATAGCATTCTCGGAGATGGCGAAGATAATTTCCTGTCAACTGTTGTACCCCACGATTATGACTCTTCTTAGCAGTATCGCGGCTAGAAAAGACCCGGTAGTAGAAATCATCACCAGCTTTATACAAAGGCAACATCAAACCAGCCTCGAAAACACCCACGGTCGTCAATAAATGAAAGGCATCGTACTGATAATTGGTAACCATCTCATAGGTTATATATTTATCAGGGGCATAAAAGCGCACTTGGAAGTGTCAAGACCGTGTTTCAATTTGAAGGCTTCAAGATCGATGTGTCCGAAAGTGAACTTCTTGTTACCCAAAGGTAAAGGACGAAAAGTAACAGCAGAGTCATCCTCGTAAGCGTCCCCCGTAGCATCTTCCGCAGAACCCGCTACCTTCTTGTTAGGAGGAACTACATCTCCCGAAGATTCTATCTCTGTATCCTTCCTCTTCGGAGGCTGATTCTTAGTTGACTTGCCTGAACTAGGCACAGGTTGAGACGAAGGAAGATTAGTCCGCGGTGGGGGCATGGTGCGGAGAGGCCGCACATCTAGAAGATCAGTGCGCGTATTCTGCTGTTTCTTAGGAGACCCATCTCTAGGACGAGTCACGGCGTATCTAGACCCCTGCGGCGGATCACCTCTTTTGAGCGAAGGCCTCTGACCAGAGGACGAGGACGTTCATCTATCCCGAGGACCACCCTGAGTAAGAGGAGGCGAAGTTCCGCCCCTAATATTGGAATCTCTCCGAGGAGATCTATGAGGACTTGACGGAGGAGTTTGATAAGGAACCCGCGGACGATCGGACATATCTCTGCGGACACAAACACAAATAGAAGTGCAAATCGAGTCAAGGAAGATCGAAAATCAAGAAAATCTCAAGAACAAAGAACAAACGTGAAGAAAACCCTAGATTTCATCTACAACCATTTAAGTTCTCAAGCTATTACCCAAACTCAAAAGAAGAAAAAGAGAATCAAAACGTGTAAAGAAAAACACACGGCTCAGCGGCATCAACTTTCAAACTCCATGATATGCATAGGATTGAAACCCATCACGATTCATCACCAAGAAAACCAAGAACTCAATAGGGGTAGAAACGGCGAGTAAACAAAGTAAAAAATTCTACCTGAACTTCAATAAGTAAAGCAACGACAACAGCAACAGCAACCGCAGCAGCAACAGCAGCAGCGGCAGCAGTAATGGCGGCAAAAGAAGTTAAGAAGACGAAGAAGAGAGTGGGGCAGGGAATAAACAGAGAATGTGAATTTAATTCACATTCCTTCATTCTTTTCTTTTTTATAGGACCAAAAGAAACCGTCCGTTACCCGAGGGGCATTTATTGCCGGATATGGTAAACGTGCACAATAAATGCAGATAACCCCTTTTTAGGAGAAGTTATGAAGAGAGAGATAAAAACGTACCACACGGTTCTTCTTCCAACTAAAGCTGGCACCCAGTCACAAGAAGAGGGGCAAATTGTAAGTACACTTATTTATCTCCCTCGCCACGTGTACTAGCAAAGCCCACATGGAGGCCACGTCATAAAGTGGATGACACGTAGGGGCATCCACGGGATCTAGACGGCGTGCCATCTGTCAAGTTCAACGATCGAAGATGAAGGAGCATCAAAGGAAGGTATCCCCACATAACACCAAAGAGCTACTCTGCTACACTTTACCTCATCACGAGGTGAGATATAATCAACGGCTGGGGAAAGCCCAACTGACACAAACGTGACAAGAAAAGACTGACACCGCGCGGCGCAGACTGCATCAGCCCCAACCACTCGCATTTAGTCCGCTCGGAGGAGGAACGCGTCGGATGACCAACGAAGAGAGCGGGGTTGGTCGGCGTAATGAACATAGGAATTGTATAAGGCGCGGAATGATAAGGAAGTCCGCGGACTATGCACATAGTACAAGAAGATAAGACTTCAACAGCTCTTTTCCAGTGGACCCACTTAAATTAGCTATATATATGTCCCTTCCAAGCAGGCGAGAGGGGGGAAGAGAGAGAGAGAGAGAGAACTAGAGTATAGGAGAGAAATCAGTGAGAAGTAAGTATGAGCATCAACCTGCGGGTTTGATGAACACTAAAAGTCTTGCGACTATTCTTGTAACCATTACTTCATAGTGAATATCCCCAGACCCGTGGACGTAGGCCTTAGTGCTGAACCACTTAAATCATTGTCTCATTTACGTTTAGCACTCATATATCTTTATTTATGTGTTCACTTCTTAGATCTACCATTTTGGATGTTGACGAGATCATGACAAACCCGCGGGGTTTGGAATCAATGAATCAACATCTACCTATGTATTTTATGCTATATTCACACTTTAATGCGTATATTCAATTCACGCAAAGATTGTTTGTGAACACGTGGATGCTTACGTGATTTCCGTGTTCACAAAAATACAAGAAAGAGTTTGTACTTCTTTAGCTATTCTATCAGCAACTGCATTTGTTGTTCTGTGAATAAAATGAAAACCGTAAGAAAATTTACAAGACTCTAAAATCTTCTTTGCTTTATCAAGAATGGCCTTGCTCCTCCATGAGATTTTAGGATTGATTCCATTAAAGGTAATGAAACGAAAGTTTACAATCCCTTTCAAATGTAAAATTGTTGATGTTGATTACCTTAGCCCAATGTGAAGCCCAGAGAACTCCTAAAGCTTCTGCTTCTTCTGGATTTGGTGCTCTTCTGGATTTGGTGCTGACGTTGGTCCAGATCTTCCTGCTTCAAACTTGCCTGTATTATCTCTCAAAATATGCAAAGCTAGAAGTTGTTGACTTAGATATCCAAGCAGCATCAATATTTATGTTATGATTATATAGATCAGGTTGAACCCAAACTTCGGGTTCTTTCCTAGAAACAACAATTTTTTTGTGTAATGTTTTTATATTTATTCCAGAATTGTACGTGTCTCTTTTTAGCTAAGGCTACTTGCATAGATGTCTCATGTTTCCATTGAAAGACTTTGTTGCATCTTTCTTTCCAAATGAACCACATTTTAGTCACTGTTATTTCAATGAGCAAGAAATCTATAGGTTTCTTCATCCATGTTTTGCAAATATCTATAAAATAATCCAAGGAATTAAAATTGAAGTAAACTAGATAAGGAGGTAGAGACCAAACAGATTTTGGAAAAGGACAGTGAAAGAGGAGACGTTTTGTTGTTTCAGGTTCATCACCACCAACAACACAATTACAGGAAATATCTTTACTATCAAACAACCTAACATGTTGGAACAACATTTACAAAGAAAAAGTTTAATACGTTGGAAAACTTCAAGTTTCCAAAGATCTTTCCAAAATTGATTAGTCATATTCAAAGTGTTTACATTTTGGTTAACTTTATTAAGTTTATCATACATAGATTTGACTGTCAAATCACAAGATGGTGTTAGCGGACATTTGAGTGTGTCCTTTTTTAAATTTTTATTTTTGTATGTGAACAAGTTAAAATTCAGAATTTGCTTAGATATTGAATGTGGAAACAGAGAGAGGTTAACAAAGGTTTTCCACTTTTTAGTGATCGGATCAATAAGATCTTTTGCAAGTGCTAGAAGGTTGTTACTAGAATTGCAGAATAAAATTAGGTTGCATCCCGAATCAGGAATCGAGTTATCTTCCCAAATACTGACAACTTTTCCATCTCCAACTCCCAAATACTATTATGATCTATTATGCCAAACCTTTACCCATACATTTCCAAATCCAAGATCTACGCCCAGAAGGTTTAACTCTTATAGAAGATTTATTCCTAAAATACTTATTCTCCAAATTTTAATTTTTTACCCGCGAGGCGTTTTTGTCCTTAATAATTCTCCAAGCAAACTTAGCAAGGAATGCTAAATTTTCTTTGTGGGCATCTCTGAAACCTAACCCTTATTTATCCATTGGTTTACAGAGATTGGACCAGGCTTTGGGGTAAGAACCTCTCTAAGTTGCATTTACTCCCCATCGGAAGTCACTCTAGATTATTACATTGATCTTATGGGTAACCTTTCTTGGTAATGCAAAACATCCCATCTAGAAAATAGATATAATTATATGATGTTAATTTACCTCTTTTCTGAAAAAGAATTCAGACATTAGGATCTCTTGTATCGATTTGTATCATTTTTTTTTTTAAATAAGAAAGATAATTCATTTAATTTAAAATCAAATTGACAAATTGTTCAAATCTTGTTGAATGTATTCATCCATCCAAGAAGGGCAATCATTAAACCTACCTAGACCTATTACTTGTATTTATCGCATACTTAGCTAGTTGATGTGTTGCATTATTTGCATCTTTTGGTTCAAAAGTACATATCCAAGACTCAAAATTATTATTTAATGAAACTAAGATATCTTCAATCCAGTTATTAGTGGTCCATTTGACTGAATTTCTTGCTTCATTGATTGCCCGTATTAAATTATGACAGTCTCCTACTAGATGAAGTCTTCTAATTGCTACCTCCCTAGCCCATTGAATAACTATTAGAGCTCTAGCAGCCTCTTCTTCATATGCATTCGTTGTTGTTGTTGACCATGATCGAGTTCTGTATCGTACACCTGTGAAATCTCTAATAATTAATCATAATCATGCATTTCCAGTATCTCTGTCAAAAGCAACATAAAAATTGACTTTCGGTACATTAAGTATAAGGGAGGTTTCCAATATACATTCCGGAGAACAACAATGTTATTATTAATTTGATAAAGATCAGGACAAGAAGATTCCTAATCTGAAAATTTAGATATTTTATTGGCAATACATCCTACATTTGGCTAAATTTTTTCAAAGACTAAGCAACACCTAGCTTTCCAAATATACCAAACAATGATAGCTACCATATGTAATCCTTTTAGTGTACCCTGCAAATTTCTTGGAATACTAACAACAAAAGAATTAATCAACCAATCATCAAACTTGACATTGTTAATTAGCAAGATTGTTATCCATTAATCTCCTTCTTCTTTTTAGTCGTACTGCATTCAAAGAAAATATGATGCATTGTTTCAAGATGAGATCCACAAAAAGGACAAGTACTAGCATTATTCCCATGATTTCTCCCTATTCTATCACATGTTGGAAGGCACTTAGATATGCATTTCCACAAGAAGTGTAATATCTTGGGCTGCAATTTGTGCTTCCAAAAAGCTTTCCAGTTAACTGCACCTGCATTATTAGAGAAGGTATTAAAGTGAGATTCATTCAAAATAACCATATAGGCTGATTTTACAGTGAATAGACCATTGTGCTCACGAAACCATCTAAGAGTATCATACCATTTTTAGGTATTTTCTATCTCATTAACAGTCTCCTGATTAAAAAGAGTTTCAACTGTGCTAACATTCCCGAATTTTGAGTCCTCCATAAGCCGGTTAACATTGCACATATTCGCTAAACGGAATCTAAAATCCAAATGTCTATCAATAGAGGGGACCCATCTATCCTTCCATATAGTTATATTCTTTTCATTGGCCACTTCCAAACAATTATATCTCTAAACATATTCCAGACCTTCACATAAGCCCCTCTAAATCCAAGAGCCAATGGTAGCAATTGCACCATGTAGTGGATTCACATCATGAAAATATTTGATGCTAAGAATTTTTACCCATAGATTATCCGGAGAATTAACCATCCTCGAATCCAATTTAGTTAACAGCGCTTTGTTGACATATTCAGTTCTTTTTATACCCATTCCTCCCTGACATTAAGGTTTAGCAACTTCCTCCCACTTTTTAGGATACCCTGCTCTAGGATTTTTCTTTTTGTTCCACCAAAACCTTCTCGGTATGGCATCTATTTCATCAGTTAGTTTTTTTGAAATTGGGAAAACAACAAGATGATGGCTAGCTATTGACCCTAACAATGTCCGAGTGAATAGTTCTCTCTAGCCGGCTAAGAAATTTAGATTGCCAAGGATGTAACTTAACACTAAATCTATCTAGGAAACCACAAAAAGTTTGCATCTTAATTTTTTTGAAAAAGTAGAGATACTCCAAGATATTTGTCATTTAGTGCCAACTTTGTTATATGCAAAGATATTAGCAATCTCTTTTAGTGCCGAGAACCATCAAGTGGCCTGATGGTTCTCATGCTCCCTCCCTTGGAGGAGGTAAGGGTTTGAACCCTAGACCTTGTAATTGCTAGTAGTATTTAGGGCCACAACTAACCGTTGTACTAACCCATCAAAAAAGAAAAATCTCTTTTAGTGCCAATTTCTTTACCTGATTTGACAACACGACAGGTTGTCCAAAAAAATAAGTTAAATTGCTCAAGATTAGGCAATCATCCGCAAAAAGAACGAATACAAAAACGATATGAAAAACACCGATTCATTTTAGTATCGGTGATACCGTATCCTACAGCAGATATGGACCACATCCACATGGCAAACCATGCTTCTCGTATTGACTTTTTCCTCCAAGTCCAAGCATGACTCAGCATACCGCCCCTCCTTTCCTATTGGGGCTCCTCAACCCCAAAAAATCAAACAACACTTCACTCTCATTCCAATGGAAAACCAGAAGGTCCAAGGGGTGGCGAACACCACCACCACCACCAATCCCCGCGCCTTCCACCACTACAACGGCAGCCCCTATGGAGGCCGTGAAGATTGCTGGACGGAAGGAGCAACCGGAGTCTTAATCGAAGCATGGGGAAACCGATACCTCGAGCTAAACCGTGGAAATCTCCGTCAAAAAGATTGGAAAGAAGTTGCAGATTCAGTAAACATTTATCATGTTAAACAAGGTATTAAGAATTTCTCAAGAACAGATATTCAGTGTAAGAATCGAATCGATACTATTAAAAAGAAGTATAAATCTGTGAAATCTAAACCTAATCCATCTCAATGGCCATTTTTCGAGCGTTTACATTCACTGATTGGAGCTAATTTTGCTCCTGTTAACAAGAAATTAGCTTCATCTTCATCATCTCCACAGCCTATTCATTATAGACATCCTGGTAGTGGTGGTGGTGGTTTGAGTAACCCTAACCCTAATCTTGTTATGTATTCTGGTGGTGGAATGTCGAAGAAGGCGCGGTTGAATGATGGTGAGTATAGTGATAGTTCTGAAGGTGAGGATGAGGATGGGTATGATGATAGTGAGGGGGAGGAGGAGGAGGGAAGAGAGGAGGAGGTGGAAGAAGAGGCGGAGGAATTGGAGAGGGGTGGAGGAAGGAAACGGCGAGGGGCAGGGGAAGATGGAGGAGGAGGAGGAGGAGAGGGGTATAGAGAATTGGCGAAAGCGGTTGTGAAATTTGGGGAAATGTATGAGAGAATTGAGTGTTCGAAACAACAACAAATGATGGAGTTGGAGAAACAAAGGATGGAGTTTACTAAAGAGATTGAGTTTCAAAGGATGCAAATGTTTATGGATGCACAACTTAAGGTTGAGAAGAGGAAACGTCCGAAGCATTCGTCGTCTGCTAGTAATGGCGGTGAGTCCTTAGGGTTTGATCCTTTACTCTTCTTTTCTCTTTCCAGTTTTCAATTCTGAATTGAATGGCTGCTGTTGTATGTCCTAGTTTATTTTGTGCTATACTTGCTGCATTGTAAGTCTAGAAAAGCCTGTTTCGTCATTTTGCTGTGAAAATGAAAACAATTTGTATGAGATGGGTATGGGTAATATGAATGTTGAACTCCACACGACTAGTTAACTGAAAGGTGTATGTGATTTTGGTTTGACTGAATCTTGTACTTGTTTGATTGATTGTAAATATGTGGTTAGAGATTATATTTCCGAGCTTATAATTGTGATTTTGTGTTATGTAAAAATTTGTGATGCTCTGTTTTGAATCATATTATGTATGAGTATCCCCTAGTTATGTTCTGTCATTTCATTGTTTATGCATGATCAAGAATCAAGATTGGAAAAGAACTGTATTTTGCTTTCACATGAAATAGAAGTGAAGCTATAGAATATGATTGCCTGATAATGTAGCCATAACCAAAACTCCTAGGATTTCACAATTTGCGGAACTTAACTTTTGGATGATTGTGTGGGTAGAAACTTGAATTTTGGACTTTGTGTCCCATTAACGACACCATAAGGTTTAAATGTTTCTGGGATAGTTTGGAAAGATGATTGCAGAATACAATTTTGGGTACATTTTGTCTTTACCTTCAACCATTGGGTCTTTATATTCTTGTGTAAGGACTAGGCACAATAGGGAGCAATACATGGTGGAATGACCAAAGGGCGGTGAGTTGGAGATTACTAGAAAGCAGTCCATATTCCATTTTACCCAAGTATTCCAGTAGTCTAAGAAGGCTTACTAACCTGAAATCTTTCAACCTGGGTGAAATTGTAATTACATCCAGGAGTTTGCTTAGGTATTATTCCCATCTGTTGGGGAAGTGAACATAAAAATATGTTCAGATAGAGTCAACATACTGACCACACAGGGCACAAGTAGAACGCACCTCCAATTTGCCTCTTAGCTGGAATTTTAAGTTTCTGTAGTAATATCCAAGTTCTTGAATCTTCAGGTGGATGTAGCTGGCTATTAGTCTAAAGTTCAATCATCTTATGATAAGCTGACTTAACAGTTTGTTAGAGTCCAAACAAGTTTGTCATCTGGCATTCTTGGAATTTTATTACTGACTGCAATCTGTTGAATCTGTTGAAAAAGTCTATGGACAAGGTTGATTTTCCAGTCTGTTGAAAGTTTAATCTGGTTCATTTATTAAATCTGACACCATCCTATTCTGTTGAAAGTTCTTATCAGTAGCAGAGAATAAGTTGTGCACAGGTGTTTGGATGACTTTCTTCTCCTGGTATAGATCAAATTAACATAGTTCACTGTTACTTATATAATTATGCCTTTGATCTCATTTGACTGGAAACCGAGTCGCTGTATCATCAGGTTTAGTCTTTGAGTATTCTCATGGTTGAATTTTTATTGGATGATAGTGTCATTGGTTTCAAGACACAAGCACTCAGCGGTTCAACATTATGAAATTATAGAAGTGAAGCTGTAGACTTTAGAGTATGATTGCCTGATATGTAGCCTTGATCAATATTCCTAGGAATTGAAAATAAAGAATCGATTCATGATTTGTGGAACTTTTGGATGGTTGTGCGGGCAGAAACTTAGAATTTTGGACTTAATATACCATCAATGGCAACATAGTGTTTCAATGTTTTTAGGATGGTTTGGGAAGATGATTGCAGAATACAATTGAATATAAGATTATTTGCTTGAGTAAGACTAGACACAATAGGGAGCAACACATGGTAGAATGAGCAAAGGACTTGTTGTTGTAAGTTCGAGATTACTGGAAGTAGTCCGTTTTAGCAAGTATCCCAGTAGTCTAAGAAGGCTTACTCTTACCTGCAATCCTTCAACTTGGATGAAATTGTAGCTATGATCCACACAATGCACAAGTAAAACACACGCCTCCAGTTTGCCTCATTGCCTCATTAACCTATCACTGGTAGGGACATTGTCAGTGTTATACTTCCACAAGAATAGCATTACTCTAACTGGAATTTTAAGTTTTCATAGTAATTTCCAAGTTCTTGAATCTTCAGGTGGATGTAGCTGGCTATTAGTCTTCACTTCAGTTTTCTTGTGATAGACTTAACAGGAAAGATCCATTGTTTGTCAGGGTCCAAACAAGCTTGGAAAAGCTTATGGACAAGGTTGACTTTCCAAGTCTTCTGGACTTCATGTATTAAATCTGACACCATCATATTCTATTCTGTTGAAAGCAGAAAGTTCTCATCAGCAGTAGAGAATAAGTTGTATGCAGGCGATCAGGTGACTTTCTTTTCCTGGTATAGATCAAATCGACATAGTTTGCTTTTAAGATTTCATTGATTGGAAACTGCCTTTGATATCATCAGGTTTAGTCTCTAGTCTTTAGTCTCCTGGTTGAGTTTGTGTTGGATGATTGTCACAGGGTTCAACTTCAAACCAAAAGCACGCAGTGGGTGCAACAGCAAATTTCTGACATTGTTTGGAAATCAGAAATATCTAAGAAAAGCTTTCATTAAATTGACTGAACTGAGAGGAGATTAGTAATCAAAAGAAAATCTTAAAAGCAAACTACACGGTTTGAAACTGGAACAAACTACAACACTTCTAAGCTAACTTATACTAAGAAAATATGAATATCCTATCACAGTTGCGGCAATAAACCGAGGAAGAGCACTCTTTTTTGCATGTCTGAACATAACCAGGATAACTGCAAGTTGGGCAAGGTCTAGTTTCACTTTCTATATCTTCTTCTGCATCTTCCTCCTCTCCAAAAAGCCAAGTATCTTCAGTCTCATCCTGGTCATCATAATAAAAACACGATGCTTTCCTGTTTCGTTGTTTTGAAGATGTTTTTGATCCAGACGATGTTAGCTGTGCTCTAGAACGGTTTCTTTCTATCTCAAACCCTTTTCTCATATCAGGGTCAGATAAAACATCTAATGCATCTTGAACGAGTTTGAAAGCACCTTCAGCTGCAACCGAATCGTTTTTATCAGGATGAACCAACAATTCCATTCTTTTGTACTGTTCATTGATCAAACAAATCATCATCTGAGATTTCCAACACCCGGTACCAATCTGGTACTCTAATCTGAGTAAAATTTGTAGAAAAATGAACCTTATAAGCAAAATGAACAGTAGTTATGGTGCTTTTATATGCAGCAAAATGAACCTTATAAGCCGCGATATACTGTTGTATACCATGGAGGTTAGGATTCATATCTTGAGCCAAGTTAGCCAACCATAATGCTCTAGCGAAATCGCGAGCTTTGAATTTGATTTCTGCTTCTTCTTTCAGGTGTTTAGCTTCTTCTTCCATGATTACTTTTTCAATGCGATTGACAGAAGATTGAATGTGGATGATCGAGCTTCACCTTTCTTCTTGCCTCGTTCCATATATATATGGTACCTGGTTGTACCATATAACTTAATTCAACAATACTGCCTTGGGGTTGGGGGTTAGCTTAACGCGAGCCCAACCCGAAATTTTGCCATGAGCTAGACCTTGTAATCGGCCGGACACAACTAACAGTAGCTTAACTGGAATCACTAGGTGTATTCTTAAATTTTGAGACTTCTCTTGGTTAAATCTGTGTTGGAAAATAGCATCTACAATTTGGTTCAAGCCACATGCGCAGTATTGACTCTGACACCCCTATTAAACCTTAACCTACACTGCACTATCAGCTTAACGTGCACTGCAACTTCTGTCAAGCGCAGCACGTGCAACTCCAGAAAGAGGAGTATTTAACTTACACAATAACAGAAATCAAATTTCTTAAATAAAACCCTTTCGTTATATTGAAAACACTCATTAGTTGTAGCAAACTACATAAATTAAAAATCAAACAAAATATAACAGTGCTAATTATTTAAGGGTTTAGAAAAGATGAATTCCCTCTTGCAGGATCCGCAAAAGAGTACGGAAGAGCCAGTTTTTTTGTTAGTCTGAACATACTGAGGATAACCACAAGTCGGGCAAAGTCTAATTTCTTTCTTTCTCCCTTCATCTCCACCTTCTTCTTCCTCTTCGTCACCCCAAGCATCTTCAGGGTCATAATTATAATAAGAAGTCGAATGCCCCGCTTCATGTTCAGGATCCTGCCGTTTCTTCTTCTCCGGTTTCGTGTTCTTTTCTTTTGAAGATGCTGATGCTGCAGGTTTCTTGCTTCTTTGTTTTGAACATGTTGTTGATGCAGCCTGTTTCGTGTAGGTTTTTTGTTTTGAATAAGATGTTGATGCAGATGATGTTGGTGCCCAGTGCTCCTGCATCGCTCTAGAGCGAGTTCTTTTAATATTAAACCCCATTCTCTTGTCAGGGTCAGATAAAACATCTACTGCTTCCTGCACAAGTTTGAACGCACTCTCAGCAGCAACCGAGCTGTTTTTATCAGGATGAAGTAACAATGCCAATCTTTTGTACTGTTTCTTTATCATATCTGGAATCATATCTGGACCTACGCAATTGTCGACGTCGTAATCCGAGATATCCAACACCCGGTACCAATCTGGTAAACTGACCTCGGAAAACTTATGATTCCATGGAGTATTAGGATCATTAGTTCTACTAGCAACAATTGTAGTGATTTTGCTTTCATAAGCAGCGACATGAACCCTATAAGCCGCGATATACTGCTGTATACCATGGAGGTTAGGAAATGTATCTTGAGCCATGTTAGCTAACCATAACGCTCCAGAATAATCTCGTTCACTGAATTTTACTTCTGCGTCTTCTTTCAGAAATTGAGCTTCTGCTTCTTCCATGATTGATTTTCAATGGGATTGACAGAAGAACAACAGCACTTGCAATTCTTTCTTCTTCTTGACTTGTTGTTTCCAAATACAATCCTCCTGCTGCCTTGGTTTCTTTCAAAAAACAAAAAAAAATAATATGAAAGGTAGTTTTATTTTTTTGCTACACCCCTCATATTTATAGTTCACCTATGCGAGTAATTATAGAAGTTAAAGTCGAAAGTGAAAAAAAGGAAAGCTAGCTGGCTCATCTTTTTTTGTAAGATCGCCTTAGTAGCTCGACCATGTTTTTCCAGCATCTCGTTGTGGGGCATCGATCCCCATACCTCTCGCATGCGCTCATTTGGAAAGAAAAATGTTCCTGTGCATTCTGACATTGAACATCACACAGTGCATTTTTCGTAAGATGGCCTTAGCTCGACCGATTTTTCAACAAGTCCAGCCAAGAACTTCGTTCTCCACCTGAACCTTAGAAAGTTGTAGCAGCATCTTGTTGTAAGCATATATGCACCAAGCAAATGAGGTTTGTCAACAAGGGAAAAAAATGTGAATAAAGTCAAAAAAGGCTGGAGAAGTGGGGCATCGATCCCCATACCTCTCGCATGCTAAGCGAGCGCTCTACCATCTGAGCTACATCCCCGAATTTGGTAAGTGTGGAAAACATACAAATATTACCGGTTTGTATTTGCAAACCTTATTCTGAAATAAGTTTGGTTGAACAACAGCCTAGCATTGGACTACAAGAAAATTGTCTTCCTCTTCTTGTGGGCAGATAAAAGTGCTTAACCATTTAACGAGTCTCTGAATGAAAAATTTCTTTGTTATACAAATCCTGGGAGTTCTCGATATTAAAATTTCTTTGATTTATACAAATCGACGTCTAGTGCGGTGATCGTACATACCAATGACATGAACAGTGAGAAATAAAAAATTGAGAGGTAAAAGTGTGGTGAATTACAGTCTTTAAACGAGAAACAAAGACTCTGAAGTATTTAAATGTACACATAAACAGGATCGTTTGACTTGCAAAACAACATATATTTCTACACTGTTTAGAAATGAAAATTTAAAAAAAATAAATAAAAAATAAAAATCGAAACAATCTGAGATGACATTACAATAAAGTACGGAAGAGCACACTGCATTTGATGTCTGGAATAACCATAAGTTGGAGAAAGTCTAATTTCACTTTTTTTTTTCTCTTCTTCTCCAGCTTCTTCTACCTCTTCATCAGGCCAAGCATCTTCAAGGTCGTGCCTGTAGGAGAATAATAACTTTTACTAAGGGAGAACAACGCTTAACGAAGTGGCAGAATCAGGCAATGGTGAAGGAGGCAATGCATATCCTTTCTTTTTGTGAACTTTTCTTGGGTTTGAAAAATTTACACAGAACCGGCAACTGATTCTAATAAATTGGCTTTGTTCTGTGGAAACACATATTCCTGTGTCTGATTAGTGATTTCAAGCAAATTCCATGAGAGCTGGGGCTCATAACTATAAGTGCAATTTATGGTACGAATTTCCGTGCCTCCCCAAGGAATAGTTTTGTGGAAAAGCTTTTTCAAGAAAATTACTTTCTTCCTATCAAGCACAACCTTAAAATTGGCAATGATAATTCAAATTTTCTTTCAAGGATAAAAAGGAGCGAGCTATGTGTATGTATTCGAAAGACAGACCGGAACCATTGAGAGCACAGACGGGTAGAAGTTTAGTGCCAACGTTCAAGAAAGGTGAGGCTAAATGAGCTGATATCTGCTAGAATGACAAACAATCAAGTATAAAGCTTCACCAGGAGAAAAAGTACCTTCTGCTTGATTTTCTGGGCAGCCGAAGCTCCCATTTTGTTATTAATTTCGTAGGAAACGACAATAACATCCTTCAGTGGCCTAGGAGTTTCTTCAACCTTTCCCGCCAAGAACATACAAAACGGTCTGCAAAACCAATTTCACTGTTGTTAAGCACTGAAATTTATCATAATATACCAGGAGAAGACGGATTTATCTTAAATTTATCATAACAACTGTTTACCACAATTTCTTCCAACACCTTTCGAAAAGGTCCAACCATTTAGTATTGCTAGGGTCAAACTCACAACATTAAAGAGATTTAAAACTATAATTCTTTTTGAATTGTAATAATATTAATACAATTTCCATGGCATAAACAGAACTCTTTTTGAGCTTCAATACTTTTTCGCCTTGATGCGCTTGCGCATCAAGGATTTTGTTTAAGGTGCACGCATACAAGCATTAAAAAGTTTACAACCTGCGCCATGGTGCCTTTGTTGAGTCTTTCTTTTTATGCAGTTAAAATACTATTTAAGAAAGACAAATATTCGACGCTGAAGATACTAAAGGTAGACGCTAATTTGTTAGCTAGTTTCGTATAAATTTTTAGTTATGTTTATTTACTTATTATTCTAGCATTTTCTTTTAGCAATGTAAGGCAATGCCTTGAGCCTGCAACCAGGCACAGCCTAGCCTTGCCAAAAGAAAACGCATCGCACCGCCTCAACGTCTTCTCAAACATTGCAGTATTGATTTGATTTAAATAGATTGCACTTT
Organism: Papaver armeniacum; assembly: GCA_023531295.1. Classification (NCBI taxonomy): domain Eukaryota; kingdom Viridiplantae; phylum Streptophyta; class Magnoliopsida; order Ranunculales; family Papaveraceae; genus Papaver; species Papaver armeniacum. The sequence continues at coordinate 387,866 of JAJJWW010008171.1, forward strand.
ACTGCAAAACCAATTCTAAACTATCATAAACTACATCACACGAAACTTGGTAGATGGTATGTTTAAGCTTAAGTTAATGCGTTCCAGATGGAAAAAAAGATAATATCATGGCATGTCTTATGCAATCAGACAAAATATAGGTGGCAGTCTAGCAGAAATCATATCAGAAGAACATACTCTTGAAACAGAACATGTACTCACCCGCCTATCATTCTTTGCACGAGACCATGGCGAAGGAAAAAGTGATGGAAAAATATTATGGTCGTAGCTATAGTTACTTGGGGTCTGCATTGAAAATCATAACAAATCACATTGTGAAAATAAATACTTGTGGATTCTCTAAAATAAGACGATACAAAAAGTAGAGATTCTTAAAGAGTATTGGCTATAACAAGAAGCAAAATTGTCTAATCTACATCAAAACAACGGTCTGGGAATGCCTAACTTTTAGTTTACTTTTTTATTATTAGATAGTCCAAATGAACAATACTGTGACCAACTTCACAAAAATCAGGTGAACAGCTAAAATTTAGACAAAAATCAACAAAAATGAGAAAAACAGGACTTACTGATGAGTGGAGAAGTCATTATGGCTTTAAATCAGAGAACTTCGAAAATCTGCAAATTGTTTAGCCGGCTTTAAACCAAATTGGAGGATCAGGCGAAATCATTATTAGTTCAAGCAGTTTCTGTTGGTGCAAGGAGAGGTTCCGTATGAGAATTCATCCATTATATAATCAGCATCACAAGCACTGTCCTTATGCCTTTTCAACGAGAATTAGATCTCCGTTCATTTGCTTCTTTCAGCACTGCAATTTCAGGAAGAACCATTATAAGGTAATTTTGAGTCTGTTGCATGTCCAAGTTATTATGTGTCTCTGCACAATAACAAAAGTCATGATATAACATATGTTGGCAAAATAATTTCAAGTAGATAATAATACTTTTAGTGATAGATTTGAACAAAAATTAGCACAATCGGGGCCACAATCAAAGCAAACAATCGTAGTTCGAAATCCAGTTACATTCAAGATGCTACACAACTCGGATGCAACATTGCTTTCTATGGCCTTCCTGAACAGAATACACTTTGTTCGTAACAATTTGAACCTATGTTGTAAAAGGCGCTAGGCAAGGCGAGGCGCCCCAGGCGAGCACCTTTTTTATAGAAAAAGCCAGATTTAAGTATAATTTGGCGCCTGGGCGCCTTTTTTTCCTAGGCGCCAGCCCTACGCTTAGTGCGCCTTTAAGCGCCAAAGGCGCTCGCCTTTTACAACATAGATTTAAACTGTTCTGTAGCTGAACTTCTGAATCGTCCATTACCAGAAAACCACATTCGCATATACAAGAATATATATCATTTGTTACCTCTCTTCACATTTAAGTATTGGTTCCGGAATGTCATAATCAAAACTCGTCCATTACCATGTTTTCATGTTTCTTCTCTAAACCAAGATTTCAAAAAACATACACTAGAAACCCAAAGCTCAAATAACTTAATCAGTTATTACCTGAAAGTGCAGTGGCTTGAAACAGCAGTCATCCTTGTGCAAACTTCAGTATTGGCAGCAGCTGCTTGATATTTATACAGCTCCTGCATCTCTTCATCCTGTGCCCTCCAAAGTGCAATTTTAACTTTCCTCTTATATTCTCAAATCTGATAAGATCAGTGAGTTCTTCAAAGACAAGTTGACCAGCCACTTTCAATGCTTTGGTCTCTCTGCCATATGCTTCTTATGATTTACTCGGAAGAAATCACCACATCTGGTTGGATAATCCAAAAAATAGAAGCTTCGGTGCCTGAAATCCATATCTACAAAAAAATAGTAAAATCAAAACACAAAGATATAAGTATGACTAAAGAAGAAAAATTCAAGATCTATGCCTCCAGTTCAGGTCAGTCTTCATAATTCTAATCAATTAAAATTAGTTATTAAAAATTAAATTTGAAACTAAGTTTGATACTTACTTTTCAGCTAATCCAGATGCAATGCAAATATACATTTCTGAGGTGGTCAATGCATATGAAACCCCCATTTCCGACTCCGCTCATACCAAATATCCAAATCAACCATTTTTCCCCTCCCTCCAGGGTATATGGCAAGCAAAACCCATGTTCCATTTATAACCATTCATCAAGTAGTGATGGTAGTTGTACGCTGGTGGTGATAAAGAAGAAGGAGATTGTGAAATAAGGCAGGAGGAATGTAGCTACTGCGCCGCCGCAACTGTAAGACTTTTTGGTGTGGTGATTTTACAGAACCCTAACGCCTTATAAGAGATAGAGCCATAGAGGCACTAAATGGCCCATGAGACAAGAGGCACGGCATTAGCCCACAGGTGTGTTCAAGTATAGAGCCCACTTGGTAACAACTCTCGCACCCGCCAAATTACTACACTTCTAGGAATTACTAGTTAGTCCAGAAATAAGAGAACCGGTTAATGTGTAGTCCACCCCCAGATTAGAATTATCCGTTGGTCCAAAAACATGTTTTTGGACCAGAAACTTTATTCCCTAGTCCATCCACGTGCGGTTGACACAAGACCGTAATTCAAATATTCCAAATATACCCTTCTGCAACTCAAAGTGACGAACAAAGTCAGTTTCTCTCAAATCAGTTTCGTTCCTCTCTTCTCGAGATCGGTTCTCTCACTTTTCTATGCTGCTGCGTTTTGGATTAGGTTCTCTTACTTTTCTCTGCTGCTGCATTTTCAATCATCTTCTTCTGAGCTTCGGATTAGGTTTATCTGATCGAATTAGGTTTATCTTTGTATGATTCCACCTAGCCACTCTTGGCACATACATTCCTTTAGGTTCTGTCACTATATCCTCGGGCGCCACCAAATGGGTATGCTCTCAAACCATGGTGCAAGTATTGATACGCAGATGTTAGATATACTACCAAAATGTAGAAAACACACAAAACAAAAAGATTTTTAAAGTAGAATAAACAAATCAATAGATTCTTACCAACAAATAAACAGCACAACCTTTGTGTGTTCTACGGATTCCATGTTTTCATTCAGCTCTTTCTCTAAATGAGAATGGATGAGGTCAGGCCATGAAATATTCTTGGCCTTCTCAAGATCAAGAACGAAACCAATATATTTTTCAGTCAAAGCATTTGCATCACTTGTTGCGAAAAATAATGAAGTGCACATATACAGGCAGATAAGCCTAACAAGATCTTCGGCATCTTCCTCGTCTTCCTCAGATTCTTCAGAATCTTCATTTGATTGATCACCCACACTTTGCAGTTCATCATAAATATTCTTTTTCAGATTAATTGGTGTTCGTTTAAGGATTTCCAAGATTGCCTTCACAATCATTGGCCTAGTCACTTTATCACCAGCTTTCATATCAGCAGGAAAAGTCCTTTTGAAGAATTCTGTTTCACGCCATCCACTTTTTTTATTGACTTGTGTAAGCCTCCAATCATAATATTCCCTATTTGGAATTCTTGGCATCCCATAAGCAAGTGCCATTTCTTCAGGTGTGGATACCAGCTCATTCGGTGAGCCATGCCTTTCAAAGGAAAATGTAAGCTTGTTTGGATCTTGACCTCTCACGTAACAGCGTAACATTTTGGTCATTGCATCTTCAATCTTCAACCAATGTTCCAACTCCAATTTAGTGTACCAGAACATTAGGAACAGGTTCCCGTATGATGATGAAATCACTTCAGTGCAACTCACTCAAACTAAGTTTTTCTTTGGTCTTAATAGTCTTCACAAGCCCCCACAAGCCCCTGAAACCGCCACGGTATAAACTTCGTGGTTTTCCAGCTCCTTTCTTACGCTTATTACCACCTACACAATAGCAAGAATCTAAAACCGTTATATCATCAATATGTAGTTATATCATCAATATGTAGTTTGTAATATCTACCAAGTACTTGAAACTACATATTATCAACAGTACATATTATTAGCAGTACATATCAATATGTAATATGTAATGGTATAAAATCACATATCAATAATTAGTCTAATATGTAAGTAGTTATGCTAATATCGTTTTGTCCTTCTTAAGTAGTTATGCTAATACCATTTACGGGGGTCGAGGGGGCAGCGCCCCCTCGTAAACAAACACAACAATGTATCACTACATATTCATAAATCAAAACAGACCGCATACATGAATAACTAGTTATCAGTATCCACATACATGTACTTATCAATATATATTTTTATTCGACAAAATATGTAATGCAAGTTTACCTGATACTCAGAAAATCAATATCCTTTAGGAACTCAATATGTAGTTTGTAGTTACATCATCAATATGTAGTTATATCATCAATATGTAGTTTGTAATATCTACCAAGTACTTGAAACTACATATTATCAACAGTACATATTATTAGCAGTACATATCAATATGTAATATGTAATGGTATAAAATCACATATCAATAATGTACCACATATTATTAGCAGTACATATCAAAACACCACATACCTTCTTTCAAAGGTACATTTGCTCCCCCGCTTTTTGCTTCCCCCTTTTTGCTTCCCCCCCTTTTTGGTGAAGGAGTAGCAGCTCTCAGAACAAGCGCTTTGTTCCCCTTTGCTTGCGGTGAAGGAGTAGCAGCCTTTGTCGCCTTTTTTCCTTTTGCTTTAGTAGTTGCCGCTGCTACTTTTCTTTTGCTTTTTGCTTTAGGAGCTTTAGGAGTAGTCTTGCTTTCTTTCTTTTGGTTTTTCTTTGTAGTAAACCAAAAACAACATCAGATGAAAACATGCAGTTGTCCTACATATTGATATGTTGTGTTAAATTACAAACACAACAGATGAAAACATGTAAACAACACACTACATACAGAGATGTAGTGACTCTATTGAGCATACAAAAGGAATCACACACTGCATGTGAATATGTAGTGTAAAATTGGATACACAATAGGTGAAAAACATGTAAACCAGACACTACATACAGAGATGTAGTGATGCTATTGAGCATAAAACATATGAATCACACACTGCATGTGAATATGTAGTGTCAAATTGCTTACACAACAGATGAAAACATACTTATCAATATGTATTGATTCTATTGAGCATAGAAATCAAAAAGAAAATCGACAACAACTTACCTATTTTCTGATCGACATGTTCCTTCTTCTTTGTTGGTGAAGGAGCAACAGCTTTACTCGTACTTCTTGTTATTGGTGAAGGAGTAGCATCTGGGTTTTTTTTTTTGGGGTTTGTTGGTGAATCATCATCGTTTTTTCTTCTTCTCTTTGCTGGAGAAGGGTTTTCTTCTACGATTTCTTCTATAATTGTCCTCTTAATTGTTCTATTCAATCCCATTTTCTCTCTTCAATTGAATGTGATGAAATTAGGTCTGAAACTTATGAAAATTAGGTTTTATGAAATTTAGGTTTTCTGTAACTGTTGATGTTAGTTTTTTCTGTAATTGTGTTGATTTCTTCTTTCGAATTGTGTTGATGTTATTGTCGAACTGTGGAAGAAGAGAGAGAAGTGAGAAGAAAAAATCGAAAACTGAAAAGAAGATGAAACTGAACATAACCGTGTGTATGGGGGTATATAGGTAATTTCGGTTGCTTTTAAACTTTTTTGGACTAAAGGATAATTGTTCTATCCCGCTGGACTACACACTAAACCCGGGTCGGGTTTTTGGACTATCTAGGAATTTTCTCCTTCCACAAAGGTTTTTTTATTTTTTTATTTTTTTTCCCTTTTAATGGTTGAGAGAAAAAAAAGTAATTTTTTTCTTCAAGTTTCTAAGACGATGTGAATTTTTTTCATGAGCTTTGCAAAGAGATTTTCGCATAACTTAAAATTTTCTTATATTGTTACCCAAAAAAAAATATCTTCTATTACGTAAATGATGACCCAAATATGTTCCACCAAATATTAATCAAAATTGAATTTAAATTTAGGACGGTGCATAAAATCCACCCCATGTTCAATATTTCCAAGGAGAAAATGGGTCATTTGTCCAAAAAAATTTAAAACACGGTTCAAATGGACGAGTAAAAAAAAGTACGGGTGAAATAGCCAAAAAAAAAATAGCAAGGATGAAACTGGATTCATCCTGGCTTATACTTAAAAAATAGCAAGGATGAAACTGGATGCATCCTATGTAAAATAAAAATAAGAAAAAAATACTTGAAAATGGACATGATGAAACTGGTTACATCCTGCCTATTTTTAAATTTTTGTCCATTTAAACAGTATCTTTTTAATTTTTGGCTATTTAAACAGTATCAAAACCTAAGTGTCTTTTTCACCCAGAAATTGTTGATTTTGATCTTTTTGACCATTTTGTGATTTCCAAGTGTGTTATAACTAAATATTACCTAAAAGATTAACAGTTGACCAAAAAAAATCTAACATGATTTTTAGCCGGCAATGTAACCCAAAAGTTAACATTGTTAACCAAAATTTGTTGGTCAAAAAACCTATTATTCGCTCATTTGGTATGCAGATCTACATGAATCTGTGTGCTAAACTATTATCCAATTTTTCCTAGATTCTTATTCTCTTTCACTTTTTTTTTCTCCCTCTCTCTTACTTTAGATTTTGATTTTGAACTTCTTGTAACATGGGATATAAGAAAATAGTTTGTATAAACTATTTTGAACTTCTTGTAATATGGGATATAAGAAAATAGTTTGTATAAACTTTTTATTGATTTTACAAATTTACGTACAAATTATGAGTTTAGGCCTCTAATTGACACTGAAATTATCTATAATATAAAACAGAATGGGTTTTTGAGTCTTGGACGGTCGGATGTCGGATAACATTTTCAGAGACAAACGTCGCATCTGACCATCCCAGTCTCATCCCAGCCAAAGACATCTGACGGATGTACAAATTATAACCTCTTTTCCTTATAACTTTGTATTGATTGGGTTCTATCATAATTGGATCATAAATAAAACTGAACATGGAAAAGACATACAAATAAAAATCATTAGCTTTAATTATCTCATTATTTGATTTTTCCATTACATTCTCCATCTACAAATATTTAAATACACATATTATATTGACTACCCTGTGGTGTATTTGCTTTGAGGCATCACTTCATAACTCAAATCACTTAAAAATATTTATTAGGTCTTCAATATTTACAATTCCCAAATTAAATGTAAAATAAAAATAAAATTTAAAAAGTAAGTTAATTTTTTAAAAATCTTTTAAAAAAATCTTAGTTTAAAAAAATTTCTTTTATTTTTAAAAATATACTTATCTAAGCTTTGATCATGTAGGAGTTGTTTTATATATTTGTATGGTCGTTGTATGACAACTCCTGCGCAGTATAGTTCGTTTCAGTAAGTACTCATGGAATATCGAAATATGACATGAGTATCAAAACATGTCATACATGGCGTAAAGGAAAATGATCGCTCATTATATGGCCAGTTACATCTAGCTGTATATATATGATAATTTTAAGTATGCTAATTACGTTGTTGTTGTTGTTTTTAGTTTTGTTATTACATGTTACAAACTTTTATGTTCCCAATACATTTAAATTTTAATACATTGCATTCTCTATTCCACCGATATAAATAAGTAGCCTGAGCTGACATAAAGTTTCCAGCATTAACAAAATGTATTCACTCGTTGATTGTATTCAAACGAACTGTAAAAACTGGGATAATGAACTATTCATAGTTTTCCTAATTGTCTTATGATAATTCCTCAAACAAACATGGATAAGATAGTTTTCCATGTTCATTATACTATTTTTTTAATAAAAATACTAGCAATTTATGAAAATCGTGTTACGCGTTATATATATTCGGTCTCAACCAGTGCCGTTACGGTACGATTATTTTTAGTAAAAGTATAAACAATGTAAATCTCTTTTGCATCTTCTAACTACAACTAGAGAAATCAAATAATATGAAGAAAATTTTTGTTAATATCGAGAGCTATGAAGAACTAAAAGTAAAATGAGAGGTACGATGGAATCGCTCTTCGTGTTATATATTTGTGTGTATGTGTATATTTTGAATGTGCACATATGAGTTGATTGCAGCTGAGACTTCCATCAGATGATAACCAGGATCCACTAAATGAAATATGTTTCTTTTCTTGTCACCTAGTTAATTATGGGTTCTTTTGAGAGAAAGAATGTAAATTTCTAGCTACATACAACATTGCATATTGAAGCTATAATCAAAATTTAGCTGACCGAAGAAGTGTCACAAAAATCAAAATCACATACCGGAAACTCCTAAAGTTATATCCAAAGAAAATCAATTCTTGAATAAAAATTGTAACAATTCCACTACTTCAATGAAAGGCAGCGCTTGTGATTTGCTTGAGATTTCTTCAACAGATAAGATGATCCCCTATCACCTTATCTTTTGCTCTTCTGTATGGAGGCACGTTCCAGGACTATAACTCATGTTAAATTTGTGGGCTTAATTTATGCATCAAATCTGCAAGAAGGCACCTTTTATTAGCCATAGGAACTTTGTTAATGATTGCGGGGTATTTTCGCGAGGCAAGCACTAAATGCCATATCTTAATGGAATTACTTAGAATCTTCGACAGTAATTCTGGTTAGTTAATCAACTTCAGTAATACTGAAATCTTCTTCGGCGAAAATACTGATGAAAAGTTGGGAACTAACATTAGCAGCTTCATGGCAGAGCCCAAACGATAACAAATGCTGATAAATATCTTAGTTTCCCTTGTAAGAATATTTCTATATGTAGAAATATCCTTTTGGGCCATGTAATATCTTTGGTTAATTACATGATATTGCTAATATATTGGTTACCATTTATTGGGCTTATTTCCTATTATCTCTTCCTTGATGGACGGTCGAGATTGATTGCTAACTCTAAACCCTAGGAACCTTGGTCCTCCTTCTACCTATAAAAGGAACTCTATAGCCATCAGTATAGGGTTCGAGAAAGTTATCATTTCATTACACAAAAAGGTCAAGAAGGAGAAACCAAGATAATCCACTGTGTTCTGTTCTACGGGTGTGCTTGCAGCCTTGGAGGATTTCTTGGATTCAATCAATGGCTTCATCAGGTATTATATTTTAACACATCTATGTGTATTGTGATTATCATGTTGTTCAAGATCCAACCATTATATATATAAAAATAAAACTTATATTTGGCATCGAGCGCCTGGTTTAGAACTCCATGATTTTCCATGATGTTGTATGCAATTGTTGTGTTTATATCAATACATAGTATGTCTGTTTGATTACTAATAATCATGTTTATGTACTATTTATAAATATGAATATTTTTTTTTTCTTACTTGATTGATATTCATTTTTTTTTATTGATTAAGCAAATTAAACATGCGGCTATTTTTGTGTGGTTTTAGATCCTGTTAATTATAATATATGGGCTCACCTAAAATAGCTTGATATGTTTCTATGATTATTGGATTTATAACATATATAAAAGATTTGATGTGTTGTTTCATCCAATTGAAAATGATATGATTTTGTATGATTTTTTGCTTGATGTGGTATAACATGATGATGTGATCATTTCATGAATAAAAGGTCTGTTTTGTTTGATTCATGTGTAAAGTAAAACGTTTGTTTAATATGCGAAGTATGCGGTTATGGTTATGTGAAGATGAAACGTCTATGAAAAATGAAAGTTTGTGTGTATGGGCTTACTATGATGGTTATGAAAGTTTATTAGGCTTGGTTTAATATTTCTTAACTATAACATAAACATGAAATGTATGTTGGGTTTTGTTTTGGACAAGCCCATAAGGTTTTAAAATCTTCTTGGTTTGACATTAAGAAAACAGTTGACCATAATGTCTGACTTTGACTGTTGACTTTGACTATTGACTTTGACCGGTTGTTTGACTTTTGCTGTTGACTTTGACTTTTGACTGAATGTTTGACTTTCATAGTTGACTTGACTGTTTGACTGTTGACTTTCGCATGTTGACTTTTCGTCATTGACTTTGACTGTTGACTTTTGAATGTTGACTTTGACTTTTGACTTTTAATTTTGGTTTTTTTTAATATGAACTATAACATGTTTTAGAACACCAAAGTGTATGAATTGTATGCTCTTTAGCTATCGCCACAGTGATACTAAAGTATTATGTTATATTAGCATGTTATTGTAAGTCTACATCGTTTTTGTGCAATCACATAAGAATAACTATCACCCACAGGAGATGTTTGTTCAAGTGTTTGTATATAAACATAAAGGAATTAACTATTTAGTCATACATATTAGAATGAAAAGGTACCTGAGTAACTCTAATTCACATGTTTGAATAAATATTATGATTATGTATGTAACCATGAAAGGCATAATGTCCACAGATGTTTGTCTTTGCTTGCTTATATATGTGTGAACGTTTATGTATGTAACCATGAAAGGCATAATGTCCACAGATGTTTGTCTTTGCTTGCTTATATATGTGTGAATGTTTTTATGACTTTATGACATGATTGTTGTTTTATTAAGATTCTACCCACAGGAGTTTCTTAATGTCTATGTGTGTGAGTTTGACTTTGTGTATCTTTGTCATGTTTTACAGCTTCTAGTTCTAAGTCTTTGCATTCGTATACTTCTTCTATCCCATTCTTCAATGGCACCAACTTCTCAGAATGGAAAGAGAATGTTGAGTTCACTTTGGGTGTGCAGGATATTGACCTTGCTCTCCAAATTGAAAAGCCAATTATAGATGATAAGAGTTCCACTAAAGATAAGGATCTCTTGAAAAAGTGGGAGAGAAGTGATAGGATGAGCATACAGCTGATGCGAATGCACATTGATGCAAACATTAAAGAATCGCTTCCCAAACAACCTAAAAATGCTAAGGACTTTATGGAAATCGTAAAGGAACGCTTTAAGACAGCAGATAAGTCTCTAGCTAGGAAATTGATGGCTGATCTTACCACCATGAAGTATACCGGTGTAAGGTCAATACACCAGCACGTGATAGAAATGCGTAGCATTGCTGCTAAGCTCACTGAGATAAAATTAACTGTGGATGAGAACTTTCTTGTCCAATTCATTCTCAACTCGCTACCACCTCAATATGCCCCCTTTCAAGTGCATTACAACACTATTAAGGAAAAGTGGACTGCAAATGAACTGGGAAATATGTTGGTTCAAGAGGAAGCTAGGCTAAACCAGCAAGGTATTAATCAAGCGCATTTTGTCAACCGAGGAGTGAACAATAAGCGTAAGCCTACAAAGGGCAATAAGGGGCACCTGAGAATATTTAAGTCAACTTTGAAAAGAAGAAGGCAAAGCAAGATGACAATAAGTGTCGTTTTTGTAAGAAACCTGGTCATTTTCGAGAAAGATTGCGCTAAGCGTCAAAAATGGTTCGAAAAGAAAGGTAATCCTTTGGGATTTCGTAAGCTATTTTGAAACAAATTTTATTTGTTAAAGAATCTTCTTTATCATGGTGGTTTGATTCTGGGTGCTAATGTTCATGTTTCTAATTTGATGCGGGGATACCTTTCAACCCAAATCACAAACCAAAATGAAAACTTCCTTTTTATGGGCAATGGCAATAAAGCCCCAGATTAATGATGTAGGCACCTATCGTCTCGATTCTAGATCATGGATACTTTCTTGATTTAGAAAACACTCTTTATGTTCCAACTATTTCCACTTAATTTAATTTCGGTTTCTCAAATAGATAGACAGGGTTTTCAATTTCAAATAGCCAATGGATGTTTTAGTTTGTTTAAAGATTATAAAGTTATTGGTTCTGGTTATCTTTATGATGGTCTTTACAAGTTACATTTATCATCATCAATACCTGGAACCTATTTGACCATGCATCATAATGATAGAACCGAACATCTGAGGGTAATTCCTCATTCTTGTGGCATAAGAAGCTTTGACACATATCTCGTGAAAAACTTCAAAGATTGGTAAAAGATGGGATTCTATAGAACCTTAATTTTACTGATTATAAGAGTTGTGTGGATTGTATTAAAGGCAAGATGACAAAAAACACAAAGAAAGGTGCCACAAGAAGTTTCGAACTCCTTGAAATAATACATACAGATATTTGTGGACCCTTCGATATTCCAACTTTTGGAGGAGAAAAATATTTTATCACCTTTATTGATGATTTTTCACGTTATTGTTATCTTTACTTATTGCATGATAAATCTCAAGCTGTGAATGTTGTAGAGCAATTCATTACGGAAGTTGAGAGGCAATTAGAAAAGAAGGTGAAAATTATTAGGTCTGATAGGGGTGGAGAGTATTATGGAAGGTATGACGAAACAGGATAACATCCTGGACCTTTCGCTTTACTTCTTCAAAAGCTTGGAATTGTTGCTCAATACACAACGCCAAGTTCACCTTGGCAGACTGGTGTAGCAGAAAGGCGAAATCGTACTATAATGGAAATGGTTAGAAGCATGATTAGTCATGCGAGTTTACCTTTAAGTTTGTGGATGTATGTTCTTCGTTATGCTGTGTACATTTTAAATAGAGTTCCAAGAAAATCAGTTCCAAAGACTCCTTTTGAACTGTGGAAGGGCTGGAAACCTAGTTTAAAACACCTGGAAGTTTGGGGTTGTTCAGCAGAAGCGAAAGTTTATAATCCCAAAGAAAAGAAATTGGATATGAAAACCGTTAGCGGTTACTTTATTGGTTTTCCTAAAAAATCCAAGGGGTATATTATTTATTGTCCTAACCATAGTATGAGAATTGTTGAAACTGGAAATGCAAAATTCATTAAGAATGGCGAAGTTAGTGTGAGTTCACCAGTGCAAGAAAAATATGTTCAAGAAATCAGAGTATTAATGCCTTTACCTCAGATTTCTACAGATATTGTGACTCCTTCGTTTGTGGAACCGATTGATGATGAAGTAACACAAATAACGGCACCGGAACTTCATGATGAAACTATTGTCACTGAAGAAATTATAGAACAACCACAAGAAGTATCCTTAAGAAGATCTACCAGAGAACGGAAAAAGGCTATTCCTGATGATTATGTGGTTTATCTACAAGAATCGGATTTTGATTTAGGGATTATGAAAGATCCAGTTTCTTATTCACAATCTATCAAGAGTAGTAATTCTGATAAATGGATTAATGCTACAAAAGTAGAGAAAAAATCGATGGACGATAATGGAGTCCGGGAATACGTTGAATTACCTGAAGGACACAAAGCAATGGGGTGTAAATGGGTCTTTAAGACCAAACGCGATGCTAATGGAAATATTCAATGTTATAAAGCTAGACTTGTAGCCAAAGGTTTCACTCAGAAAGATGGCATTGATTACAAAGAGACTTTTTCTCCGTGTCAAAGAAAGACTCTCTCGAATTATTCTCGGCATTAGTAGCTCAATATGACCTTGAGTTACATCAAATGGATGTGAAAACAGCTTTTCTTAATGGTGAGCTTGAGGAAGATATTTACATGTGTCAACCTGAAGGTTTTGTCCTAGAAGGACAGGAACACATGGTCTGCAAACTGAAGAAATCAATTTATGGACTTAAGCAAGCCTCCAGGCAGTGGTATCTAAAATTCAACGAAACCATTCAAAAATTTGGTTTTGAAGAAAATGTTGTAGATCCATGCATATATCTCAAGATCGGTGGGAGGAAGTTCATATTTTTGGTATTGTATGTAGATGACATACTACTTGCGAGTAGTGATCTTGGTCTTATGCATGAAACTAAGGAATATCTCTCGAAGAATTTTGAAATGAAAGATATGGGTGAGGCTTCTTATGTGATTGGGATAGAAATATCCCGTGATAAATCACTTGGAACATTATCAATCTCACAGAAAGCATATATCGAAAGAATTCTAGAGAGGTTTGAGATGAGTGCATGTAAGCCAAGCATAGTTCCGGTTTCTAAAGGAGACAAGTTTGGACTCAATCTTTGTCCTAAGAATGAACTGGAACGTAAGCAAATGGATAAAATCCCTTATGCTTCTGTGGTGGGAAGTTTAATGTATGCTCAAGTTTGCACACGACTAGATATCAGCTATATAGTTGGTATGCTGGGAAGATACCTTGTGAATCCTGGAATGGAACACAGGAAAGCTGCAAAGAAAGTTTTAAGGTACCTGCAAGGAACAAAGGATCATCGTCTCACATTTACGAAGTCAGATCAATTTGAGTTGGTTGGATATACAGATTCCGATTTCATGGGATGTAATGATACTCGAAAGAGCACTTTTGGATATCTTTTTCTATTAATTTGGAGGAGCAATATCATGGAAAAGTGCAAAAGAGTCTATTCTCACTGGTTCAACAATGGAAGCTGAATTTGTAGCATGTTATGAGGCTACAAATCCTTTGTTCATGGCTGCGGAATTTCATCTCAATGTTTGGAGACCTAAATTTTGCCTCACCGTGTGAAACTTTCTTTGTGATAATGCCGCAGCAGTATTCTTTTCAAAGCACGCTAGATATACTAAGGGTTCAAGACACATGGATCTAAAGCATCTATGCGTGAAACAAGCTGTTCAGATGGAAAAGTTGTTCATTGAACACATAGGCACAAAACTTATGATTGTAGATGCATTTACGAAGGCGTTACCTCCTAAGACCTTTTGGAACATGTTGGAAGCATGGGTCTTGAGGGAGTAACAAACAATTAGTTTCACTTAGACTTTTGCTTATGTTTGAACACTTATTGAGATCTTATTATTGTTGTTATTCTGAACTTATTTTTGTATCCACTTTAGTATACTTTTATGTTATTGGATGAATGTTACAGAAATTGTTTTCTTTTGAAGACATTAGTGGACCATTATGATATCCCCATTTATGGCCTGATTAAGTAAGTTGCTTGTGTTGTGGTACATAGAAGGGAACACGTTGATAACAAGACAATATGCCACCGCCATGACTCACATAAGTTATTTTCTTGGTTAAGGTGTTACGTTTAACCATTAAATTTGTTTAGCAATTATGTGCGCTTATGTTTTTCTACGATTAACCATTAAATAGATTATCACATGGACCAGTGGGAGAATGTAAGAATATTGCTATATGTAGAAATATCCTTTTGGGCCATGTAATATCTTTGGTTAATTACATGATATTGCTAATATATTGGTTACCATTTATTGGGCTTATTTCCTATTATCTCTTCCTTAATGGACGGTCGAGATTGATTGCTAACTCTAAACCCTAGGAACCTTGGTCCTCCTTCTACCTATAAAAGGAACTCTATAGCCATTAGTATAGGGTTCGATAAAGTTATCATTTCATTACACAAAACGGTCAAGAAGGAGAAACCAAGATATTCCACTGTGTTCTGTTCTACGGGTGTGCTTGCAGCCTTGGAGGATTTCTTGGATTCAATCAATGGCTTCATCAGGTATTATGTTTTAACACATCTATGTGTATTGTGATTATCATGTTGTTCAAGATCCAACCATTATATATATAAAAATAAAACTTATATCCCTCTTTTCACCAACATAAGTAAGATCAATTCTTTCAAGACTTGAAGCTGAAACAAAGACTAACTGTTAGGTACATGACATCGCCTTCCACTCGAAAATATCCTTGTCCTCCAGGGGTAAAAGTTAGGGAAATGAGATTTAATGTTGGAAGCATCCTCTCAAGTAGCGTTCTCAGGTGTGGAATTATTCAACTGAATCAATAGCTGGTCCATTATTGAGCCTTTTGGTAATTGTCACTAGTGGAAAAAGGCCGATTTAAGATAGTCTGAAAGTGTCGTATAAGCGAGTTATACAACACTTTGGAAATGCAGCTGAAAGTGCCGTAGATTCAGTGTCTTTTTCTGGAACGACACTTTCAAATTGCTGTTGAATTACGATACTTTCAGCTTGTCGCTAGGCAAGACATTCAGATAGCGTCCTAGATTTAGTTTATTTTAATATTAAAAAACCGAGTCAGATCTAGCAGGCTGATTGCAACCATTCTGACTCGGCTGAATAATTCTTATTCAAAATCAAAACTACATAAATTGAAACTCAGGTTACACTTAAATTCAAATTAAAATCCAAATCCCAAATTTAAATTTAAATTCAGATGAAATGATAATTCAAATTCAAACACTATATTTAAAATGACAATTCCATAACCTTATTCATCCATACAAAATGACAATTCCATTGCATTAAATTGTACTCATATATTTAATTAAAAATCATACAAAAGGATTCAACTCCTAATTTATAAGTTCAAGCTTTCTTAAAGAGAAGTGCTACAAGTCCTAAAAATTTCAACATCAGTTTCAGTGATCATCTCCTGGGCACCAGCTAGCAGAAAGACAACACTTTCCAACATCTCCGTATCCAGCAACAACAACGATCTTACCAGCAATCATGACATCAGGAACCCCTCAAGATCCTTGGAAAGAGCAGCAACATCAACATAAAGGGTAATTTTAGTCGAACTCTGAAGCGAAAGAAGTATAATAAACTAAATGATCGAACTTACAGACACAAGTAAGTTTAGGAGAAAATATCAGTTCTCATTGGCATTTCTCAGTGACATTATTTACTACCAGTTGATTCATAATTCAATCACTCAGTATCATGGTATTAAGGGCTTCACATGACTCCAGGAAATAACCCATGAAAAACTTGATCGACTGACTAAAAGTAATAGAAGCATTACACTTATCGGTACTACAAGTAGCTTTAGGAGAAAAATATCAGTTCTCGTTGGCGTTTCTTAGTGACATTTTGTACTACCAGTTAATTCACATTTCAGTCACTACGTATCATGGTATTAAGGGCTTCACCTGACTCAATTTCATCGATCAATTTATGCAGGAATTTATCCATGAAAAACTTGATCGACCGACTCAAAGTAATAAAAGCGTTGCACTTACCGGTACTAGCTACGCTTTACAACACTAGTCTTAGATGAACATCATTTCAGCAACTAAAGCCCTTACCTAGAAAGCTAGACAAACAAAACCCTAGAAACTTCATAATTTAACAAGCTAACACAAAATCAGACAAGTAAGGTTAAGAGAAAATTGTATATACCATCTTTGTGAATGAGAAAGGTTTGCAAGAAAACTAAGAAGTAGTGGGGAAGTGATACTCTTCTCAACAACAACCACTACACCTTTACTTTTCAAGCCTATCGCAGTTGATCCAAGCTGTGTAAATACAAAAGAATTAGTGGGGTTTTCAAATTTCAAAATTTGACACAGAAACTAGAAATAGGCCTTTACTGTTTTTTTGTTTACCTTAGTATATTAAACTTGAAATGATCTCCCTGCAGCTGAGAAAGTATTCATACAACTATCATAATAATCAGTCCTACAACATAAATAACCAAAATATCAAAATCAATCGAAAGAAACAAGATTTATCAGAACTCTAGATACGAAAAGTACTCAGGAAGATCTCAGAATCTGTTCACTTTCTAGTTTCTAAGTTACTGAAAACCGACCATAGATATAAAGCCGAGTGTATGGTGTACCAGTGCCAACAATCCCAATTTGCAAACCCGACCATAAATATATCGAAGTCCTAAGGTTTTCTAAGGTTCTTAAAGACAATTGCAAACCAACAAATTGAAATCATGTTGGATGATGCACTGAGCCAACAATTCCAAACAACACACCTACAACAAACAAAAGGTATTAACATCACTAAATTATAAATATAAAACAAGGATGAAAAAATCAAGAAAAGTTGAATATACTGATGGTGTAAGCAACTAGACAGATAGCTCTCGCGATCTCCTTGTCAAATTTCAAGATCACAATAATTGAAAAAACTAGCTAGCAAAAAGATGGTGTAAGCAACTAGACAGATTCTAACTAAAGCAACTGTGAAGTCGGGATACATGTTCTGAAATATAACTAAAGAGGTATTCTCGTCTTTCTTACTATCTATTCCAAGTTCAGAAATATGGATTTGGTAAAAAGTTATCATTCAGAATGAATTATACCCTGACTTAGATGTGTACTATAAAACTTGAAAACAGATTCAACAGATAAGTAAACCAAACCATCTAGACAATGAAAAAACACAAGTTAGGGTATTATATACTGACCCATAAAAGTTTTCTTCTTCCTACTTTGACCAAACAATACACATTTGCAACCTGCACATGGATCTGGAAAAATCATCATCACAGACAACAGTGAAATTTATTTTATACATAGATTTGTTCTTCATAAAAGTTTGAAATGAATATGCTAAAGTTGAAGAGCTTTGAATTCTAAAATCAGTTGAACAAAAGCCAATTTAGCAGTTCATCAAACAACAGGATTCAACCATTCTCATCTTGCATTTCATTAAACATAAGCATCTTGTAGGAACCGATAAAATTACAATCAGTTGCAAAGAGAGTAACACCCACTTCATTGTCTCAGTGAAAATTAGCTGCAACAAATCAAACAAAATGGTCATTTCAAGCAGATAAATCTCAGAGAGAACAACACCCACTTCATGAGACAATTATGAAACCAAAAACAATGTACTCACTCGAGCTTTAAGTCATAAGCGACAACCAGGTATGCAACTCCGCAATACCAGCCTACACATACAGGAAAAGAAACACAGTGTATCTACACAATACATGAACATGTAATCCAGAATACACGAATTGACAGGATTTTCTTTCCCTTGTCCAATTTCATCTGCAAATAAGCAAAACCAAAATTATTTTTAGTTACTTTTAGTTACGACATAAAAAGATGGTTATCAGCTCATACAAGCATAATCTACACTTGTATAAACTTCAATAAAAGAATTACTCACCAGAAACTCGGGCTTTGTGTCATTACCTTCTCCTAGAATTTCCTTGTATGTAAGAACAATGAACCTAATCTTATCCAAAGCCTGGGAAAACAAGCGAAGTTTGACATAGAACCAACTCAACCACAACCTCAGAATCACTTACTAAAACAAACAGTTACTTACATCAGAAAAGCATTAGAAATTACCTCCCTCAAGAAGATACCTTTGTTACTATAAAAAGAGTTCATAATGATATCCATAAGCCGACAAATCTCAGCCTGTGACTCAAGCTTCCCTGCGGTCTTTCTAAGAGATTTCCTTGACATTGATTATGACTCCATGGTTAAAAACCACCATATTCAAACACCAATTGAACAAACGTTCTAATGATTACCGAATAGACAATAGAAAGGAAAAGAAAAAAAAAACTAACATACATGCATCTTAACAACACTTGAATCAGTGGATAATCCAAGAGGAACAATACCAAATTTATCTTCAATCTTTGGTTGGTTAATGAGTTATCTGATTCACTTTCCTCGGCATTAGCTTGGTTCTTTCGTCTGTTATAATCCAAAGGTCATTTCAACTTCAATCAAGTACATGTAAATACAATCAGTTTATTCAATCTTATTCATTCTGAACATCAATAGAAACAAGCAATTATAGTAACTAACAATAAGAATGCTTAGTTACAAACATATGAACTAAGTAACAATAACCTTAAAATATAAAATTGAGAAAACCAGATTGGTAATCTAAGAAACAATAACCTTTAATGTAGTTCCATCCGAATACAGATCGAGATCCAAAGTGATACACATTAACTACTACAATTATTGCAACTAGATTTACATCACTCTACAGGCTGAAATTAAAATATCAGGAGTTCTAAACTAAACAATAGAAATTGAGTTCTATTTTGAAATATCAGTTCATAAAACTGAAGTTAAAAGAAAACCCATGCTTTAAATCTCCATGAAATACATTGTACAAAAAACAAAAATTGCAAAATCTTTCCGGATATATCATCTCAACAAAAATTGCAAAATCTTTCAAAAAAAAAATTTACCTTACAAAGATAATACTCACTAGATTAGGTTAATATCTAGCAAAAACGACAAAAAAAAAAAAAAAAAAAAAAGAGGATTAGGGTTTATACCTGATGAATATCCTTCTTAGAGTCTTTATAACCGAATCGAATATGAGATGGAGGAAAAAATAACCTGGATCGCATTTACAAAAGAGGGGATTTCTATCTGAATCATCTGATACATGGGTTTTGATTTTGAGAAGGGGTTTTTAGTCTTTGATTTGTGCTAGTTGGGTTTCATCTGTGAGATTTTGAGATTTGGGTTTGAAGAAGATGAAATAGAAAACGATAAAAAATATGACGAGTTAGCACAATTTTGATTTTGAGTAGTCAGTTTAGGTGGTGTTGAAAACTTCAGTATTGATCTTGATTTGAAACATCTCATTTTAGGTTTAGAAGAGATCATGAGAGTGAGGGAGAAAGAGTGACCAGATGAGGGATAATGGCGGAGAGAAATATGTTTTCGCATCTTATTCGGAACCATATATGTTTGATAATTACGAAAAGAGAAAAGAAAAATAAATAAATTCCATTTCATATCCTTTTCATATCTAGCCGTTCACATAAAGGTGCCTTAATCGCACCCGTGGAAAGTAAAATATCCTGCTAAGGAAAGGTTATTATTGGTTTGTCGTTGTCTTAGTCAACTAAAGTTATGCACAACCACATCTTGACTGTAGTCAGCGATTCAACAAAGATGCGTCGTTGTATAGGTCAACCAAACTTATATCACAACGACACTTTGACTTGATCGACCACACGTTTGACATGAGGTTGTTCTTAGATATTTGTAATGTGTCGTTTCCTTATGTCTCAGATAGCCCCTTTTCCACTAGTGTGTACGAGTCTCTAAGTTTTTAGTAGGGATAACCACAATTTGTCCCTCATGATCTACCACAGGTAATACATGAACTGGGACATAAGCAACACCAATCTTTTTTTGAGCTGGGTGACGTGTAAAAATAGGTGAATACGAGCCTCTGCTAGTAGTTTGAGCTTATAAGCCTAAGACCCGATCTTATCTAAAACTGGAAAATGGCCATATCATTTGGTAAACAATTTGAAGTTCTTGCAGTTTAGGCCAATGATATTGAAACATCCTAATTGATGGATTCTCAGTTTATTTGATTGTGTAATAAATTTTTGAACTGTTAATGGATTCTCAGTTTATTTGATTTCAAAAATGGTTTGTAGGTCATGCTGATTTCCATCTGAACGGAGAAAGTTAATATCCCGACCCGTGGAAGAATGAAGTCGTGGCTTTGATTCTAAGCGCTATGGCTTGGTTCTTAGTATCTATTTTCCTCTTGCTAAAAAGTTTCTCAACAAATATATGCTTTTGCGAACGAAAAAATTCGCAACGACAGGCGTTGTTGAGAAAAGATGTTGCTGACCGAGATTTGCAACAGAAATTATGCGTTGCTAAAATTTGCGGGATGGTGTTTAGCAACGGAAAGAGCTTGGCACAACACCATTCAGCAATATCTATGGGAGGTTTCTAAATTCCAAATTCGGCGTAGTGATGGGTATCACCCATAAGCTTGCCATTTACAGTGATCCAAAGGTTGTCGTCGAGCTTTCTGATGCGGAAGTTGAAAAAGGGGGGGTCTAACAACCACACCTTATATTTCGTTCGACAATCTGAATAGACAAACTCCAATATACTTTCAAGAGAATCAACTAGACAGTCCGACTCAATCTATATAAAAGTATATCCAAGAGTTTATATCTCAATTTCTCAATTCAATCTGCAATCAAGCAAATAGGAATTTGCGATCCCGGTTGAATAAGAGAAATAACTTGGACGGTATCACAAACCAATATCCAAGTGCCAATCAATTCAATCAACAACCCAAAGGTGGGATTCAAGAACTGATTGTACTTAACGCACAACCTGTGATATTTTTATTATATAATAAAATATAATACGGAAAAGAAATAACATAGACATCTGAATTGTTAACGAGGAAAACTGCAAATGCAGAAAAACCCCGGACCTAGTCCAGCTTTGAACACCACACTGTATTAAGCCGCTACAGACACTAGCCTACTACCAATGGATTTCGAACTTGACTGTAGTTGAACCCTAATCAATCTCACACTGATTCAAGGTACAGTTGTGCTCCTTACGTCTCTGATCTCAGCAGGATACTACGCATTTGATTCCCTTAGCTGATCTTGGTAGGCCCGAAAGAGTGTTTAATTTACGGCCTACGGTGATACCGCAAGTGCACGGTGTCTTGGTTGTAGGACTGAGCAAGTGCGGGTCGAACCACAGAGACTTGTGGTGCCCTTATGTGATCTAAGGCTTGCTACTTAACTGAATTTCAAGTGACAAAGTAACACAGATGTTGAGGTTGCCGATACGGCTGATTATGAAATGTGACTCTAACTAAGGAAAAACGGTGAGAACAAATATGTCTTTGGGGTTGTCAAATTCACCACTAAATCCTATTGTGTGCTTAACTAATTTGAGTTCTTGTTCTTATACCGACAAGTGAAGCTTGTCACTTCTATCAATTCTCTAAGAGTTTCTCCATGTGAAGCTTCAAATACACGGCTAAGGGTACTAATCCTAAGTACTAGTTGTCTAATTAAGAACAACTAGTCGGGGTATTAGTATTAAGGTCTAATGTCCGAGCTGCAACATACTAACACAAGTATAGCCAAACTACTTTGCATCCATGGTGTTGGTATGCAGTGTGAGAGAAGAGTATTACATGCTGAATTGAAGCTATCTAATAACATTACATACCCAAGAACATCAAACACGATCAAGAACAACATGGAGTTAGGGTTTCAATGAAACCTAGCAATCAAATTAAGACATGATAGAATATAAATACACAAAATTAAATCTAAGAGACTGCTCTGGCTAATCCAGGCGTGTCTAAAATCATCTCCCTCACTCTCTATTTATACATGCAGCTCCTCAAAATACCCAAACCCTAAATTCGATTAAAAACAGAAATTAATTGGAAACTTCTCTCACCCATGTCGCTCCAACTGCTCCCTCTTCTGTCAAATCGTCTCTTGCTGGTTGTTGTGAACCCTAGCTCTAGTTATCAATTATTTTGTTCCTTGGGTTGGTATAAAATAAGAAATTGATATCTTGGGTTAGAGATGAGGCTTTGGTGTAGGTGTTGTTGGCTGTGGTGATGGGAAAAGAGATGGTGGTGATGATGAGTTGTTGATGGAGGTGAGAACGGCTCTGTCGGGGGAGAGGAAGGTCGGGTGAAGGAGATGGAGGAGTAGGTTTTGCAGAGCAGAGCTCTGTCGGGTAGAGATGAGAGAAGAAGAAAGAGAAAAGAAGAGAAGAATGGGTCTGTCGATGGGGGTATAGGTATAGGGTGTTGTGGTGTGAGGCGGAGTGCGGCTACGGATGATGAGACAAGCCCGGCGACCGTTGGATGAGGCGGCTACAATCTGAACGGCCGAGGGAGGTGAGCGGTTTTGGCGTGATCTAGTGTTGCGCGGAGTATCGAACATCGATGCTAGTGGGGGCAGCGACCGTGGGATGTAGAAGATCGAAATCTCGACGGCTTGGAGTGGACGGACTCGGATCCGGGTCGCGGGTCAGGTCTAGCTCAAGCCCATGTCTTGTAGATGAGTTGCTACTTGTTGGGTTGCAACTGTTGCGCGCGGGCTTTGGATTTCTGCTCCATAGGTGCTCGACTCCACTTCTTCGCTCTTTTGGCTCCTCAGATTCTCCGAACTTTATTTAGTACCTAAAAATACAAAATTAATTAATACAAATATTTATTCTTGAAAACAAGGAAAATACAGAATATGGGATAATATCTGATTTATAAGCGCAAAAGATGAGTAAAATGCCAATAAAAAGGTGTATAAATATGCACTATTTGGCACTCATCAAATACCCCCAAACCTGAATTTTACTTGTCCTCAAGTGAAACAGAAAATAAGAAATCCTAACTATACCACTGTCGTAGGTCACTCGAATGCATTTAGCGTATGCACTAAGCCTTTAAACCCCTAGGTGTCCCTAGTGGACGAGTTGTAGTCTCGTGAGGGTTTACAAGAGGTGTACCCACAAAACCTTCTCCAACTTCAGAGTGTAAAAGAGTCTCAAGCCTCCAAGAAGCTATGAGGACATAGAGTTTCGCATGCTAGTAACAAGAAGTTAGAACTATCGAAGAACGCATTCTCATCCTTAAGTGCTTTGAGCGAGAAGTAACCATACCATATGAAAGAATTCGGATTCGATTGTGATCATAAGTCTCAACTTCTGCCTCACCATTAGGGTTTTATGATAATTGCACTCAAAAAGATCGCTTTTTAGTCTCTCATGTGTGCGGGCAGGAATAAAGAGAGACATCCGCACACGTTGTAGGTAAGAAGGATAACCTTAGAAATAAAATCTGGAGACTCCACAAAAGTGTGGACAAAAAGAATCTTTTTCTAATGATCTCTAAGAAAGGAAATCAACCATTAGCAAGGGTGGGAGTACTCACTCACTTCTCACCCGATCGGCAATTAATATCACTCTCTCATAAGAAACCATAGAAACGTCTTCAATCTTGGTCTTCGGTCTTGAGTCTTCAACTATTGATGACGAACTTCGAACTTCACAAAAACTTAATAATTTTTTTTTTTTTTTTTTTTTTTTTTTTGTGGTACCTAGACAGATGAAATAAAATAAACTACAATCTTTTTTTTTTTTTTTTTTTTTTTTTCTTTTTTTTTTTTTTTTTTTTTTTTTTTTTACAAACACTAACAACGATAAAATTTAAATTTTCACAAACTTCATTAATTCTCATCTTCTTTTCCTTTCTTTGTTGCACATAAACCTTGGACTATATCAATTTTTCTTTCCATATTCTGATTCTGCTCCGGTTCTTGTGATGATGTGTTTCTATGGGTCTTCTTGATTGAGAGAGAGAATGATGCTAACTACAAATCGGTATTTAGAAGGAGTTTTCATCTTTAGACGTCACCCTCATGATTGACAAAATTAGCACTCAAAAGATCAAAAGTAGTCTTTGAAAGTGGTGCGAAGTTGGGTAGCTCACCATTCCTACCCGGAATTGACGTACGGTGACACACACTCTAAAAGCTTTTCTAGAAAGTCACAAAGAGTGAAGGTCGGTACCTCGCTTGATGTAAAATGGGTAGTCTCCACTATGGGTGATCACAATTCTACTACCGAATATCTAAACAAACACCTAATTCGCCCTCCGGTATGGTTAAATCCAACTTTAACGCTCTAATCAACTAAGGAACCCGATTGCGTTCTCCGGTACTTCCAATTTCTGTTATTTCGGTCAGAATCTCTATGTAAACATAGCTAAAAGCATGCTAGTGACTCTAAAATCTCTAAAGTTGGAGGTTTTACAAAAAGAGTTTTATTTTTTTTTTTTTTTTTTTTTTTTTTTTTTTTTTTTTGAAAATAAAAGGTGAAATAAAAGACTAAAAACTCTAAATGCAAATCACACCCCCAAACCTAAATCAAACATTGTCCTCAATGTGTCAACAGATAGGAAAAATTAAACAGTCACATACCATGAGAACTATCTTTGAAAAGATAAAGGGAAGAGATTAGGAATGTCGGCGGGAGCAAGGTTGAGCTTCATTCGTCAAGGCTAAATCCAACATTCTCAGTGGTGATTATATCGGATTAGCATAATATATGTGCAAGAAGACTCAACCGAATCAAGAAAAGAAAAATTTAACAAGTCCTCTTGGATTATATACAAAAATTCACCGTAAACTAACAATCTAAAGAGTTGAGGATCAACCCAATAGACGATATGTACACACATTAACAGCCTTACACAAATATAATATGAGAGTGCACGTAAGACTGCAAATGGGAATGAGTTTCCCAAACCTAAACTTGTGAACGGGTGTGTTTGTGAGAACAAAATCTTGCAATTTTAAAGGTACATCATGCAAAAGGTCTAACTCAAAATGAGTTTTGCTAATTACATGTGCAGACATACACATTCCAACTGTGGCTCCTTAAGAGTGTTATACTTTGATGCAAAATAGTCCAAGAGGACTTGGGAAGCACAAAGCTCTAGGCCTAAGTTAGGCATTTTCAGAAAAGTTGGTTTTGCAATTTTGTGACAAACTACACCTAGGTTGGGTGAAGGAGTTTCAATTTGTGACTCAGGAGAGAGGTTAGGTACATCTAAGTTATTTTCATGTATAAAATCATTTGCACCGTCACACTCTTTCCTAAGGTCGGGAGTGGGTAAATCATGGTCTTTTCACAGGACAATGCCACGGGTTCCACATCAATGTCACATGCATGAAATCGAAGAAGAAGCATTATTCATAGGGTTCACAGGAGAGACACTTAATGTCTCTGAACCTAAAGATTCTATTACATTTTCAAAATACACATGCTCTTCATATTCATCATCATCATCATCATAGCAAAAATCCATCTCTCCATTCAAAATTGTAGTATTTTTAGTGTACTCATCTACCTCTAGATTAGGTTCATAT
Source organism: Papaver armeniacum (assembly GCA_023531295.1). Lineage (NCBI taxonomy): Eukaryota > Viridiplantae > Streptophyta > Magnoliopsida > Ranunculales > Papaveraceae > Papaver > Papaver armeniacum. The sequence continues at coordinate 414,095 of JAJJWW010008171.1, forward strand.
TCAATGTTAGTTGCATGAGTAAAACTAGAAACACTATTTTCAATCCTATCATTTTGTAACTCAATCAGGTTCCTTTGAAGAATCATCTTGAGTTGTTCCATTGAAGGAGAGTCTTCACTAGTGGGTATGCATTCCTCATATGGATATTCATTGTATGGTTGTGCATGAGGTTCACTAGAGAAGGGAAATTCAGACATGTTGCTATATGGATGGTCATGCATTGCATTCATTTCAAGCCTAGCATTTTGCTCCATGAGTGTTTCCATTGCTGATTGCAAACTAGGAGTTGGGGGAGTATATAATTGTTCATCTCCCCACTGTGGTGAATGATGCATGTGTGCAGGTTGATTATGGTCCCAATAGTCACTTCTAGACACTTCGTACATTGGATTATCATGGTTTTGCCTAGACTGTCTAAAAGCATGCAAAATATAACAGTACTCAGCAGGGTGGTCTAAGCCACCACATAAGGTGCAAGCATGCATTTCATATTGCCTAGAAAAACTAGACTCGACAGATTGCTTTTCTAAAGCAGATTGCCTATCTAAAGCAGATAGTCGAGCCTCTAGTTGATCTAAAAGTGATGACTGGGTATGAGAAAATTGTTCATTTTCAACCTGTGGTGGATGATGTATGTGATCATAATGATTAGGGTATGTGAGATCGGGGCCCTGAGAAGGCCCATAAAGTTCCCTAAAGTCACTATGGTATGTGGGGTGTTCATCCTGTGAAAGGTGCCCGTAAGCAAGCTCTCTAAGGGATTTATTTGTTCCATCCCCAGATGCAGACCAAAATCCTGACATGGTCTAGCTTTCAAATTGAACTCAAAGTTTAGTTTGGTTTATGTGGGCTTTGGTTTATTGGGATTTGGTTTCAATGGGAATCATTTGGTTTTGTTGGGAGCTTTGGTTTATGTGGGAAGGTGTTATTTGAAACCCCCGGATTTTGTGAAAACAGAACAGCCCAGGTTTGTGTAAAGCCTAGTGGAACTGTGGGCTCAGTTAAAGCAGCCCAGTTCACAGTTTGGTTGATTGTGGGTTAGCTTGATTGTGCGGAGCTTGCAATGTGTGCGAGACAGACCCGGCAGTCTATGGGCTCGGTTTGGTTGCAGCCCAGGTTTGATTGCTACGCCTAGTTGTGTTCTGTTAGCCCAGGTTGGGTTGAGTTGGGCTCAGTGGTGTAAGCCCAAGTTTGGTTAACAAGTGCAGGCTTCGGTTGTGCACACATCCCGGTAGATGTGGGTTAGGTGGAGTTGGCTCTGACTGCTGACTTCGTGGGAGCTAGCGGCTCATGCATAGTTGGCTAGGTCGATGGTTTTGCGAGGTCATGTTTAGGCTCGGGGTCAGGCACATCACAGTTTGGTAGTTTAAGCACAAAGCACAATTCTAAGTGCAAATCACGGATGAACGGGGCAGCTCAAATGCAGATTTTCGGCTTCCCGGATGCAACAGTTTGACAGGGTTGAGTATGCACAATCTTAACAGCTTATGTGAGCACAATCTTAACAGAACACAATCTTAACAGATGCACAATCTTGACTGGTTGAGTATGCACAATCTTAACAGAACACAATCTTAACAGATGCACAATCTTGACTGGTTGAGTATGCACAATCTTAACAGAACACACAAGTACAAAGGTTGCAGGTTCAAGTGGTGTGCACTCGGCCCAAGGCAAGACAAGGTATGTAGTGCAACAGGTGAGAGAGATCAACAAGCTCAACAAATTCAATTGACAGGGTTTGTGCAAGCTCAACAAGCAGCTCTGTCAGCAGGGTTAACAGCTAACAAGCTTACGAATCGTGTGCTCAGGGGTATACCACTCAGGTTTGTGTCACAAAGCACGAGGCAAACTCGAGCTCGGGGTTCTTTGTAGTACACACAAGGGCTAAGCAATACAAGGCAAGGCAATACAGCACACAAACTGCTTAGATGCTAAGTAACATTGTGCACTGAGAATATGCTCGGAGTGCAACATAATATGCTTAGGTGCACGGGGCTAGGTTTGATGGTTTGCGAGGTCGGCTCGGGGTTAGCACTAGGTCAAGCATGCACAAATAGCTCACAAGTCTCACGAGGATGCTAAGGGATTGATCACAGAATCTTGGTTCAATTGCTTACGAGATGCTCACAAGTCTCGGGGTCTTGCTCGGGTTACGCAAGTATATGGCAATGATAGCTCACACATTTAGCATTCAATTAGCAGACTTTTTCAAAGCAATTACAAATTGGAAGCAAAGCATAGCACACAGGGTTTAGGCACAAGGTTAACAAGCAAGCCTATATGCTATCAGGCATTCATTCATTCAAAGTCTAGCAAGTTTATCAACAGGTTAACATTCGGGTGTGGTTAACGAGAGAAGGATATGCTAACTTGTTTGGGCTGCCCTGTTAACAATTGCGCTTCCTTGCCACAAAGAAGCACAGCGAGGTTGGCTCGATTGTGTATCACATGCACCTTAAGTCTGCGCCCTTCCTTGACTTTCTCCCTATTGGCTTACCTCACTGTTCATAAGCACAAGAAAGACAGCCCGATTTTAGCAGCTCAAGCGAGCACTGGCAAGCGATATGAGTAGCAAAGCACGGGTAGGTACCTGTTCACTCGGGAAGAAATATCAGTTTCTCAAAAGAGTGCAGGCTACAGCAAATGGATTTGAATATTAACACTGGCACAGTGAGAGTATTCTTGGACTGTCAGGGAATAAGATTAACTAGTTACACTAAGAAAATAAGCTAAGTTACAATGCAGGCAAATAACTTACAGAGGCAGTTTACAAAAAATTTAAACTAATCAAAGATTGATAGACAAATGTAACATGGATATGTACAGGGGAGAAAATCAGTAAAGCTTAGCCGAAAATCGATAGGGCACGCGCCAAGTCCCCGGCAACGGCGCCAAAAACTTGGTAGGCCCGAAAGAGTGTTTAATTTACGGCCTACGGTGATACCGCAAGTGCACGGTGTCTTGGTTGTAGGACTGAGCAAGTGCGGGTCGAACCACAGAGACTTGTGGTGCCCTTATGTGATCTAAGGCTTGCTACTTAACTGAATTTCAAGTGACAAAGTAACACAGATGTTGAGGTTGCCGATACGGCTGATTATGAAATGTGACTCTAACTAAGGAAAACAGTGAGAACAAATATGTCTTTGGGGTTGTCAAATTCACCACTAAATCCTATTGTGTGCTTAACTAATTTGAGTTCTTGTTCTTATACACGACAAGTGAAGCTTGTCACTTCTATCACTTCTCTAAGAGTTTCTCCATGTGAAGCTTCAAATACACAGCTAAGGGTACTAATCCTAAGTACTAGTTGTCTAATTAAGAACAACTAGTCGGGGTATTAGTATTAAGGTCTAATGTCCGAGCCGCTGAGATACTAACACAAGTATAGCCAAACTACACTTTGCATCCATGGTGTTGGTATGCGGTGTGAGAGAAGAGTATTACATCTTGAATTGAAGCTATCTAATAACATTACATACCCAAGAACATCAAACACAGTCAAGAACAACATGGAGTTAGGGTTTCAATGAAACCCTAGCAATCAAATTAAGACATGATAGAATATAAATACACAAAATTAAATCTAAGAGGCTCTCGGCTAATCCGGGCGTGTCTAAAATCATCTCCCTCACTCTCTATTTATACATGCGGCTCCTCAAAATACCCAAACCCTAAATTCGATTAAAAAAGAAATTAATTGAAACTTCTCTCACCCATGTCGCTCCAACTGCTCCCTCTTCATCAAATCGTCTCTTGCTTGGTTGTTGTGAACCCTAGCTCTAGTTATCAATGATTTAGTTCCTAGGGTTGGTAGAAACTAAGAAATTGATATCTAGGGTTAGAGATGAGGCTTAGGTGTAGGAGTTGTTGGCTGTGGTGATGGGAAAAGAGATGGTGGTGATGATGAGTTGTTGAAGGAGGTGAAAATGACTGTGGAGAGGGAAGGTCGGGTGAAGGAGATGGAGGAGTGGGTTTTGCAGAAGCGAGCTCGTCGGGTAGAGATGAGAGAAGAAGAAAGAGAAAAGAAGAGAAGAATGGGTCTGTCGATGGGGGTATAGGTATAGGTGATGTGGTGTGAGGCGGTGCAGCAAACGGATGATGAGACAAGCCCGGCGACCGTTGGATGAGGCGGCTTCAATCCGAACGGCCGAGGGAGGTGAGCGGTTTTGGCGTGATCTAGTGTTGCGCGGGTATCGAACATCGATGCTAGTGGGGGGAGCGGCAGAGTGGGATGTAGAAGATCGAAATCTCGACGGCTTGGAGTGGAGCGGACTCGGATCCGGGTCGCGGTGGGTAGCTCAAGCCCATGTCTTGTAGATGAGTTGCTACTTGTTGGGTTGCACGCGTGAGCTTTGGATTTTCTGCTCCATAGGTGCTCGACTCCACTTCTTCGCTCTTTTGGCTCCTCAGATTCTCCGAACTTTATTTAGTACCTAAAAATACAAAATTAATTAATACAAATATTTATTCTTGAAAACAAGGAAAATACAGAATATGGGATAATATCTGATTTATAAGCGCAAAAGATGAGTAAAATGCCAATAAAAAGGTGTATAAATATGCACTATTTGGCACTCATCAGATCTCACCCATAACTAATAGTTTCTACAGACCCAAAGTCGAAGACTTGATAAACAAATATGTCTCACACAGAAAAGTCTATCGGAATAGATAAATCTGTCTCCCACAGAAATACCTACGATTTTTATTCCGTCTTTTGATAAATCAAGGTGCATCGGAACCAATTAATAAACCGAACTTATATTTCCGAAGAACAGCCTAGTATTATCAATCACCTCACAATAATCTTAATCGTATGGTAGCGAAACAAGATATTGTGGAATCACAAACGATGAGACAAAGATGTTTGTGACTACTATTAATCTTATCTATCGAAGATAAATTTCAAGCAAATCTTAGCAAAGATAATACTCAATCACGATAGAAGAAGTAAGATCAGAACACGCAACTATAGAGAAAATAGTTGGGTTTGGCTTCACAATCCCAATGAAGTCTTTAAGTCGTTAACCTACAGGGTTTCGTGAAAAACCTAAGGTTAAAGGAGAATTGACTCTAGCTTATAAAACTAGTATCACACAGGAGGTGTGGGGATTCGGTTTCCCAGTTGCCAAAGTTCTCCTTTATATACTTTTTCAAATCAGGGTTTGTAATCTAAGTTATCTTGGTAACAAAGAATTCAATATTCACCGTTAGATGAAAACATGATTACATTCAAGCTAATATCTTTCAACCGTTAGATCGAACTTAGCTTTGTAATACACAAATGAAATGTACCTTCATTTAGGTTTAAGGAACCGTACCTAAACGCGTACACCATGTTGGCTCAACCGTAGTTAACCAAGTTCGGTTATATGAACACTCTCATATCAACCTTATTCATCTTAACCATAACTAGTGTTAGAGCATAGCTCAGTTGAACCCACCAAGCGTTGGTATGTCAAGTTTGGTTGTCATATTTTAGTAAATCAAAACTCATTTTAAGAGTCGCTTGATTATGTACTAGAGTCAACTTCGTATAGGTTAGCTTAAAAGTATTAGAATATGAGACATTAAAAGTATTGCGAAGACTTGAAGAAGTAAGAAGCTACAACGACAACATCATCCTTCCACTTGAGGTTAGTGATATTTGACTTAAACTGTTTCATTCCCTAACGTATCTTTCAAGTCGTGCATATTGAAAACAAAACTGCGAAGCATGAACACTCTAGATAGACATAGTATTAAGGAATACGGAAAATGGGTCATTTTTCCAAAAACATTTAAAACACGGTTCAAAAGGACGAGTAAAAAATTTTATGGGTGAAATGGACAAAAATTTTTTAGCAAGGATGAAACCTGGATTCATCCTGGCTTAAACTTAAAAAATAGAAAGGATGAAACTGGATGCATCCTGTGTAAAATAAAAATAAGAAAAAATATTTGAAAATGGACAGGATGAAACTGGTTACATCCTGCCTATTTTTAAAATTTTGTCCATTTAAACAGTATCTAAATCTAACTGTCCTTTTCACCCAGGAAATTTTGATTTTGGTCTTTTTAACCAATTTTGTGTAAGGAATACAATATGAAGTTTATTGCTTAACCATTAAACTTTGTAGATAAGACATCGACATAATCGTTTAAATGCTATTGTGATTATGTATGGGTATGAGGTGAGGATTTCATCCTAGGAAACAATGTTTTACATGTGTTTTAAGGAAGTAACTTCATAAACTTGTTTATGAATCGAAAAGGAAATCGTCAGCGTTATTGGGATTGTTATTCATTGTATATCTTGTGAACATCAATATGTGTGATTTAGTATAACCGCACATGACTTGTTTGTGTTCTTCGTAAAACTATTCACAAAGGCCTGACTTATGTATTGGTATGACTTTTATTAGTGAAACCAATCTTAAGTAATCACCTAAGATGGTATGATCGAGTTTGTGATTGTGTAGGACCCGGACCAGGTAAAGGGGAACCGATCCTATGAAGAGGTGCAACACATCACAAAGGGGAATCGACCCTTGTATGAGGTGCAACTTGACTTTGTAGCGAGAAGGGGAACCGATCCTATGGACATGTGCAACACGTTTTTAAGCAAAGGGAAACCGATCCTATGGACATGTGCAACACATATAATTTCGATACCATATATATGAGGGGAACCGATCCTAGTACCTAGTCAACCGAATTTTTGGGAAGCTAGTGTGACTATGCAAAGTACTCACATGGAGGTAGAACCGAAACTTGTTTTGGTAGAACCGTTAAACCCATGATTTTTGATTGAGTGTTTCTTGATCAATCGCATAGTTCTTAAAAGTCAGATGAACCAATTATAAACTTGTTTGGAAGTGTGGCAAATCGGTTTCAAGGTTATAAGTATGAAAGAGGACTTACAAAGTAAGGATGTCGACACACTTTGAACATAGGCAATAATGTTTATCTTTATTGTTCAAAGTTATTCCTTAATAGCTACAAGAAGGAAATACCAGGATCGAAACATAAATAAGTTAAGAATAAAACGAGAATTAGTAATGTGCATTTACTAGTTGAGATTTTCCAAAGAGATTTTCGGTCATTATTTTGGACAAAGCATTTCCGGGAATTATGGAAACCGAATTTGGAATATATTGAATATCTTTGAGAATATTTTCGGTTTTGAAATTCCTTGGTGTCCAAACTTCCTTGTCTATAAATACTTGAAGTTTGAATTTCTAGCAAACTAATCCTTCGTGACAACAAACTTCCTTGGTTGTGTTATTCTGCGGTGAAGCCGCTTTATTCGGAGAGGAGAGTAACCTAATTAGGAGAAATCTCGTACGACCGCTCATTTTAAAGTCTTCTTTGTGTTTTCGGTTGATTTTATTGACTAACGGTGGTTGAAATTTGATTGCACCTAGTTTGTTTATTCTTGAGAATATTCTCTTCTGATATAAGATTCACTCAAACTAGATCGAAGTTTCAAAAGGGATCTTTAGTTGTTAGTGCTAAAGACGATCTTGTGATAATCCATTGTTAACAGACTCCGTTCTATGCGTGATTGATCACAAGAGATTCAAGTTGTTGTGTGCAGGTGTTTATTGAAGATCTAAGAAGATTTTAAGACAAAGAAGATATTGAAGATTTCTGATTTGGGGTTCATAATCTTTTTTGTGCACAATACTTGTTTTGGTATAAGAGGATCAAACTATAATCGGTTTATCCATGTGGTAGATTGGATTGATTAGTGTAGATCAACATCAATATAATTCTTTATGATTAAAAGTATTGATTGTAAATCTTAGCAATTACTTCGGTAGTTGAACATAAGATAGATCTAAGAACTGTGAAGGAGTTTATTGAGATAAAAGAGAAGAGCCTTTGTCGAACTCAAATCACTTGGTTGAAGAGAGTTGATACTAAACAGATTTGTTGTACCTTTACTATTTGGAATACGAACCAAAGGAATTGTTCCAAGTACGTGACTTATTCATAGGTCGGAGCGTGGGAATACATACGGAACTAGGTGAATTATAGGTTTAGTTGCTTGGTCTTAACTATACGGAAGTTGGTTTAATTTTGTGTAGCGGCTTAATCCGAGAGTATTCAGTCTGGACAAGGTCCGGGGTTTTCTGCATTTGCGGTTTCTCGTTAACAAAATCTTCTTTGTGTCATTTACTTTATATTTCGCATTATAATTGTTTTATTATAATTAAAGTAAATTACACAAGCGTTAATTCATCTTTACTTGATAAGCAATACTATTGTGTTTGGTTAAGTCTGAACCCTTTTATCAAGTAAACATACTTCGTTTTGTATTGTCTCAATCTCGTATCCATAGACGAACACACGAAGCGTGAACCGATTAGTTGTATTGTCTCGACTCAGTCCATAGACAATCACTTTCGGAGAAAGGACTTATAGGTATGAAAAGTTTTAGCTTGAGGTATATTTGGGTACCCTTGTCTTTTCAATTGGTATCAGAGCAGGCAAACACGAAAAGATCTAACAATCTGTGTTTGGTGCGATCCAACCTATAAGAAATTGAACCTATGTTTGATTAAGTTAACGTCATGAAAGAGTTTAGTTACTCAAAAGTTGAAGATGTTACTACTTCATTGACTCATGATCCAGGAGTATCAAAAACATCTATGTCCATCTCTGATGGAAAGGAAGATGTTGATAAAGAGTTGGTAAAACTCCTAAATCCTATAAAATCTTGTCTTATAAAGTGGTTTATTAAAGACGAGAGACAAATCTTCTTAAACGGAGATTAGAGATAAAGACATTCAACCGAATTATCCGGCCAAAGAGAATATGGATCTCTTTGTTAAACTAGAAGATCTTGGTAAATATCTTCTTGTTAAAGAGACACATCATATGACTCTGACGAATGATTCTGTTGTGATTTCTTCTGCTGCCGAGGAAACTAAAAATCCTTGCTCGACTTTTACAGACTGTGATAAAACCCATTTAGTCACATCTAAAACATATCAAGATGATGGCAGTATTTCTAACTAAATCAATTCTAAGAGGATAAAAAACCCGACTTTCTAGATCTAATGATGATCAAACGAAATCTTGTACAAAGGAAACTCGAACCGATTAGTGAAAGTGATCTTAAGGAATACAATTTTCAGTCACTTAGCAGGAAACTTATACTTCTTAAACATACGGTGGTAAAAATATTGAAGGAAGTTTCTTGTCTTAAAAAACTGAAAGACCATTCCTCAGTAGAAAGACAGATTATACCACTACCCGATAAGATCAACTCAAAAGAATAAGAGGAAAGAGTTGTTAATCGCTTCTCTCTAAAAGATTACTCCTCATCCTTATCGAAACAATCCTTGTTTTGATGAAGTACGACTCGAAGGAAGGGAAAGAGAGAATCTGCCAAAAGAAACAATCGGGAGTTTTAGATAATTGTTTGAGATAATCACACTAATGTGAATCATAAGGAAGTCCTTAGAATGAGAAAATCTTATGAAAAACTCATTGAAAGAATTAAGAGATTTATCTATCTCGAAAATTCTCACGTCGATCTGATTTCTCCACATGATCGTATCTCTAGAGTTAGAAAAGATCATCATCTTGGGAGAAAATATTTTGGGCAAAAACTCCCCGAGAGAAACATGAACTATGTTTACAGTATTCAATGTAAACGAGAAAAGGCTTACTCCTTTTCAACATAGTTGAAAGGAGAGTGTGCTAACTCATCCGTTTTGTGCTCATAACCACTGGATAACAAAAGCACATAAAAATCAAGAGCATAAGTGGGTACTGATTTTTTGATCGGTAATAAGGGACATTGTACTTGAATAAAAGAGAAGTTCGGTAAAATAGCCTATTATCGGAAACCTGTTTTAAGTAAACCGAATATATTCTTATCTTATAAGAAAAAATCTTCTCTTAAGAATTAGATCTTTCTAAAAGTCTTGAACTAAATCATATCTCCTATAACCCAAAGTGTTACCATGAGTAATAAAAGGGAATCTCGAATAGTTACAAACTGTCCAGGTTTTCTCTCAAAACGAAGAACCGGGAAAATTGTCTCAAGAATCGTTTCTGATCACAACTCTGTTAGATCTCAAGATGAAGTAAGTCTCTTTGCGATCGATGATTCATATTCTACCAAGTGGTTTCCCACGAGATGGAATGCATGATGCTATACATGGGTTTGAAGAACACATGGGTTTGAAAGAACTCCTTTCAACATAGTTGAAAGGAGAGTGTGCTAACTCATCAGTTTTGTGCTCAAAACCCTGGATAAGAAAAGCACATAAAAATCAAGAGCACAAGTGGAGTGCTGATTTGTTTGATCGGTAATAAGGGACATATATTGTACTTGAATAAAAAAAGAAGTTCGGTAAAATAGCCTATTATCGGAAACCCTGTTTTTCGTAAACCCGAATATATTCTTATCTTATAAGAAAAAATCTTCTCTTAAGAATTAGATCTTCCCTAAAAGTCTTGAACTAAATCTCCTATAACCCGAAGAGTTACCATGAGTAATAAAAGGGGAAGCTCGAATAGTTACAAACTGTCCAGTTTTTCTCTCAAAACGAAGAACCGGGAAAATTGTCTCAAAGAATCGTTTACGATCACAACTCATTAGATCTCAAGATAAAGTAAGTCTCTTTGCGATCGATGATTGATTATACCAAGTGGTTTCCCACAGATGGAATGCATGAAGCTATACATGGGTTTGAAGAACTCATAGGAAATCTCTTTTCTTTGATACAAGATCGACACAGTCTGAAAGATAGAATGGATGAAACAATAAGTGAGCTAGCCGATTTAAAGCTTCAAATTGAAAATCTTGGACAACGAAAGTGGTTGCTAACAAAATCCTTGAGACATACTTTTAATAGTGTGAATACTGATGAAACTTGATTAACAATAAGGGCACCACTAGAGATTAAGTTATTTGGCTAATACTTAATCTAAGAAAGTATACGTCAATTTTTGATTTCTTTCAATGATTGTATTAAGTCTATTATGAATAAACTATTATGAATAAAATTATTTGATTTATAATTTTTCTTGGGATGGTTTTTGATTTACATAGCCTGTGCTTGAATGCTTTATTATTGATGTGGATGTTTATGGGATGTCTGATTTCGGTTTTATTACCTTGATATTCGATCTCATAATGTAGTAAACCCTTATGGTTTGGGTGACTTTTTGATTTAAAGGATTAATTTCTAGCTTTGTGTTGGTAGGCTTTATCAAAGGATCATGAGGGGTTCTGGTAGAAACAATATGTGAAAAAGTCATAATATGTTCAATCGGTTTTGGTTTAGCATAAAAGCATATGTGTTTGACGGTTTTGAACTTTTGCTTGCAATTGTTAAAACCGGTTTTCAACATTTCTCTTGTTAAAGGTTGGTTGTTGTTATTCTTTGTTTTGCATAAGGATGACAACATAAGGATATTTCGATACCAATTCTCCCCTGGAAAAATATGCAAATATATTGGAGAAGTGGATGCGAAATTTGAGGTAACAATGTTAGTTGATTGTGTTTAAGAAAAGCCTAATTTTATGTCATATATATTTTGCTTTTGCTTAACAAAATTTTAGTACAATTGATGTTTTATTCCATGATGTGTGTATGGATGTGTGTGTGATTCAATTATTTCCGGTTAGGAAAAACTACTGTTATCTTGATTTTTTGTGTGGTGTCAATTGTTTAGGCTTACAAAATTTCGGTGCGATTGCGGTGCTATAATGTCTATGTTGTTTCAATTGCTTCCGGTTGAGGTGAATAAAAGTATTGTAGATCGGCTGGTGAAGGTGATTAAAAGTATTGATTGTAATTACTTTTACTTCGGTATCAATAAAATTAATTGCTTCTGATTAATTACTGGACTGACCACCAGTTGTGTAGATCGGCATCAATATAATTCTTTGTGATTAAAAGTATTGATTGTAAATCTTAGAAATTACTTCGGTAGTTGAACAAAAGATAGATATAAGAACGACAAAGGA